>BLKM01000841.1:1306102-1447664 GCA_013340265.1 Coptotermes formosanus | reverse complement strand
CATCGGACCATATAGTTATGTGTTGTAATCCAAGAACTGTCATCAAATTAATATTGGAAAACAGTGTGTTATGTGTGTAAATGCTATATTTTAACAATTTCACATGTGTGGAAAACATCGCCTGAGGAAAATAATGTCTTAATTATATACGACCCCCTGAGGATGGCGTCTTGCTATGCCGAAACATGTCGGGGAAAAGCAGAGTAAAAGGTTGAATAAGTAAGTACAGTGCATTTGTTGGTTGCTTTTTTCATTTCTTAGCAAATTTAATGTGTTCCATGTCCGTGCACTATATTATACAAAAACACTAATCACCAACAAATGCATTTGTTGGTGATTAATGTTTTTTTATTTCTTAGTAACCTTCCTTCCTCCGAAAAGTTGGTAGGTATCCGCAGCTTTACATGGCATTACTTCTAAGAAGACACTGACTCCACCCATACGCTATAAGAAACTAATCCATTCGTCGAGGTACGGTGCTCACCCAGAATTTCTCCCTGAGGGGGGGGGGGGGGGCGGAGGATCTGGCCCTGAGGGTATTTACAACTTAAGTTTGATTTTAGAAATTATGTTATAAAAATCATGTTATAATTACAACATAACACTGTATGCAACTGCATTTATATACACACGAATACAACTGCATGTTCTATGACTCAATCACAGTGTCCTACTTTCTTGTTTTTTTTTTCGATTTTATTAATTAATTTTTCAAAATTCTGATGTACTAGTCATCAGCCGATTTCTGTGGCTAAGTTCGGCTGAAAGTGAAATCACGTGAAACTTTTGACATAGTATCTACAAAATCTGTAATTTTTAAATTTCGGTTTTGGGGTTTTGAGGAGGGGGGCTGCAGCCTGGCAGTCGCCCCGATTTGGGTGCGCCCCTGCCTTCGCCAGACGGGCTGTACCGACTAACAGGCATCAAGGATTTGCCTGAGAGAAGCCAACATTCGAAATAAAACGCTGTCCATTTCTTGGGGAGAATACCATTGGTTCCAGCTGCAAGGAAAGTAACGCGGCACTAGCAAGAACGGAAGTACGCTAAATGCACCTCTAGTAAGCAATGTCATCATGATACTTCGCTACTCCAATCTGCACAGCGCCTGACTCCGTTGCATCGTGTTTCAGTTGATCGATGACCTAGTCCAAAACTAAGTTTGACAGTATGTAGCTGCTATTCCATGTTTGTGTGCGAAGTCCATGATAATGGATTGTGCAGGCTGCAGGGTCAAGTCGCTTTAGGCCACGTGCTTCCAGCGAGAGTATTCCACAGTTCTCAGCCGATAGACTGACTGTATGCAGAGCGGGTTACTTGGGGCTAAGGAACATTAATAAATTACGTCAAGAGCGGCTTCCGTCTTGACGGAATATATACCTTCTTATGAATCTGAAGGTTATTCCTCAATTTTCAGTCGCAGCCTAGTCGCAATAATGACTTATCCTCCCGGTTCCAAACAAAAATTTAAATGAACTGAGAAGTGCATTTGCAGAAAACATGCCACCCGTTCAACATGAAATTTTACCAAATATAGGGCTTTTTCTTTTTTGTCGAGAAGGGACCCACAGCAGAAGCTACGGATGCACCGCAGACTTAAGGTTTATTGTGCAACCCTGTGATGAAGACGAAGAGAAGGACGGTCAGTTTTTTTTCATTTTTCCAAGTAACGGAACACCGGTGGAATGAAAATGACAGAGGAAAACCGAAGTACCCGGAGAAAAACCTGTCCCAATGCCACTTTGTCCACCACAAGTCCCACACGGACGAACCCGGGTTCGAACCCGGGCCTCCGAGGTGGAAGGCCGGCAACTAACCGCCTGAGCCCTGGCATGGCCAAATATAAGGCGTACCATGAATACGGAAACTTCATGCAACCAACTTAATATTGTAAAACGTTTAACATTAACAACTTACAGTGCAGTCTACTGCTGGGCAGAAATAGAGTATAATAAATGAAGACATCGACCCAAAAATCCTGTAACTTAATGATTTCCAGGTAATTAGGCCTATTAAGTTTGTAAAATAACACAAATTGAACAAAAATGAAAAAAAATAATGTACAAATATCATGAGCTATACTGTGTAAGAAAGAAGAATTTTAAGAGTAATGTCAAACGAGCAGAACATACTGAACGCCACCACAACGAAGTGCATAAAATTATTTGGCAGTGCGTATACTGAAACTTAGCTCAGAGGAAAAGTCCGAATACTATCAACCCTTTAAAATGCGATGATTTCTATAAGCACTTCTGCCACTTTTCTTAAACCACAGAAGGCTATTTTTACCCACTAGTTTTATTTATCGATGTAGTGTGATACTCAGAACATTTGTTAACAATATATTGGTTGTACAATTATTGTGTCGGAGAGTGTCAATTTCCTGGTTCACATGTCACATGCAAGACGTTCCGAAATTCGCATTTATTCCCGTTTCCAAGTGAAAGGTTATCACTTCACTGACAGATTTGTTATTATTTTCTTATTTAATATGGGTGACGACATTTGAAATTAAACCCGGAACATTTTTAACGCTGGACTAGTAGGCTAGACTGATGTAAATATAAAGACGTCACTACAAACGTGTCACTACCCTGTAACAACACGACTACAGTGTCGTCATGATGCAGGACGATGCGGTTGACTGTGGCTCTGAAGTAGGCGACAGAGCGAATCCCACAGTCTATTGATCAAGCCGAACTACGGTCTTATAACAGACCTTCTATAAATGCCTTTGACATATATATAATGTACAGTGAAACAGGCAGCATGCAGATTACCCAGGTTTTATAACTGCTTATTTTACGTGTTTTTATTCCAAGAGGACCAGCAGAATTAAAACCCATTAGTTAAAGCAGGGGTACACAAGTCCCTGGCGCCAAGTAGCCGCGGCAAATATATTCTTTTACATCAGCGCTTAACCTTTTAAAGCCTAGCGGTAACTTTACATACGACCAGGTTTAACATTAAAAAATTCTACGTGGTGCCCACATTGCGTTTATGTGTTTTGTACGGATCTCAGAACAAACAGCAACTTTTGCCTTACAAAACATTAAGAGACTGGTTTTTATAACCGAAGTGGAGAGTGTTTACAGCGCGGTACGCACTGAGTCCTTATATAAAACAGATACGCTTCGTCTTTAAAGGGTTAATATTTTTGAGTCCTGAGTGTGGATACTGTTTCAAGTCACGTTTCTGGGGCCTAGAATTTTGAGGGGGCTTCTCGATTTTTGAAAAATATATGCACCCCTATTTTAGAGGACATCACTAGACTAACTTAGTATCGTTGGCACTCTAAATACAAACACTGTAATATTATTCTATATTTAGAAACCTATGTTACACATAAAAATTAATACAAATTTTCAGTTGTAAAAATGGCCACTTTAGAGACACGGTCAAACATAGAATAATATTAAAATGGATCTTAAATAAATATGACAAGATGATGTCTATGTGATTCCTGTGGCTAGGATTATATTGAATGGATGAGGAAATATAAGAAGAATTTTACAGTAACCGATGCCGGACAAGCAAAATCTTATTCGTCCTCTTATTTCACTGCCTTCTTTCATAATGCTTAGTCGACACAGTCCGAGATAAAATATGACAGCCGCAATGTTCGAAACCACTCTTCCCAACCTGCCTTACACATTCTGTGTTGCCTACTAGCCTACTTCACGTAGGAGTAAACAAACACAACGGAACATTAAAATATCAATTCTGCTGTCTGATTTGCACCTTCCACGGCAAGATTTCACATTTACCTCTTTGTCTGCGTTCACGTGATTTCCTTCTACAGCAACATTAGATTAAGCCGCGGGGTGTCAGTGGCGGCGCTTCTTTAGGTGGCAGACGTACAGCCACAAAAGTCTTCAAGAATGAATTCCTATAGGCTGCATTAAATTAAAGATCAATCAGTCGAGACCCTAAGGTACGTAGTGTACAGTTCTGGTCTTGAATTCCAGTGCGACGAAGGGAAGCCTATCCATATTGTTGCTTCAGTTTTTAATATTATCATCTGTCGTGCAATGCTAACGGTTCTGTGAGTAGAGTGTCCTCAGCAGGTACTCTCCTACGTGTTCAAATTAATACACAACAATAAGAAGAAGAAGAAGAAGAATTCAGAGTGGAAATAATCCAGTTGCTATATATATCTTAACAGATAATCAATGGTGAGTTGATGCATGAGTGAAAACATTAACAGACTAGTGATAGAGAAAATCCTGTGTATGTAATCGGAAAAAAAAATGAACGAAAGCATGAATATCTAAGTGTTGTGTTCTGTGTCGGACCTCTGTTATTATGATCTTTTGATTGATTCGTGAGTTTAAGCCAAACGCAGCATTCTATTTCCTTTTAAAATGGCGCGCAAATACTCTTTGCTCCGTAACATGTCGGTTAGTTAGCAGTTCAGTTTTCTTCGCTTGGCCAAATGTAAGGTCATAGCCTCCGTTATGTGTGTGTGTGAGGGCACAGTTAATGAGTGCCCATGTGTTACAAATCAAGAAGTAAGTGTGAAAGCACTGATTTGACTGGATAATGGTGTTTTGTTTTTACAAGAAAAAAGCTAAAGCGCTTGTAAAACACTTCGCTGCCAAATTAAAAAAAAACTATTGATCTTACAATGTTTCAAAAAGTACATAAGAGAAGAAATATTCATTAAAAAGCAGGAGGTTTACGCAGAGAATATCCGAGTGAAGCTAAGACGCACCCTCTGGCGAACATTCATCGGAAAACATGCTAGTTAACATTCTCAATCGGACACCTTTTTAACAGACTTGAGTAATTTGTGAGTGAATTAAAATCGACAAGCAATATACGCAGTAGTCGAGTGTATTTAGAAAATGGAGCAGAATATTCAACATGCGGACATTTCTTCCTGATTTTGAAAGGAATGTTTCTGCTTAACTACGCACTTCAGCGACCTTCTCTCTAGTACAAGATGGGCAGAAGCGTTCTGATATTTTTTGTTGCCCATCATATAACGCAACGTATCATATGTCATAATTTTAGGTAATTATGAGTATAACTTACTATATGCTTCTAGCGTTCCCGAACATATTCCAAAAGTGTGGAAGGAAAAATATCTCCCTTATATATATATTCTTAACAAGAATCCAATACTGCGCCTTGTATCTCCAGAAATTCGACTTGCGTATCTCGGATTCAATGCTTTTCATCCCAGGCTTCACACCTTCCTTTCTGCCTTCCCTTAAAAATCTTCATTGTCAATATCAATATATTCCTCCGTTTTGCAAGATGAAAAGACGTCTTCATCCGAAAATATTGAGGGAAGCAAAAAATGTCATTCAAAGTTACTGGGAAACGGCGCCTCGGGAGGACTTAATATTTCACACACAAACACCCCCGCGCACAGCTCTGAAGCAAGTAACAGATGTAACGGTGCAGACTTTAAACTGCAAAGTAAAAAGAAGACGCCGGATTCAAGTGTGCACGTTTCGACTTTGATGCTTCGGTCGTTAGATAATAATGAAGAAGCCTCATATGAAATATACATCGAAACTTCTGGGCCTGCCTTTAAGCCCTGTAAGGTGTTCGGAAGAATAAAACCCTCTGGAAAAATGTATAGTGACCCCTATTAGAAAATGACAAACTAATTGAATGTGTTAGCTATAACAACTTATGCATAGGAGCACCAAACATTAAGTTATGTTGTTGGACGCTTGTGTCGATAGCGGAAGATCCAACGGTATTTATACTTAACCACCTAGCGCAACATTACCGAACTCCGCATTCTGTCACAGCATAAGCCTTCTGTACGATCCTTATAACTAATGCTGCTTATTTCCAGGCACTGCAATAACCAACTAGTTTCTATGATAAAAACGTACAGTGTTGGTTACAGGGCTGTGGAGTCGGTACACAAAAGCTCCGACTCCGACTCCTCGATTTTTAAAATTTCCGACTCCGACTCCTCGATTTTTAAAACTCCGACTCCTTCATAAAAGCTCAATACATATTCATAGCCGTAAACCTATAAGACATTTCATCGCCACCACGCGAATCATCAGGCTACTGTTTAGACTTATAACCTATATTTAAGTATAAGTCTAATGGTTACTGTAGCTGTCAGGGCTCTGGATTTGGAGTGTCTAGTTAAGATTTTAGACTGAGGTCGGAGTCGGAGTCGGAATCGGTATATTTTTACCGACTCCACCCAAAAATTCCTTCTGACTCCGACTCCACCTAAACTTCCTTCCGACTCCACGACTCCGACTCTGACTCCGACTCCACAGCCCTGGTTGGCTATGAGGTAATGTACGGAGGTATAGCTGTGCGTGTACATGCCAGGATGACATATGCGGGAATGGAGGCATAGCGCCAATAATTCTTAACGTCGGTACCAAAGTGAGAAGTTAGTTTAACGCCCCAGCCACTTTAACCCCCGGAAAATTTCTCTGGTATCCATTAAACAGGGGTGGGTTTTCCCCAGAGCCGGGCTGCACGATTTGGAAAAGAGAAAAATACCTTGTCCCTACCGGCAAACGAAAGATGATTCCTCGGCTGTCCAACCTGTAGTCAGGTTGCCACAGTGATGCAGTGGCTGTTCTATTTTTCTGCGAGGTAAGAATTCAGGTTTCCCGCATAATTAATATATCTTCGATCTACCGTAGCTATGTTAAATGTCGAACCGTAGCGCCCAATTACGAATAGCCTTTCTTCTGGGACATCTGTATTAGTTACATTCATTTCAGCAATGCTTATGGCCATGCATCGACACATGGCGCGGTTTTATCTAATCGTGAACACCAACTTCTCTTGCTTTGTGTAAAATATCCGTAGCACACAGGGGGACATGAGAGGATCAGACAGGGTTTTGGGTGGTAAGACCAGAGGGAAGGAGACCACTTGAAACACCTAGGCGTAGATGTGAGGATAATATTAAAATGGAGCTTAAAGAAGTGGGATGGGGAGGCATGGACTGGATTGCTCTGGCTCAGGATAGGGACACGTGGCAGACGCTTGTGAATGCTTTAAGAACATTCGGGTTCCACAAAATGCGGGGAATTTCTTGACTGGCTGAGAAAATTTAGTTTCTCAGGAAGGATTCTGCTCCATGGAGACTGCATACGGTAAACGTCAAATCAAAGACTTCCTGGGGAAAATAGTACTGTCATAAACACAAATTAAAAATGTTTCCATTCTATGAAGCAAACGAAATTATAATAAACGTACCACAGGGAAGAATAATAATGGTTCATAATTTATTGATTGATGATTTCACGCATAATTATCGAGAGATAAATATAATTATTACCGTGTTAATTACCGAGTTCATTAACAGTCATATTGCTGCGATGCACTAACTATCGATGTTGTTTATACTACAATGAAATCATCAACCCCCAACAAGCCAGAGTCAATGGTCTACTCCTGCATTTAAATAGAACTTAGGCCTGTCGTCACATTCCAAATGGAGTCAGCATCGGCCAGAGCATGAATGTGTGAGGGCCTCGTTATGCAGAATGGCTTCAGAGTCACTGAAGCAAGCAATACATTCAGCTAACCGAAATCAAATGCGGCATGTAGTCGAAGAAGTGTAAAAGTGCCTATTGCGAAGTCACTCGTCCGTGATTGACAACTGGAGGGTGTGTGACGGTGGTGTGGCATCACGCTCGCTGTCGAGTATTGCGTTGAAGGAGGGAAATGGAGTGTTAGAAAAGAGCTGAGGTGTGTGTCGCTAATGGGCCTCTAAGTGGTACACTCCCAGGGACTTAGCTAATCACTCAGCCACACGGTATATGTGCACAGACACGAAGTTTCTCTTATCTCATTATGCATATGACAAAAACGTTTTCCTTGTAACGGTCTCTCAGCTGCAAATGTAAAGATTTTCACATCCCCATCGACTACTGTGTACTCACTCTAATTAATGCAGCAGCGGATGAATAACGGACGACCGTCATAAGGAGAGATCGGTGTTGAGTCTCCCTTACTTTCATTGTACGACGTATTTCCACCTCCTTATCACACCTACAACCGTATACATTGATATGCCCACAGAAGTATAATATGATCCACTGTTGTGTGTGGGTATAGACAGTCATATTTCATATTGTAAAATCAGCTATATTATTTCTGGTAATATCTTGGCGTCCCTTCTCATTTGACGTTCGTCTCACAAACACATCGATCAGTAACATTTAAAATACACGCCATTTACTCTATGCATATACTATGCATATGCATTTACTATATGCATATATACATATATACATATGCATATACATATATGCATATGTATATGTACAATTTATAGTGCTGCTTTTAATATTGTTAATTTTCTGTATGCGACAAAAAATTAATATGCCTAGGTTTAAGAACAGGCATTTTTAGGCAGACGATCGTGCTGAGTTCTTTACTAATACGTATGCAATTAAAACAAATTAAGATTAAATGTTCAAATCTTTTGTAAAGTGCACTTAAGCCTAGCGACATTATTGTTTTAATATAAACCAACAAATAGACTCAAACTGTCACAAATTCGCAACAATATATTCAAAGAACACACTACAAATCCTGCATTTTTCGGACCTTGATGGTCCGTTATCAGGGAGTATATCAGTCGTTGCACGAAACATTTACTTAACACTGTTTTTTTTAATCGTATATGCAGAAGAACAGCATAAATTGCTTTATACAGCAAAAACTGATGTACTCCCTGACAACGGACCATTAAGTTCAAAAACATGTAGGATTGTAGTGTGTTTCTGAATATATTTTTATAGATTTGTGACAATTTTCGTGCATTTGTTGGTCGATATTAAAAATCGAACTATAATGCACGGAATGGAAAATATAAAAACACTAGCGACATTGATTAGGTGGTCACTGGAAATAAGTCCACATTTCTCTTAATCCGCTTTCGGTAATAAGTTGGTTCAATAAATAAATTTTGAAAATAAAAGTCCATTAAACGGCCCATTTACTTAATCACTGCCCGCAGACTCTTTCAAAGTATTCCGTCTGTTGGTACGCAAGTTAATAGCCAAATGTTAGAACGTATTAGGAGATATTACTGACACTCCCCAACTTAGGCAATTTTTACAAAAGAACAAATTGAAAAAAATAACGTTTTTAAAAGTACCTTGCAGGGATAGGGCAATGACACGAAGGTGGCGGAAGAATACTGCTGGGCGGTAACTCAGGTGGCGGGACGGTCATCCTGGGGCCGATCAGGCTCCAGTGTGCTGGAGTTTGGATTTCAACTGGACTGCTTGGTGTACATATATACCTAACCATACGTAAGCCCAATTACGACGTGCGCCAGACCTTGCCGACCGTAACTACTGCCTAAGCTGTGGGGTGTGTTCATTCCGTCTGGTGAATGACTTATATAGGTTAATACGTTAAATGTCAGCACGCATAATTCAATATTAATCACAGTTTAATAGGGTAGATCAGTAATAGTAAAATATATATATATATCTTATATTAAATGTCTGAAACTTCGGTAAGCCGGACTGGATTTAATTTGTCCGCGCAAAAAGAATAAACAGATACTCCTTTCTATTCGTAACGTAGCCTTACTTCGGGTTCAAATACCAAGCAAACAACGTGCCTAAGTCAGTCAGTCATAAGCCTAACAATGAGGGCAACGTCTTTGTTTCTTCATCATCCAGGACAGAACCAACACATATATCCAAAGCACACAGAGAAATCAGACATAAAAATACCAAATACTAGCCACCTACTGCAAAAATGTAGATCTGATCTGCGCTGTTCTGGGGTGTCACGCAGCGTCCAGTGGTAATCCTTTACCGACGTTTCGGCACAACGTGTTGGTCCCATCTTCAAGGGTCAAGAAGTCCAATGCTTCGTTGGACTTCTTGACCCTAGAAAATGGTACCAAAACGTTGCCCCAAGCATCGGTAAAGGATTACCACTCGACGCTGCGTAACACCCCAGAAGAGCGCAGATATCATCAACATCGCGGCGGAAGCCTGAAATCACCAACATGTAGATCCGTTTAACAACACCGTAAATAGAAATCAACACTCTGTTCCCTGATGAGTGAACTGATCGAGATCAGAAGCCATATAAATTCACAAATTGTCATCGCTTCTGCAGCATCTACTCTTTTCCGCTACGGCACATATCCGTGAAAACTCTGGTGAACGAATTCCTCTCCCCCCCCCATTTTTTTTAGCTAGACCGTATATTTCGACTTCTAACCCATGCCACCTGCCGTTAAGTTAACTTGCCGCCAATCCCAGTGCTAGGAAGTGTAAAATAAGGACAGGTAGAACTTGCGTCAACGAGCAGTGGTTCTTGAATTTGGGCTGACTGCGGAAAGCGACAGCAAACGCGACGAATAATCGAGTAACTGGCTCCGTAACATACACTTACACACGCCTTGTGGTAGGTATGAAGTCACATTTATGTTCATATAATATTTGAGTAACGCAGCAAAGAAAATGGAAGTTGTGGCTAAGACCTGTTATTAAACAAATGCAAGATTAATTCTAGAGGAAGGCTTGCCAAAAAAAAAATATACGATTAATCACACTGGGAACAATTTGACAATCGAATCGCTGAACTCTTTCTTTACGATAATATGGGGTTACACCTACCTGTGCAGATAGCTACTTGTGACTGCGTTCCTCTTACTTTCAGTTTATTAAAATTCTATCCCACACTCTCATGTAAACCAACTCTTAAACAACTTTATTTCCTGGCTTCATATTGAGATCCAACTTCTGTAGCCACAATATTCTTTGTCGTCACATACAAACGTAATTGTGTCACCATGAAGGTAGCACGGCCGTCACAGCACCAATTACTATCCAAAGCTTCCACCATAGCAGTGGGTAGCATCCACATTATAGACCAATGGCTCGTGTGACGTCATCTTGTTAATTACCCCGGCAACTTAATTGGTCCAGAACTCTAACAGAAAGAGGAGACGAGGAGGGGTGTACGACACATCGAATTAACCTTCCTCCCTGGCGTCGTCAGTAAATGGTGGACTAATTACGTTCAGCTTAATCAACTCGCTCCTTGCCACGCTGTTACTACTCCGCTGTCCATATTTCTGTGCTGTGTGTGACTGCACTGTAATGTAGTACAGTTAATGGGACAACCACCTTCTCCCTTGTCGTTTGATGAATGATGTACACTAGACTGGATAAAGTTCGAAAAGATCTTTTGATGTTCTCGGATCGCACATAAAACAGAGATGAAAGTTGAAGGGAACAGTAGTTGTAGCACTTCCTTCAATATTAAACTCCTTTATCTCGAGTAAACCGATATAGAAGGGTGGGAAGAAGAAAGCGAGATAGATGGTTTAATTTGTGTATGTGCTTTACCTGTTCATATGTGCACTTGTATTTAAAACTTTAAAAATGTTCATATGTTTTATATAGACCAGCCTGTAGATGCTGTATGCTTGTAGTGAAGTAAAAGGACCGTACTGGCAAATTCATAAAAAATTAATATACTGTGGGGGCAAAGTGCAAAAATGTTAAAACTGGCGGTACATAGCTTACAGCAGAGGTGTCCAACATTTTTATCAAAGTGCCGCACCAGTTACTGTGGCCTAGTCCTTGGACCGCAAGTGTAAAAATCAAAATAAGCGGTACACCTAACTGCCTAAAGTACCGTGCAATTTTTACAGCAAATATATAATTTAAAAATGTGGCCGACAGCCACGGGTTGGACACCCCTGAATCAGAGTAACCAAAGAACTTCTTACTGCTGGAAACATTCATGTTGACATCTTTATAACTGAAAATTTGCTACACGTGCAACCAAAAGCTTCTGCCTATTCGGCGCTAAATCGTTCTCCTAAAGCTCCTGACGGAAAAAATGTTATAATGAACAAGTTTTGTCGAATATATTCCACGAAAGTTTATTATTTTAAATTTTCAAAATTTAATATTAGTCCCTGACATTCACTCGTCGTATCTCTCTGCTCAGTATTTAAACTAAAAATTAACATTTCATCCGGAAACTTAACGTTCATGAAAATTTTTAAAAGCAACTGCATGATACAATACTGTCAAACACTTAAACGTTTCCATCTGTATTACATTTCTGCTATTAGTGTTAATAAATATAACATCTTATAAAGGTCACAAACAGCCTTGGACTTGGGACGAATTATTTGTTGGTGGCTTATTTCACGAGGCACCAAGAAGCTCAGAATATATGCATATAGTTTTAAATAATAAGAAAATATTACAGGATCAGGTATTTCCAATACAGATTATGATAGATCAAAAATGACTGCAGAATGTGGTATATTTCAGCTATTTGGGTAGGATGATAAATGATACAAGATGTACACGTGAAATTAAACCCAGGATTGCCATGGCAAAACAGCATTCAACAAGAAGAAGACTTTCGCCAGCAAATTTGACTTAAATTTAAGGAAGAAACTAGTAGAGTGCTAAATTTGGAGTATAGCTTTGTACGGAGCTGAGACTTGGACTCTTCGGAAACTAGATCGGAAATACCTGGAACATTTTGAAATGTTGTGCTGGAGAAGGAAGGAGAAGATCAGTTGGACCCGTCGTGTCAGAAATGAATAAGTATTGCATGGGGTCAGGGAGGAGAGCAATATCCTACATAGAACAAGAAAGAATAAGGCTAATACGATTGGTCACATCTTTTGTAGGAACAGTCTCATAGAACACGTTGTTTAAGGAAAGATAGAGGGAAGGATAAAAGTCTTTGGAAGACGAGGAAGAAGACGTAAGCAGCTACTGAATTACCTTAAGGAAAACAGAGAAGATTGCACTCTATGAAGAACTCGCTTCGGAAGAGGCTACGCGCCTGCCATAAGACAGACTACAGAATTAATTAATTAATTGGAAAGGATCGGGAAAATCGGTCGTAGCGTAGTCTGAAATACTTTGTCGGCAATTTGTACAGAAACTTAGGCACGTCATGGAAACCAGTCAGAATAGGCAGTGTCCTGGCCGAAATAGAAGCCAGATGCCTGCAGAATAAAGCTCAAATGAGTTACGTTTCAGCCAGCTTTCTTGGTGAGAAAAATACTTTTGTACACTTGGAACATATTCCAAGCAATTAATACGCAAACGCGTAGCCTTAAGACTCCCTCAGCATATGAGGGTTTATTTCATCATATTCATATTGGTTCAACGTTTCCTGCAGACGCGTGTGAGGCTTTATGTTCTTGGGTACGCAGCATGTCAATGCACTCCACGTATTGTCGCGATCTATGTGAAGGACGCATCTACTTGTTTTCAAAAACTCGGAGACAAGTTAACAAGTTTTAACCTCACCATGAGCAAGGTGTCATCGGAGTACGAGTTCTCAAATTATGGAGTATTACCCTGTTGATATTTAGAGACACATAAGACATGTTTCGGGACGGCATTATCTCTCTGTTTCGACTCATGAATTCCTGCAAGACAGGAAGAATGTATTCCTCGAAAATGCTAGGCTAAATTCGAAAAATATCATTCATTCTCACAACCAAATAACCTGCATTTAACACATTAGGTTGTTTGAATATTTAGGGCGTATAACGTGGTGTGCAGACACTAGATGGCGATTCAGGTCAGACAAGACTTAGAATTGGTAACATTTTGAGACTTACTGTGACAGTGTATATAATCATAGACTGTTAACTGACTACACGGAGCAGAGTTCTTTGAAAGCTAATATGCCTGCCGGTAATCAGGTAATTCCCCAAATTTATGGAAACCGAAAGCTCATTGCCGTACTCATAAGAATTAGCCACTGGTCCCTATCCTCAGCCCCATGAATCCAGTTCACACGCTCCCAATTATCCTCCATCTAAGCCCAGATCTTCAAACCTGCATATTTTATTTGGTTTTTTCTCCCCATATAAATTCTTGTACACATTTCTCTTCTCCCCAACTTGCGCATTATGCCCGCCAATCTCACACACGTGTAAGCTCTTCGGCCGATACGATTTAGTCCTGTCCAGGTAGACACCACTAAAGCTAAACTCAAATGTTGCTGCTATTGAAATTAGTTCCTTTTAACCTACGTAAAACGTTGAGAGGCCGTAAATATGCTGATTTGACGAGTCTCCTACATTCCCGTAGGGATTCCCTTTTCACCAGCATTACGTGCCTTATGCCGCCGCTACACATTATCTTCCTTTCAATGAAATTTCATCGTCTTTATGCAGAGTTGGGTGCCGGAGGCGGAGGAATTGGAGGCGGTGGTGTTGGTGGTGGAGGCGGAGTGGGTGCTACTACGACGATCAAGTGTGAGAAGACATACGAGGTGTGTGAGGGTTGTGGCCAAAAGATCCACGATCGTTTCCTGATGAGAGTGGCTGACGCAAGCTGGCATGAGCACTGCTTGGCCTGCAGCGAGTGCGGAGTTCTCCTCAGCCACTCCTGCTATTGCCGCAATGCCAAACTCTACTGTAAGGCGGACTATGACAGGTAAAATACATATAACATATCATTGTTTCTATTTTATATGCTTTGTGTTTTAATAGCCATACGGTAGTGGAAAGAATTACATCTGCAGCATCCAACGGCTTCCCCAGCAGATAGTGTATAAAGTTCAAACAGATACTCTGTACATAACTACATACTTCAGGTTACGTGACAGTGAATATTAATTCCTTTGAGACATGTTAAATCTTATGTAAGTGTAAAAGACAGGCTTGGGCACTATCTACCTGTGCCCACCACGAAGGCATAAAGGGAAGTGAAAAAATATTTCCACGCATTATTAGCCTCGACAGCAGATGGAGGTAAGTGGCCAGCTTCACGACCTAGCCGCTTTTATCCACGGGGAAAGAGCTTCCCGTGCCCACAGAATACAGAGGCTGGGTGGTCCCCAGAGTAGGTGTGGGCGCCTTGCAGACGAGGAATATCTCTTGCCTCTACAGATAATTGAATCGTGATTCCTCAGTGTTCCACCCCGTAGCACGGTCAGGGTGCTATTAGCTCTTAGGCTGTTTATAACTTGAGCAATAGAAAGCGATATCAAGACAAGCAATGAGGTAAAACGCAACATCGGGGCGCGCTGGCGTAACCATTGTTGCTGTGGAAAGTAAGAAGTATTAGGCCTACATAATCTGAATGTGTGTCTGTAGTCCTAATTACGCAGGATGCAAGTCGCATGCGCCGCATTATATTGTCATGTCCGCTGTGTCACATTTTTCCACATCCCATAAAAGGCGCCATTTTCGGAAAAAAATTATTGAACATAAAATGTGTATTTTGATTTTCTCTGGAAATTTTTTCTGAAACAGTCCTCATTTGAAGAAATGTTCAGCTAGATATTATTATAAATTTGCATAGGTCTTCATGTAAAGTACCTGTTATTTTAATGAAACTTGATTTTTACGGCAGATATTCGAAAAAACCTCAAGTACCAAGTTTCATGAAAATCCGTCCAGTGTGAGCCGAGTTGTTCCATGCGGACGGACAGACAGACAGACATACAGGCGGACGAACAGACAGACAGACGGACGGACAGCCATGATGAAGCTAATAGTCGCTTTTCTCAATTTTGCAAATGTGCCTAAAAATGACAACACATGAATTTGACACAGTTTCTTCTTCAATGGCGCAACAGCCCCCAGTGGGCCAGGGCCTTCTCATTATCGAGGCTTCACGATAACACTCATTTAGACACACCACAATCCGCAGGACTCCTCTGGACAAGTGATCAGCCCGACGTAGAGACCGCTACTTGACAACACACTATACTCGCAAGGGACAGATACCTATGCCCCTCGCGGAATTGGAACCCGCATTCCCAGCAAGCGAGTGGCCGCAGACCCAAGCCTGAGACGGCGCAACTACAGTTTGACACAGTTACGATATTGTGAACGTACAGAGAGTCGTATGCTGTTGTTACATTGCCATAGTAAGTTTTGGATTACGGTGTGGAACGTGAAAATACCAAAAAAGGTTAGTTTCTCTTTAAGAAAAATGAGTTAAACTCTTATATGTTATAATATTGAGGTGTATAAACGGAAAAAATTGCATCCGTTATAGCTATTAATATGCCCTTCAGAGCACAGCGTATATGAAAGTAGGTCAGCAATAATGCCACCGCTTGCAAAATGCAACATTGTGCAAATTCTCCATGTGAAGAAAATGTGACTTACAGCACTTTGCCTCTCAGGGACTCGTCTGACGTTCGTACGATAGAAGGGTTTAAATAACCTACAAGCCAACCAACGACCGACCAGCCAGCCAGCCAGCCGAACAACCAACCAAGGTAGAATAACACTCCCTTCCACTCCTCGCCAATAATAGGCATATGTCTACATATATTTGCATTAAACCCCATCGAGCAGAGTCCTGACACTGGAACCGATAATCACGTAGCTAGCCAAGAAGTATCCGTCCTGTGTGAAACCAGAAACTCCACTACCATGCACACAGTGCCTCTTCCATTCTCCCTATCGTCGGCCAGGTGATTACAGTCTAGATGCAGTGCTTCGCAAGAGGTGGTACGCGTGCCACTAGTGGTAAACAGGCGGTCCCCTGTTGGTACGTGAAGAAATTTACGAATTTTTTTCAAATAATTAAAACGTACAGATGTTAATTGTACCATTAAAATTGTTCTACGTTTGTTGAAATGTAGAGAAAAACATTAATACAATTTATACCAAGCTATTTCATTTTTTCGAATATAAATGCAGACTGTCCTCTGTCGTCTAAACGCGTTCAACTAAGAAAGTAGAAACGGCAATATTTGAGGTTTCCACAGCGTTGTTATTTCGTTGGTTGGCAGGTTTAAAGACTTCAAATCTGCCAACCAGTAAAATATCCCGGAAGACCAGTGTCCTGTAAGGAGGCATTAATATTTGCAGTACCTAATAGTATGTGTGCATGTTTTGTATTCTGGCAGTGGTACGTGTATACGTTTTGTGTTGTGACAGTGGTAATTCAGGAAAAAAGTTTGAAAATCACTGGTCTAGAATATCAACATTTCTTAACAACGCGTTTTCACGGTGAAGGGTCGTTCCTTCTCCGAAATTTCAAACAGGAGAGCCGTCCTTGCTGTATTCAGTAGAGGCCTCTTCGTAGACCTTAATTTTCTGTCCAATGCCTCCGCAATGCTTCACAGCATTCCTCAGGTTGAAGGTTCCCAGGCTTCGCCCGCTTGTCCTTCCGATAAAAATAGCACTAAATGAGCGACGGTGGAAGGATAATGACAGGGAAAACCCAAAATACTAGTAAAAGAACATGTCCCAGTGCCAGTTCTTTCTACCAAAACTTTCACGTCGACTTGCCCTGATTCAAACCCGGCGACTAACCGCCTGAGCCATGGCAAGCTCTTTATCTAAAACACAGGCCTATATAAAGCTTCAATTCCTACCTGACAGAGGACACTGTGCATCATAAAGAAATAGGTTAAATTTGTTCGTGAGAAGAGGCCAAATATGTATTTACTGTTAGCTCCCCACGGAACACAAAAAACACTGTGCATAAAAAATGCAGAGTTTCTTAGTGATACGACGTATGGTATATACTGTTAACACTGCGCTTTAAAACGTTCACACCAATGACTGTGTATTAGTACACTGTTAAAACGGGACCCATTCGACCGCATGGCAGCTACTGTGTCGCTCTGACTGCTGGTCTGCTTCCACTAAGCCAGCGAGCTAGCGACACGTCGCACTGAGCATCCACGGTCAAGTTACAGACAGGTTTCATGTGTGACGTGCTTCACTGTATAACCCTTACACCTTCATGCTGTATATTTTATAGTTGAATATGTAAACGCCATCAACTATACTCCATATCTTCTTTGAAGGTTTAATATTCAGGCGATGTATAAAATTCCCGTCTCCATAAAGCTCCTATATTTTCAAAAATTATTCACATTAGACCCTTTTTAACACTATCCCCAACTACGCCCACACGCGGTCTGTAGATTTTATTTTTTCCAATCATAATTTTGTATTTGTTCATTTTTAACTTGGCTCCTCGTATAAACAATTGTAGGCTAACCTCTCACGAAATACTCTGTCATGGAGAGCACATTTTGTGCCACTACTGCTAAAATTATTAATCATTTGATTTAAAATTTCAGGATACGTGTTTCGTTTTGTTTTTTAGGTGGCCAAGGAAAAATGGTTTTCTGATAATTTTTTTAATGTACGAAACCAAAATATAATTTCATCACTCAGTACGAATTCCGACCAGAACTCATAAAGCGTCCTATAACACTGCGCACATTTATAGTCCAACATACCACTTGTAGCCTATTACTCAGGCGCGCAACCAGACTTTTTTTTACTGAGGAAGTGGCGGGGGGGGGGGGGAACCTGACCGTCAGGGTATATATAATTTATCACTGACTTTAAAAATTGTGTTACTGTGCTACAAAAATCAGGTCATAAATATAGGCCTAACTGTAAAATATCATTATTTACAGTTGCATTTATATAAGCATGAATGTAAATACATGTTCCATGACTCACCTAATTTAAATCGCAAGGTCTAATCTTTTGGGTGTTACGATTGTCTGTGAGTCCCTACGTTTTATATTTCGTGTTTCCAAATTCTTATGTTCTAGCCATTAGTCCATACCAACGGCTGATTTTGGCCGAACGGTAAACCACGTGAAGCCATTGATATCACTGCGTCTAAAAAATTTGCGTTTCATTTAAATTTCGATTTGGAGGGCTGACCTCCACATCCCCCCCCCCCGGCCATTTGGATGCGCACCGTGTATTATTATTATTATTATTATTATTATTATTATCCCTCTTTATTTTTACGAAGAATTTTTACGTACAGATTCTGTAGGCCCGTACGTTAAATTTGTCGCATATAAGATTAAAGTTTCGCAACAGTCCATATTTGTAATTACTGCTTTACTGACATTCCATCGCACACACTGTATAGGTAGGACTATCCTTAATCCATTGTCTCCGTACTAAATTCCACATAGGCCTACCTAGTCTTAAGTATTCACAGTTATCGCCATCAAAGCACAAGTTAACGAAAAAATCCAGTTGCCTTATCTTTGTTCTTTTACATTCCGTAGAAATACCGCCCCAATAACAGCTGTATATTTTCAAAAGCCATCGTAAAATTGCTTGCGATAGTGTCACTCCTGCCTCACAAGTTTGCACTTCCGCCATGTTTCTTTACTTGTTTTAGGAAATTACAAGACGTACGGGTGTCCCTCAGTGACCATAGGCGTAACTCGGGGGGGGGGGGGAGGCAAAGGCGGCAAATGCCCCCCCACATTATTTTTTCAACCTAGGAGTAGTTTATTTGGTTACTGAATTGAATAATGGTAAATAAAAAATAAGACAGAAAAAAGAAAATGAAGAACTTGCGTTTTATGGGAACAATTTTCCCGTCTTTCAAATTTGACTCCTTTGTAAAATACAGCTCCTAATGCCCACGGCCAGTTTCGCGGGCGCCCCCCCCCCCCACGCCAAGTTATTAGCCAAGTTGCGCTCATGGTAATGACATTACCTTCAAACCCAAGTTTCATAAAAATCAGCTAAGTTCACCAAAAATTAAGCACGGTAATCTCAAAAGCCTGCACACCTTCCCGCTCGTAAGAAGGAAAGTAAGCTAAAAATGAAGGTTACTAGAAATACAGTACTTAGAACTTTCGTTAGTAAATTTGCACACGTGTGTCTTGTAACGTGGCAGATATCCAGAAGAGACCGATATTCTGTCTTCCTTCAACACGTTCGGGCTTTGCTAGTGTTGTGATTTCGGTAGACTGCCGTAATCTAACGTTTTAATACTTCGCCACTCTCCGCATTTTGGAGGGCCCGACAAATTGCAGTTTTTGTGTACCACAGAGAAGAAAATCAGGGACCATGAAATCCTGGGGCCTGAAAGGCTGGATACAATACTTCGAACAATGTTCGTGAACGGGGGCGGTGCACGGTCTGGTTGGAAGTTTCAATGTCATCTTCTTACAGGTGTTGAAAAATGAAGAAGGCCTACATATCTAAACAAATCAATGCTTATGGTCCCTGTAAGGGCACCTCATTAAAAAGGAATGAATGTCGTTTCTATACGTGCCGCATTACATCATTAAATTATGTTTCAGGTATTCCATGTTTTTCATTCAGTAATGTATCATGGTTATAGAAATATAACACTGAATCATCAAACATGTAGACGTACTTGTGAAGGTGCTGTAAGTTGGTTTAACTCTCAACTTACCCACAGCCTGCCCAGTTCAACATGGATCTGTAGGCACAACAGCAAGGAGCAACCTCGTTCCGTTAGATTACAAGACACTATTTGTTCCGATTACACTGATTTTACACGACGCACACCTTATCACTTCAATCAAACACACACTATACGATACGTTTTTAACGGTTCCTTCCTGCACACAACAAAATGGCTTACCCGCACACGGATCACTTTCTTAGGCCGCACAACTTCTTTAACCACAACTTGAATACAAATGGCAGAGAAGTTCACGTCAGCGAATGAGGAAACAGATTACAGCCTTCTAGAACAGAAAGAGAATTGTTACTGCAATCAGTGCCATCTATGGAAGAGCCGGGACTTAACGAGCAATATCAAGGGGTGGAAATGACATTCACAACGAAATGAAACTGAAAATAAAACAGAGCAAGGATATTTAGGTGGTATCCTTCAGTCTCTTTTTCTAAAGACATAAATATGAATATAGATACATATATATATACACAGGTACACATAACTTTATGTACATATTCCTAATATTAGGCTATGAAAACACGAAATCACTCTCACGCCAGGCGAAATAAACTACAACTTTATTAATTAATCTACGTGTTTATTTACTAGTTTTTTCTTGGGGGAGAGTGGTGGTTTTTTGATGACGCTCAGCATAGTTCGGACTAGTCTATATATCATCGAATAGTGAATAATTATGACTTGATTGGAAGATTTCTTGTTTTCATTTGAGATACTACTCTGGCATACGCCAGAAGGTGTTGAGGGAGACCAAAAAATCCTCCATCAAGACACCCGGTGTTCCGGCCGCTCACGTTCTGAACGCAAGCCAAAAGCGTTATGGCTTGTGTACAACGTTCCCTCTCATTTTTTTTTTCACAGCCATGCGGACCTGCTACTTCTCTGAGCAGCAAATGGTTACACAACCTGACGACTGGGCGGCACTTTAACATTTTCTTGTAGTATGCATAATTAGAATATTTACGATGAAAACTGAAAAATGTCAACTGCGCGGCAAAAATTCAGTGTGCGCGGGAGCATTTCAGTTACTGCGCGACCGCGCACCCTAGAGGGAATATTGCTTCTGTAACTTTTTCGGTGTTTATGGGTCTCTCAGGTTGAAGGAAGAAGGAAATTGATGGCGTCGGAGAACAGGACGTTGAGAACGCCTAGGCCCAAGCGGATGGTAACAATAAAGTAAGGTCTTCCCTGTCCATGCCATGAAGGCACACAGAAGGAGCAGAAATACAGCTTCACTTATTCTTCACCTCAGTACTAGGTGGACGTAACTGGTCAAATTCGCGCACCAGGCCAATGCACGCACGGAAAGGAACGCCGGTATCAATTGAATAGGAGGCTAGTTGGTACCCAGAGCCGATCTGACGTCAGAAAAATCTCCTATCCCTATCGGGATTCAAACCCCGGACCGTCCAGCCCGTAGCCTAGTCGGATATCGACTATGCTACTGCGGCTCCCAACCGTGGAAACAATACGAGGAAAAAAATTGTACTAGGAGCATCGTAACCTGTTTTCTTCGCCAGAAGCTTTTCGGATGTCCCAATGAACTGAACAGAAGAAAGCTATTAGAAGGGGGGATAATATTAAAAGTAGATTTGAAATACAATCTGAACTGGTCTCATCTGGCTCAGGTTAGGGACTACTGGGAGACTTGTCAACTTAAGCTACCATGAATGGCAGGGAATTTTTTGATCAGCTGCACAACTATTAGTTTCTGAAGTACTTTGCTCCAAAGTTCGTGTGGATGAAGTGGCAGGAGAGGGAGAAACTTGCATAATTAAATGCTTCAAAATTTGTACTTGTTTTACATTGTTAGGAAATAACTTTAAAAAGATGTGGTTGATTAGACATATATTACTGTCTTCTGGGATGCCATGCTGGTACTCTTGCAAAAACGTATCATGCTTTCGGAAAAACCTGCTGCCCCCATCTTCAGGTTTAAAGACACACAGCACATATGTATGAAAAAAGAAATGCATGCACAGTTCTTGTTAGTAGCCCATAAAGGAAAAGACCACGATGGGAGACATATACATACGTGGGAGAGTGATATCAAAATCAAATTAAAGTACTATATTGATGCATGTGAGTTCTTTCTTGCACTTAGCCTACAGGCTCGAATAGAGTCTGTCTCCCTGAAGTAAATTCAGCAGTTCAGTGTAAGGCACAATGACTTGTAACTTTCCAGTATGTAACATAATTTTGCCTGGAGCATCTTTGAAGAACTTTACAGGCTTTCACACATTTATAAATTTTCAAATTTTGTGACTCAGCCCCAAAAGGAAGAAGAGAAGGTTTTCAAACACAATTATGCAAATAACAAAGCTTGGCCTTTATAATCTGTCCCATATACACAATCCTTCACTTGACTAACAAGAGCAGCAGCATTGCCTCTTAATAAAATTCATTTGAAATTGCAGCCTTTGCAAGCTCTTCTGTTTCCTAATAAATCACAATTGAATGGTTATTACATCGGTTCTGTATTGTAACATAATATCTGTAGCTTTACTGCCTAGTTTCATAAAAATAAATATCAACATTTTCATACCTGGTCGTAGGAGAAAGGATGTACTTCATATCTCTCAAACTGAAGGGCAATTTTTGCTTTGAAAAGGACAGACAAGTCTGCAAATCATGGAACAGTTTACATATACATAAAATCAACGACCATATACTTTGTCTCAGATATTGTCTGACAACCTGTTATTGGTTTTGGCTCTCTTATTTCTCCTTAACCTTTCGCAGTGGTATTTAGTTTCTGAGATGACAGACCTTTTGAGGAAAATTCCATACTACCCATAGCAATAAAACATCTCAGAAAAGAATTTCATTATGCTCAAGATAAAGTCCATTTTTGTAACAAAACATAGGAGCTCATAAGGAAATGTTTCTCACACATTCCATATATCATTACAAGTAAATAAATACAAGTACTATGCCCTGAGTCAAAGACTAATCCAAACAAATCACATTCAAAGTGTATTGCTACTGCTACACAGACACCTGAGGAATTTCTGCTTCATGATCCAGCATTGCTTGAACAAGCTTCCGAATACATTACTTAATTTTTCAGGTGTGTTTATAAGCAATTTTACAACCAAAAATGACATGTTCTGCAAATTTTGTTTCAAAGGTGTGTATTATTGAAACGTTGTCTTTCTACCTAATTATTTATCACAGACAGAACAGTAACACAGAAAATATGACTGTCATCAGGCACACACCGAGAATTTTTCCTTGGGATGGGGGGAATGGTAGTCACTGCTCTGAGACTATACACAATTTATGTTTGATTTTCAAAATAATGTTATAAAAATAATGTTGTAAGTACAACATAACACCATCTGCAACCACATTTATGTAAATACAAATATAACTACATGTTCTATGACTCAATCACAGTGTCATATCTTCTTGTTTTCTTTAATTTTATTAATTTATTTTCAAAATTCTAATGTACTAGTCATCAGCTGATTTCAGTGACTGATTTTGGCTGAAGGGGAAATTATGTAAAACTTTTGATACCATAATATCTACAAAATCTGTTTTTTTCTAATTTTGGTTTTGGGGGTTTGGGGGGGGCTGCTGCCCGCCCCTCCCCCCCTTGGGTGCTCCCTTGATTGTCATTCATATTTCTAATACACACAATCTTACAATTTGTAATTTGGTACATTACTAAAACAGTACTCATTAATCGCAGAAACTCAAACCAGTCACCTTTCTTCTCTTCTTCTGCCACTTTAAATTATGTCACACTTAGGCCCATATCTGAGGAATGCAGTTTATTTTACATTCAATTAACATTTGTTTATATGACTTCATGTAGATAACGACTGTACAACATTCAGCCTGCACTTATACATATAATTTTCAAATATTACTTGTTTCATTCACCGCCCCACTAACTATCCATCCTCCCTACAGAATACCAATGTAATTTCCAATACTACAACACTGAAAAGCTTTGAATTATATGACCCAATATGCAAGTACTAGCCAACTCAGCTCAGTCAGTACCTGATGGGCCTATAGAAACAGGCAGCTGACATCCACTTCCTACAGGGACAACAGGACATTCCTCTTTGCCACCACAACCAGAAATCAGATGGTTGGTTGCCACACCCTCACCACAGAGGCCCAGGAATGACCCAAGGTCAATCCATGTGGCATTTGTGGTGGACTAAGGGGCACTGGGACGTGTCTATCCCCGAGTACTGCAGTTTTTGCATGTCATTATCATTCCAACAGTGTTCCACACTCACATTTTACTCATGTACCAAAAGCACTATATAACCTTAGCAATTGAGAGCATCACTAAATAAAATATTTGTCTCTCTCTCTCACTCACCACAACCAGAGCAGCTCTGGATGATCCCAGGCAGGCCAATAGTCAGACCATGAACACAGTGGGTGCAGTGGCAACCAGTGTGTTGCTTATATGTACAGATGTTTATATATGTGTATAATACTCTATTATACATACATTGTATATATATATAGATTGCGTATGCATAAGGGTTAAAAGCACCTTTGTTAGGACCACAAAATCAACACTTTAGTTACACAGTGCATGCTATAACACCACACAAAACATCTTGCATAATACATATATTTTTTAAAATGAGTTGTAATAAGCACGGCAGTTCAACACTGGCAACAGGTGGATCCAGTAGAGTGTCACACATGTTTTAGCAGGCTGAGCAACAAGTTTGTCTTTGATATTTTGCAAATTCCTAGTGGGTGCCTCCAGACTTGTACTGGGTGCATTGCACCGACTTGCACCCCCCCCGGGCTATAAGCCTGCTCCCAGCCTCCTGTGCAAGTGTTTAACAAGGAAGCGCAAGCAACACTAAATATTCAACTACGTAAAAGACACAATTTAATAATGCAGGCAACTTTACCTCCATACCTTTACACCTTCTGGGCACAATGCTAAGAAATGTTTCAGTTACTTGGGGTACGTCTTTTCTTCAAGAAGTCACTGAATCAAATCCATATTATCTAGGATGAAGATCCATCTGGTTTCTCTTTGTCCTGCAAAGCAAATTCTTTATTAAGAGCTTGCAGAAAATGAAAAGTGTCATAACACAAAACATTCTTAATTCGTGAGTAGATGATTTGTGTTATATAAAAATTTTTCTCTAAAATATGGTGTGATTCACTTACCTAAGTGACAAACTTGACATTCATGCTGAAGATATTCTCATCACTTACACACAACTAAAGAGGAAAACAAGCATCAACCTACTTTCTTGTTTCTTGTAACGTGTTTGTGTTGCAGAAAATTCGGTGTGAAATGTTCAAGATGTGGGGACCGTCTGCTACCAAGAGAAGAAGTGATGAGAGTCCAGTCACACGTGTTCCACCTACAGTGCTTTGTTTGTGTGGTATGCTGTCAACCATTAGTGAAAGGTGCCGAGTTCATGCTTCGAGGTGGACAGCTCTTCTGCAAACAGGAATTTGAGAAGGAGTTATTTATGATGCAACAGGCCAGCCCATCAGGTACAACCAGAAAAACAGTTTATTCTTTCAGTATCTTTGCTTAATTTCTGCACATTGAACTAGTTCTGTTACAGTATCTCTGTCTTCAATGCAATACTGATGAATTTTGGTCTCTTGAAAATACAGCTTAACTGTGATCACGAGCGTAACCTGGGGGTGGGAAGGGAAAATGTCAGTCCAATATTTTTTCTACAAAAGATTTTTTGGAGGGGAGGGGGGCTACTGAGTTGAAGTTCCTAACACCTATGTTTCATTTTGCCCTCTTGATGTTATCATACAAGATACACCTACAACTGTTTTGGCTTAATCTTAGCGCATATAAAGTACTTGCTGTGCAAATAATATCAAGTGACCTCATTATTGACTTCATAAGGCTCAAAACAATGGTAACCAAAATACAGAAATCTTACAAACTTAACCCTTCCTAATGTACAAAAAAGAGTATTATCTAAGACACATACAGGTCTCTGGATCTAAAGATATTTCTTATTACACAGCTGATGACTTAATAGATGAAAACAGCAGACCAAGGGATGGAAGACGAGGACCAAAAAGGCCCAGAACAATCCTCACTTCAACACAAAGAAGGCAGTTTAAAGCTTCATTTGAAATTAGTCCAAAGCCATGCAGAAAGGTAACCAAAAATTCCAACTGCATATGTATCTGTAATTATATACAAAGTACAATCCATAAGTAAGGTCCCACAGGCCATAAAAATTAAACAAGTAGCCACTACAGCATGATATGTAACTCATTTATTTCACCGAAGTATCACTATTTTTCAACATAATCGCCAAGCATAATGATGCGTTTTTCCCATCTTGGCATATATCTCTATTAACTGGCAGTGCATTTCGATGGGGCAAGACGTGGCTCACCCATAAAAACTAAATCATACTACAAACTTCTGCACAGGACCATGTATCTCATGTCATGGCCATTGCATATAAATTTCTCCCATGAACAGCATCTGGCTGACTCTTGTGCCACCAGTTTCATGTAACCCTACTACAAGTGTTACTTCCTACTAAAAAAAATTCTCGATAACACATAAATTACAGAAGGGAACCTTACTTATTGAACATCCCTCATAATACTGGGATTACAAAGGACGACAATACTCTGTATTTGTGTAATACTTACATGCTATAGTATCACTACTGATGTGAAAGTTGCTGTGGCCACTGGGAAGGGTAGTCTTTCTCTTTAAAGTGGTAATATCCAACTAAAAGCTTCTCCCAGACTATACGGCAAATAACAAGACATTACCAAACAGACAACACTGATCTTACATTTGCTTACTTCAGTAATCACACCAACATATCATTTTTCAGGTCTTGTTCATTTAGCTAACAAAAACAAAAATGCAAATCTCAGTCAAATAAAAGTGCACAAAATTACATTGTACAAAAAACAGTAGGCCTACAATTTGTAAGAATATTCTCAAGTCTTACTGAGACATTTGTTCTGTTAACATCACCATAAACAATTTAGTGCATCATTTGTAGCATGATGTCTGTGTGTTTTCTAGAGTTATAAGTCTCCATTTTTAGCCCAGTGAAGATAAGAATAACAGCACATGTTTTCAAACCAGGAAACAGATTATGAAGACATATCCTCACATATCCTCGTCAATTCGTTATTATGCTCACAACGCAAAAGGCACATCAAACTAAGCAAATCATCTATTTCCTTTTACTACATTCACAATTTCACAGGTGAGAGAAGCGCTGGCAAAAGAAACAGGGCTAAGTGTCCGGGTGGTACAAGTGTGGTTTCAAAACCAACGTGCCAAAATGAAGAAACTACAAAGGAAAGCAAAACAGGAAGCAGATCAAAAGTCTTCAAGTGATAAGGATAAAGACAGCAAAGATGATAAATCCATTAAACAGGAACCTTCTTCTGGGGACCACAGTGAGTGACAAATATGTGGTATTATAAATAAAACTTTGCTTGCTCCTTGCATTCCACAGTTGTCAGGTGTTAGCAGATCAGTTTCTCTGCATGTAATTTTAAATGCTAATGTTGCTATATTTTACTGTAGTTCATTGAAAAAGGAACTTCTAATGTTATTACGTAACACAACAATAGTATGGGTGAGTGGTTGTATTAGAAAAGATTAAAGAGATATAATACGTTTGAATATTCAGTTATAGGCACGAACAATGTGGAAATTGCTAAGATGGAAAACTGACAGAAGAATCTGTGTAATGCTAATTTGCAAAGACAAAGGAAAGAGGGTAGCTTCTGTATAATTTAAAATCATGGTAACATTCTACACCTGTGATATCAGTGCTGAGATTTAACAGTCCTCTCCTCTTGATCAGTTAGCACTGCAATGGTAAAAAGGAGAGACAGGCAAAGTATACCATTTATGGAAGCTGGCTGTAGGGAAATTTGTGTGAATGTGCCTTAAATTTTGGATTTTTAAGTAACAATTTGCATTTTGTAATTGAAGGCTTCAAAAGAATAGCAACCAAAAAAAAAAAGATGGTTTTGGGATTGTGCCACTGCAGGAATGCAGTAGACTCCCAATCATTCTAGTCCATTCAGTGCTGATTACCAGACAAAAGAGAAACATGAAGCACAAGAATCTGTACAACTAATTGTTTTCGCTCCCATACTATACATAGACTTTGTTGGTAAAGTCACAATAGACAGCATTCATGGTCATACTTCAAAAAAATGCAAGGTATAAGATTTGATGTTTTCACAGCGGTGACAACACAGATTGTAGTCTTTTGGGTTATGACATCATGTAGTCCAAAGGTGGTTATCAGTATCCTATGTGAACGTAACCTCAATCTTCCCTCTACAGTTAAGATGAAGGCAGCAGTTTGCTCCTAAATTTCAGAACTACCAAATTCAATTACACAGTATCACACAGTTCATGCACAGGTAAAACTTTTGTCTCATGTTCCTACAAAAAAAATTCCATGTTTGCTACCAAAGTAGCTTGGGTAGAGTTCTTCAAAAGTCATTTTACTGCATCTCTGAGTATATGAATCAGAAGCAGTGGCAGCTTGCAATGCTGTGCAGAAAACTTATCTAGCAATAAATGTATGCCAAGAACGCTGACGAAGTGCCACAACTTCTTCATATATATCCACTGGAATCACATTCATGTCATGTTAGCACATCACACATGCAGCAACCAGTTTAATTTAAATATTTTGTATCCAGTTATCTTTCCCTGGTATTACAAAGGAATTTATAAATTAACTTCCCTAAGTCCTATAGCAGAGATGTGTGTAAGACAGCCTCCCTAAGGCAAGTCATTTAACTACACTTGCTGACAACATAAACTAAACAGCAGTAGTTGCAGCAATTATTAAGGAAAGTCGTGTAGTTTTAGTATGCTTTTTTATTTTTTCAATCTGAAATTTGGATTTTTCTGAAGCCTTACCAAATGGCCGTTTTTACCCAGGCCCCTGGATAAAACGGAGTCTTATATTTTCTGTTAAAGAAATGGAACACAATTAAAACAATGTAATGAATAAATTTAGCCATATAAATTTGACTTCATTTTAACAGTTAGTATTACATTCCAGATGTTTGTAATAATTATAAAAATATCATGGAAGCCAAATTGGTCTTCTGTCTTAACAATGTGAGTGACATTTAAGGAGAACAGAAGTCACATATGAAACCATCATTGATAGTGGGTCAACTCTGGCACACTCTTCATGTGCCCATTTCAACACGACATACAATGAAGCCATCTCTCATCACTAGCAGAATCCAAAAAGGTTTCTAGGCAGAAAATGCATTCTGCATCTTCCCCTTCACTTACCTTTTCACTTTTGCTTGTTTCATGCTCCTTTTCAGCATTCTGGACATTTTCCTTGTAAACATCCACTTTATTATACTTCCTGATTTTTCTAGTATAATCAAGTGGGCTGTTGTTGAATTGTCTCTCACCTGATGTTCATGTCCTGCCTTTCCACTATGTCTAGCTCTACCCCTTTTCCTTCTCCTCAACTAAATGTCTTTTGTAAGAACTACTTGTTAGAACTGCAGCTGTTTCAGCTTTTTCCTTGTTTGGATTATTGAAACTGAAAACAAAACAGTCATCACACATTCAGGGTGCAATGGCCAGCTGCAGGGCCATTTTCCCTGAATATGTATTCCAGGTGAAACATACATTACATCAATGCAGCTACCTTAGAGGTGTGTGAAACCCCGACCCATTTTAGCTCACTGTCTGCTGTGTACTCCGTAATTAACACACGTTACATTAAGTTTTAGATGAAAATCTGAAAAGCACAATGTACATACCTTACAGGGAGGTATCAAAAAATAGGTTTTGTTACACAGAAGATTGTTCCGCAGTACAAGCATGCCCATTCTCCATGTCTGATCTCAATACTAATGCACATGTAATTGCCTCCAAGCCCAGTCAACTGCAGCACCAATAACGGAATTGCAGAAAAGGCCCTCTTACTCAGGAGGGCCGTTTTACACATATCTCCCCTACTACCAATTCAAACCCTTTCTGGTATCATTGTTTCCAGAGAATTCAATTTCAAGGAAGCCACATGTACACAAATATCTGCCCCTGTATGCTCTACTCATTACTTGCTATTCTCATTTCCAGATCATTACCTTGGTCTTAATGGGCTCAGCATGCGAGAAGCTGGTGACACAACTTACACACCATCTAGCAGTCAACCATTAAATCCCAACATGCCCTACTCACCTGATGGTATGACGGACACCTGTCATGAAACTTCAAGAAATTTTTTTTAATTGAGGAATTTAAGAATCTGTTTGGCCAAACCTTATCAAACTGTTTTCTTATACACAGTTCTGGTATGGAACACCAAACAGAATTTTTATATCAGTCCACTTGAAATTGTACTCACTGAAGTTTTGCCAGTTCTTATGTAATGAAACATATATATGTAAGACTTCGCAAGTTTGTTTTTAATAACAGGTACAATGACAAGCTCGCCGAATTTTACATGGCAGGTCTACAGATGCATGCATTACAATCACAGTTGTGTGTCAGACTCTACAGTACGCCCAACAGATCTAACACCCTCAACAGACATCAGAGTACTATCCCAGTTCTCACAACTTGGGGACTATATCCCCTAAATTTCTCCCATAGTGAAGTGAGTGCTACAATAAGATGAGTTCCCACATTTTTTCAAAGTCAGTGATTTTACTGTGCACCACAAAATTATTGTGTGCACAGTGTATATTGACGGTAGCGTAAAGTGCAAGGTGATGGCTGGTAGATGAGAGGCAGTAACTTAACAACAAAAAACAGATTCTTCCCAAAAGCAGGGGTGGAACTAGGATCCCCATTCATATTTCTCATACTTGCCACAGCTGTACTAGATCTATGGGTCCTGGTGGACCACTATTCATCTCATCTGCTCTAGCAGTTTTGCTACTGAGAATACTGAGTCAACCAAACTATATACTGCTAGAAAATACACACTTTGAATAAGTATACCTCAATACATGATAATATTAATGATGATATAATACTTTCTATTTGCAGACACATACCCTGCACATTCTGGTGAGAGCTTTTGTAGCTCAGATATTTCACTAGACGACAGCACCAACTTCGAACAACTGGATGAAGGAGGATCTGACACGCTGTCACTTCAGAACCTCGATATGCAAGCCCCACATCCACCACCACCATCATCAGAAAGTCTTCTGCCAAACATTGTTCAAGTGAACCCAATAGACAAACTGTATCTGATGCAGAATTCATATTTCAGCACTGAACAGTGAAGCAACGAAGACAGAAAGAAGATTAAGTGTTTCTTGTCTTGGATAAAAGGATTATAGTTACAAAACTCTTACACATATGTAACTTCAAACACAATAAAAATGGCATAAGTACTTGGAATTGTTAGATTAACCGTTTGAGGCATGAAATTCATGAAAATAATATTTAAGAAATCAGTTTCCACATCAGAGCAAGCACACCAAACCTCCAATAGAAATATCAGTAAACACTGTTCACATAGATTACCGCTCTCTACTCTGACAATCATATGAGACTCACAAGTACACTCTGTTGACAGAAGTGCAGAGTTTTTTAATATTAAGGCAGGTGGCACAATAGTTACACGTAAAACAATTATCTGTGTTGATTTATCATACAGTATACCACACTCAAATGGAAAATTCTACTCTCTGATGGAAGATCATAAAATTTCCAATGTTGAAAACTTACTTTCATTGTGACACAGATTGATTTCATCACAGCGAATATGAAATGGCATGAGATGCCTATTTCATTAAATAAGTGGCCAATAAAAGCCACAAATTGCAAATTTAAGTTCTGTCTGCCTTGAAGAAAATTGACAAAGATTCTGTTCTGTATGTCAACCTAGAAGTTATTAAATGCACTACAGTAACAAAATAATAATAATGCATTCACTTAAAATATCCAAGACAAGATAACAGTAAAATGTCCAGAGAATAAGACTCTGATACAATGAAATGATTATTGAAATATATTTCCACCGCTTGCTTACCAGAAGACTGTGAAAGTGTAATCAAATTTAAATAAACCTACCACGACTAAAACCACAATACCAGCGACCAACACAGCAGTGGATGCCAATGTTTGTCGCCAGTGTCACTTGGTATCCCTGTTCAATGACCAGCAGTGAACTTGAACTACTACAGAAAGCTACTTCATTTCAAAGCATTATAATTACAAGAGGTAACAGAGAAGAAAAGATTATAAACAAATAAACGATAACAAGTGAAGTTTAAAATGTAAAAATATGAGAATAGATTCATTATTTTGCTGCAGTGTTTTACATCTTTAGACAAATGACATTAGTGGTACTGTATTACCATGACAGACTTAGTGTGAATACAGATGTGTGATGAAAAACAAAAATATTCTTCTTCCAGGGCTGATATTAAAACCTCCTCACAGTCACAATGTTTGTCATTTTGGTAACCTTCACCACAGTCATCACCCTTTATCATCCAGAACAGGGGGATTTTATATCCCTTTGTACTACACATATGGTGGCTGGACTCTAACTCTGGCATAATGGTATTTAGGAACTGCAAAGCTGTGCTAATTGGACCACGTGTCATTACAATATAACATATGGCCAATAAGGGTTGATTTCATACTGGTCATGGTATATCATAAGACACAGATAAACATATACATCAAGTGTCAAACAGAGAAGTATGTTTGTTAAGAAGTTGAGGACAATGATCAAGACATAAACAAAGAAGTTTATACTTTGTGACCACACCAGTATCTGGAACCCTGAAGCAGCAGTACTGTGCTGTAAAAAATTATTATACAGCCCTATACTTACTACCACTGCACAGCTAACAGAAATTATTATACCTTTCTATTACAATTTTCAGAAAATTAGGAACACAGCTTTTCTTGGAAGAATATGCTGGTTATTAATTCTCAGATCCACTCTCTAAACATATAAGTAAACAAAATACACATAATTCTTAGCAGTTTTATAACAGTGCTGAATCTAATGAATAAAGAAACACTGGTTCCTAAAATTACATGTCTGTAAGTGTTCCTCACAATATTAATAGGTTATAACTCAAGTAATATCAAATATTGGTAACGGAGTTAAGTGTGGATGGAATGCCCAGTTTAAAGAATTGTGTCAAAAAAAGGGACACTGATAAATTGCAGGAAAAATCTGTTCATTTAATGAGTTTGCTGATTTTGGTAATAGCAAGCCTAAAGGGAAGATTACCTTCCTTGACCATGCAAAACTAGAAAAATGTTTTAAGATACTGTGAGGTTCAAAATAAATCTAAGGATTTTGATACAAACAGCAGTGGAAAAGGTCAGTCACTGAAAAAAGTGATGACTGCTTCCTGTACCATTACTCTAAGACATTCCTCCTTAACCCTTCAAAGATACAGAGGTTTGAATTCCAAGGCCCAGGATGGACAGGTTTTAAATTTGTAGTAAGTTTTATCCTTAAATGCCTTCATGATCATGTGGTGCACTGAGGCAGGCAGCATATGAAAAATTAAAGGTCTGTACAGTACACCGAGGTCAGCAATGAAGGGTTATCTTCTTATCTCATATGCATTAAAGCACAATATCTATAGCTGATTCAGAGCAGTTCAAATTTTTGGCACTGAAGTTATTCACAAAAGGTAGAATGTGCATGAAGTAATATATTATAATGCCATTACGCTTCAGAATGTGATGGTACACAATAACATGTAAAATCAACAACTGCTCTTTCTTTAAATATGTAGCAGAATTTTTATAATTTATTCAGCTTAAAATATCCAAAATAATCCCCAAAATATGAGGTTGGATGTTAATGATAAACTTCCCTGCTCCAACCAGTGGAGATAAGGGTAATTGCATCCAGAAACTTGGACTTAGAAGCGAGGCCTGAGGTTGGAACAGGAACAAAAACAGTACTGGATCCCGACAGGACCGCAACTTGAGGTCCTACCCCCCACAATACATGTAAATGAAGTGTAATCTGGAATTCCATGCATAACTTCTGAATACTACATGGCATTGGAAAAATGTCTGTTCCATTCCAGAGGCTTTACTAGTTGGACTAGGTGTTAAGTTAGATAAATCTTGATGATCGGTATGAAGAGATATAAACATTTGGTACATTTTATATTATGTTATCAGTAAATCATTTATGACACATCAAGTAGTGGAAGGGTATCTCCACATGTTTTTTAAACTTGGCACAAATTGGGAGTGGTCAGCTTCAAACTCCAACCACTTTACACACATGAAAAAGAAGTTCCAAAATCCACTTAAAATGAGGTGAGCACCACAGCCCACGTAGGTGTGAACTGATCAATCCCAACAAGACCGGCACACCATCCATCCAACCTACAGCCAGTCTCCATACTAAGTGATCTGTCCCAGCTCACTTAGCACCAGTAACAGGTAAGAAAGTTTGTGATGGAAGGTATGAAAATAGTATCACAACAACACATCTCAGACTTCAATCCAGAGCACTCCAGAATATTAATTTTAAAGGATGCATCAGCAGAGTAACTATTACAATTTAGTACCGTGTACACAATATATGTTTATGAAATCTGTGTCAATTTACTGCCTATCAATCATTTCTTGCAGTGCTATTTCAAGAGAAATTTACCTTCATCTCAGCACTAGATGGAGGTGAGTGATTAATTTCATGCTCCTGCCCCCTTACCTCCAGGAAAGAACCCTGGTACCCACTGAATAGGATGCTGGGTGGACCTCATGACTGGTCTGGATATTTTAAAGAAGATAAAAATCTTTTGCCCCTGCCTGTTAATGTCTCATTCAGAACTTAATAACATTACGGATACCATTTTCTTTTTCACCAGTATTACAATTGCACCAATAGAAACAACCTTGCCTGTGACTTAATACCTGATGGCAAAAATATTAAATTATACCGCCAATCACAGTAATATACAATATCCCATTTTTATAAAATTCAGCTGTCACATCTCCTTAATAAACTGACAAACAGTAAATATAATATTATCCATTCCGCTCATTGTGCTTGTAATCATTTACGTGTACCAACATATGCACAAAAAATGTATAAAATTATAAGTTATCCATAAACATGAACACTTCTACATGTTTCAGCAATAAATCGCCATCCTCAGGGAGATATCAATACAAAGGAGTATATAATGTTCATACACATAAAACTGACATACTGATATATACGTATTTTGTCTTGACATCTTCCCGAAGATGGCAATTTATTGCTGAAACATGTGTGAGCATTCAGGTTTGTGGATAACTTGTAACTTTACACAACTGATGTGCATATGTTGGTATATATAAATGATTACAAACAGCAATTTTATATGTCAATTATTCTTCTTTTGGCAAATTTATTTTTTAAAAATGTCTTATCACCTTCCCACAGGAACAATTTGGCAGTCATGTCAGAAATTAACCTCTCGAACAAGGATAAAAACATTGATGTTTCTTCTTCCCACATTTTCAAATCACAGTAACAGGCAGAACTGGCAGAACTTCCAAAAAATTCTAGAAAAAAAATAGCAAATCTGTGAACAGAGTTCGTCATTTCTTTCTTGAAAGCTGTGGCGTTGCTCACTAGTCTGTGGCACGTGATACAGACTGCCAACATTAAATCCACAGGCAACATTTCATTAACCAAATAATAACTTCTTGTGAAAATTCCTCACTAATGTCAACTAAATGCAACTCACTCACTCCATGAAGAAGTGGCCTTCTTCAGAAGCTAACAGTTGCTCAGCTAATCAAGAAATTCCCTGCCTTTTATAAATCTGAATGGCCCATGTTCACTAGGGTATGTGATGTACAACTGCCAAAAAATCTACAGGCAACATTTTTAAACACCAGACTGTAACTTGCAAAAACTCTTAGGTTATGTGAACTGTGCATGATTTCAGGCTTCTGCCAGAGTGTAAATGAGATCTTCGCTCTTCTGGGATGTTATGCAACACTGACTGGTAGTTAGTTACCAACGTTTCCGGACAACCTATCAGTTCCATCTTCGAGGGTCAAGACTGGCAGGTGATCCTGAAACATCAGTAACTATGAATCATTGCTCTATTACATCCCAGAAGAGCAAAGATCTTATGTGAACTAAATCTGTGTCACTGCAGCAGTGTTCTCGTTCAGTATCCAACAGCTGCACCACAGATAGCACAAACAAGATATGTGTTCACAAGAGAGTGTCACTGCACACTAAACTGAGCCAGACGTATCCAGTCCTTAACCTCATACCATATTTCCTTCAGACTCATCCTGAACTACATGACATATTAACAAAAACAATTCTGACTAATAGCTATAAAACTGTATCATTTTTAGAAGCTGTGAAAAACAGAACCTAACATTCTGGACAAGCCCTAACTGAATAAGAAGATTTAAATAGATGCTTTTACATTCTAAATACTCTATTACCACATACAGTTTGCAAGAAATATGCAACGCAATACAAACCTAACATTCTGGTCATGTCCTAAATCACTCAGTAGATTGAGAAAATATTTGGAAGAGAAATGTAACTGGTTTCTAATGCTGAAAAATATTTTAGTTTCATATTTTCTATAAAAATCCAGCTTTATCTACTGACAACTAATTTCTTCATGTACATTTTTTGAACCACACTGACATCAGGAAGTCCTGAAGATTATTTCATATTTCCTTGAATTAATTCCATCACAAACCAAAGCCTAGGTCCTCAACTGCTTCTTGGTTTATTAAATAGTCCTGTATCAACTGCCTGGGTTATAACAGGATACTTTTTGAAGGAATACAATTGTAGCTGATATTAAGGTACTAATCTGGTAACTGGAAAGACAGACAGAGGATAATAAAGAAACACATCAGTTATGATATCCAGCCTCCAAGCCAAAATTTGAATACACAGATCTTCTGCACCAGAAACAGGAGAGATAAACATTTTACAGCATGATTTGGTATTAACGCTTTAAAAGTTAAAATATATGACCATCTCCTGTGCTCCATCTCTGTAACATATTTAGAAATATTTGTACAAAATGCATACTGTACTCCCACCCACTAACACACATACTTCAATTTAAGGCTATGTGGAAATAAAACTATCCAGGTCAGATCACATAGCAGTAAACTATTTCTTACTCATTACATGTCATTGTAATTTACACTTTTCACCCCATCTAAGAGAAAAAAATTAATAATGATCAATACTTAAAACCATGCCACATTATAACTGCTCTATCATCAAAATCACTGAATAAGTACAAATAAAGTATTTCACTTTTTTAGTCCAAATTAACATATCAGCATTCATGTTTCTAATCCAACATTCAATTTGCAAATTTTACCCTGCACTGTGACACAGCTTTCAAACTGAAAAACTTCCAATTATGGTACACTGAACTTCTTTCAGGTGGCATTCAGAACTGAAAATAAACACGTGCTGTACTGTAGCTCTTCTTGCATTCAGTCATGGTCAACAAGCTTCCGAATGCCCCCCTTTCTCTGATTGCCAATAGGTGGACAAATGAAACAGAACCAACTGGAGGCACAAAATGAATGTCTTGCAATTAGTTCTCCATCACTAACGAGACTGTACTGCTGCTTCTTTCCTTGCAGCATCCTGCAGAAGCTGGGTATCTACTTCATCGGCAGGCAATTGGACATAACGTACTACAGAGCCACGGATGAAACAATTTTTCACTGATAACTGAAAAGATAAAATAAAAATTACAAAGAAATAGACACATATTCTTCATCTGCGCTACAGTGTTTCTCATATGAGCGTAATTACGCTTACTAAGAAACCAGCTAAGAATAATAACGGGACTGCTACCAAGCGCACTGTCATCTAAAAGGACATCTATTTAAAATGGGGCTGGTAGACAGTCCTGGGTGTGATATGTGCAAACAGGCATTTGAAATGGCCTCACATGTTCTCTGTGACTCGACGCATTGGCAGTATTCAGATTTAGGCACCTGGGTCATCAATTCTTGAAATCGGATGACTTTGCCGACATCCCCCTCAACAAGGTACTGCACTTTGCTCAAAGTGTGGGGCCGTTGAATGCTTATGTAAAGGGCTGCACAAAAGATCAGAAATGGTCGAGGTGCAAGGGTCGCTGGGATGCCAGCCCCAGTGTATCCGATTCTATTCTTCCTACAACTGAAATTACATTTCAACTCTAAAGGGTTCTGGAAGTACATTACACTTAGAAATGCATGGCTCCTGAACTGTGCTCATTGTCTAGTATTCCAAAATGAGAACAACTTTTTTAACACTGGATCTGTTTCTGTACTCAGTGTGAAATGGTGGAGAAGCATCTACACAGCTGCACATGACAGAAAGAGGTCGTCTCAGTCATACCCAGCGAATATGAAGTTTCACCAAATTCAGTGAAAGACCTTGAACATCGTCTATAAGAGTGCATATAGGCCTGCAAGCAAAATTATTTGCAAAACAATTTGAAAGCAACTGGAACTTCATTAATATTCACACAACAGAAGGATCTTGCACTAAGTTACATCAAAGTCTGTCAAAGAACTTTGACATAAATACGGAAGTATATTTCGGCCTGCAAGTAGAGTGACCCTTAACATTAACCAAACTGAACCAAAATTCATGTGGCTGAAAAAATTACAGTAGGTCTGTAATACCAAGTTCCATCTAAACTAATCCCTTAAGCACTCTTGCTTGTGGCACATGCACAGACATGACAAAACTAACAGGACCCTTTTCGAATGCTTTGCAAAAACACATTTACACACTGAATGCAGTTGTTAACAAAAACTAACAGCACCAGGTCTGACGAATATACAACAACTAAAAAGAGGAAACAAGTAACAGAAAAGGGTCTTGAAGTGCAAAGTACTGCCACAAACAGAGTAGGTGCCACCAGTCACACTTTGTTAACAGTGGTTGGACAGTCACTCTCAACTTCTAAACACAAAGACAAATGGACAAAAATTGTACTTCACATACAAATTACCAACACAAATCACTTGCACACTGAAATCATGGACTACAAATCAAGGGAGACAGCACAGGTAAGAGATTAGCCTCTTCTCAACAGCATGTAGCCCTGAAGCCCAGCCAGCCTCCCATGCAATGGGCAATAGGGCTCTTGTCTCCCTGGACAAAGAGGCTGTAAAATGACTGCCCACTCATTAGGTCTCTTCAAAAAGTTCTCAGACTAATCACATAAGACATAATATACACCCACAAATTGTACTCAACACTATTCGCTTCAAAATACAGTGCAGTCACATTCTATGCAAATCTGAAATGTGTGAATTTGAGCGTGATATAAAAAATATTAACAAAGCCTCATGTTATGTGCAAAATTTGAAATCATGTGAATCAAAAGAATTAGGTTGCAAGATGGTATGTGCTAATCAGGCACATGCTGCATCTCCTGTTCCTTAAGTGTCATCAGAATATGATGACCTTCTCAAAGTCTATAAGGCAGTGTACTACATTAATTACTAGGACAGCAATTTAATTAACATTTATTGCTTATTTATTTATTTATACTGTGCTTAAAAAGGCATTTAAAAGTAAAAATACACTACAATGGTCGCAAGTTTATGCACTCTGAGAACACATCCCCCCCCCCCAGTCACATTTATTCTTGCTGGAAAATTAGTCCTCAATTATGCGAGGTCTTCAGAAATTCATCCCTTGCACACAATGTGACTGCATTGTAGTCTCCTCCTGCAGTAGTACAACAGCACCAATGTTTAGATTTTTCCCAGCATTCCACACATGATTCTGAAGAAACCTGGGTCAGCTATTCTAGCAGTTTTTCTTGTATTTCCTCTACTGGGACATAAATTGACATCCTTTTGAAATGTCTTTCAGTTTGGGAACAGGAAAAAATCTGCTGGAGAGATATCAGGACTGTAGGATGGTTGTGGAAACAATGTAGTTCTGTTTTTCACCAAACTCTGCCGTATCAAGAGTATCGTAAGCACACAGCATTGATGTGGCAAAGAAACCAGCTGTGCTCCTGTCAAAATTCTGCTTGATACTGTCACATTGCTTCTTGAAGACACTGTAAAATGAGTCAGGTAGGATACTTCATTCACTATTTAACTCCAGGAACAAACTCACATGACACCAAACCTCAACACTCAAAGAAAACAATGAGCATGATCTTCATATTTGATCTACTCTGCCATCCTATTTTCAGTCTTGCAGATAATTCTGACTTTCACTATGCAGAATTTTGCATAATTTCAACATCATACCCATAGAACCAAGTCTCATCATCCATAACAATTAATTTCATGACATTCTGATCCCCTTCAGCTTGTTGCAAAAGGTCTGCACAGAAGTTCAACCAGGACTGAACAAAAAACAGCAACAGGATCCAGACAGTATGCTAAACCATGCCCAATCACCACATGGTTGTCACATCATTTTTAGGAGGAGGTGCATGTGCATTCCAAGAATGATCTGAACTGCCTCTGTATGTTCATCTACTGCTGAAGTTAAGAATGTGTGGAGCTATTACCTCCACTCCCACCATATGGCTGTATGTTTCACTAAGCACAGTGACAAATTCACCTTTACCCATCCAACTAATGAAATATCTGCCCATCAGTTCAGCCCAAATGTTATTTTGTAATCACATTAAGTCTTCTTCAAAATTATTTTATTGCTCTGTCATCAAACTGAGGTCTTTTAGTACCACAATAGTAAGTACACTGATACAAGAACCAACAGATGGAAAACTTCATGAAACCGTTCCATGAATACAGTGCAATATGCATGAAACTTTCTTCCTGCCTGCAAGCCAAACGTATCCTCTGTACCCAATTTGAGAAAAAAGTTGACAAGTAAGATGCTAACAGCAAGTATACACAGAATGTACTGAATACAGTAACTTATGTTGCAACCTTAGCAGTTAACTTACCATGTGAGGATATTTATCTGGATCTGTGACACTAATGTCTGTCAACTTTATGTTCAGGTACTGGTCCACAGAATGCAATGTGCCACATATGCTGAAACAGACAAAATTGACAGGTGTTTAATTAGAACTCTGATAATAAAGTATTTCACCACCATAAATACACTGCTGTGGAGAAGAAAACACCTGTCTTATTCAGCTCCTTGGTTAACTTGTGGATGTGGGTACAAAGGCCCTTTTCGTCTTTCGAAGCTCCCATTCTTGTGCCACTAAGCTATGTATCTTGGTGATCTGACCAAAGTTCGACCATTTGCTGAGACCTGCTAACTCTTACACATTGAAGAATCCACAGAAAGAATATTTGGTTCAAAGTACAGCCCTTATGAACAAATTCTGATTGAATAATTCCTTGAAAGTTAAAAAAAAATTTTAAAAAATTAAAAAAACGTTTTCCTTCACTTTTGCCTTTGAAATGCCTTTCTGAGCCTTGGCCTGCCAGATGTCCATTTATGATTCCAAATATTGGTCTCATGTATAATGAGTAATGTAATAACTGTGGTGAAAAATTAAATGAGATTTTAATCACTTAATCTCTCTTTTGAATGAATTTTTTATCGTCAGTCAAACTGGGGCCATTCTCACAACAAGCCTACATCAAATATATTCTGATATAGAAAAAAGTCCTGCTCTGATTCTTGACACTCATTCCTCTACTATATTACACCATCTTCAATGATATTACTGGACTGTAATGATAAAGTTACCTCAGCCAGGAAACCAAGTGGCTACAAGCTGTAGACATCCAGTTTCTGGCATGGAAAGCAACTGTCTTTGGTGCCACTCCCGAAAAGAGGTTTCAACACATGAAGAACACATAAAGCACTTTCAGGGAACTCTCACACTGGAAACCACTTAAGATTGTCAATGCACTTGCAACACTCGCTATGTGCAACTTTTTTAAACTCAGATGCTTACAATAGTCCAATCAGCATACTATGGTGCAACTTTTCCTAACACCAGCTGAGCAAAAAAAAAACATTTTTAGTGGCCAAAATAATTATTTTGAAATATACACTATGTACCACTGTGCTGGAAGTGTGTTTCCATTGCCAGCTATGTGAATGAGTTCAGAGAGGTTGACAGATAGTGGTCTTTATAATTGAAGTTATTGTGCATCTCTGTGTTCGCTATGTGAATTGTTCACACTTCAGAGGGTTTATCAAAGAGCATGCATTACAAGATTTGGTCATTTAATTAATTTTCTTGGACCTACAAAAATGGGCGAGACATCAGCAGTACATGGAAACTACAAATTCAAGTGCCAAACATACTTTGCTTCCAATTCTTGACAGACAAAAACTGTTAAGGGCATCTGATGAAATAGGTAAGATTATTTCTTCATTTCAGTCTTTTCATTCACACAATTCTTTTTAAATTCAAAGTAATGACTGATATTATCATACTTTCTTACTGTGTAAGCTGCTCTGGCTTGCAGTTTATGGAAGAATGGAAAGCCATGGCAAGAACTTGGCTAGGATAGCCACAGAAATTTATCAATCTCAACAGTCTTCAGATCATTCAGGTAAGGGGCTGCTCTTGTGGTTAGCACATTTACCTCCCTGTATTTAGGTTTTTGAGTTAACCTGACCTACCATGGATTCCAACCTGGCCATCTGCCTAATGTGAGATATAAAATCTATCAACCACAAGCAGCTTTGTTGTGTTTTACATTTGCTTGTCCCTACTTACAAAAACCTCACTACATAAGGTATACATATGTTTTTACATGGAGATGGCTATTGGAAAACTAAAAAGCCACAAATCACCAGGTATTGATCAGATTCCAGCAGAATTGATTAAAGCAGGGGGTAGGATTATTCGGTCTGAAATCCATAAACTTATTATTTCTATTTGGAATAAGGAGGAATTGCCTGAGGAATGGAAGGAGTCGGTCATTGTGCCTATTTATAAGAAGGGTGATAAGACAGATTGCAATAACTATCGAGGCATATCACTTTGGTCGACTACGTACAAAATTCTATCCAACATTCTTTTGTCAAGGTTAACTCCATATGCAGAGGAAATTATTGGGGATCATCAGTGTGGATTTCGACGTAACAGGTCAACCACTGATCATATATTCAGCATTCGTCAAATACTTGAGAAAAAATGGGAATACAATGAGGCAGTGCATCAGCTATTTATAGACTTCAAGAAAGCCTATGATTCAGTTAGGAGGGAGGTCTTGTATAATATTCTCATTGAGTTCGGTATCCCCATGAAACTAGTACGGTTAATAAAGATATGTGCCTAAGTGAAACATATAGCAGAGTTCGGGTAGGCAAACATCTGTCTGACACGTTCCCTATTAAGAATGGCTTGAAACAAGGAGATGCTCTGTCACCATTACTTTTCAACTTTGCTTTAGAATATGCCATTAGGAGAGTTCAGGCAAACCAGGAGGGCTTGAAATTGAATGGTACACATCAGCTTCCGGTTTATGCTGATGATGTTAATATATTGGGCAGAAGCGTACATAGCATAAAGAAAAATGCAGAAGATTTAATTATTGCTAGTAAGGAGATTGGTCTAGAAGTAAATGCTGAGAAAACTAAGTTCATGGTCATGTCTCGAAATCAGAATGCACAACACAATCACAACATAAATATAGATAATAAATCCTTTGAAAGGGTGGAAGAATTCAAATATTTGGGAGCAACCCTAACGAATCGAAACTCCATTCATGAAGAAATTAAGAGCAGATTGAAGTCAGGGAATGCTTGCTATCATTCGATGCAGAATCTTTTGTCTTCCAGGTTGCTATCCAAAAACACAAAGATTAGGGTATACAGAACTATAATTTTACCTGTTGTTCTGTATGGATGCAAAACTTGGTCTCTCACACTGAGGGAGGAACAAAGACTGAGGGTGTTCGAGAATAGGGTGCTGAGGAGGATATTTGGGCCTAAGAGGGACGAGGCGACAGGGGAGTGGAGAAGACTACATAACGAGGAACTTAATGACCTGTACTCATCACCAAATATTATTCGGGTAATCAAATCGAGAAGACTGAGATGGGCAGGGCATGTGGCACGTATGGGGGAGGAGAGAGGTGCATACCGGATTTTGGTGGGGAGACCCGAGGGAAGGCGACCACTTGGGAGACCCAGGCGTAGATGGGAGGATAATATTAAGATGGATATTCGGGAAGTGGGATGGGAGGACATGAACTGGATTGATCTGGCTCAGGATAGGGACAGGTGGTGGGCTCTTGTGAATGCGGTAATGAACCTTCGGGTTCCATAAAATGCGGGGAATTTCTTGACTAGCTGAGAAACTGTTAGCTTCTCAAGAAGGCCTGTGCTCCATGGAGTTAGTTAGTTAGTTAGTTAGTTAGTTAGTTAGTTAGTTAGTTAGTNTCCATGGAGTTAGTTAGTTAGTTAGTTAGTTAGTTAGTTAGTTAGTTAGTTAGTTAGTTAGTTAGTTAGTTATGTTTTTACATGACAAAGATATGTCACTTGTTCCTGGACCGTCCTGGAGAAGGAATCCCATTTAATACAGTTCCTACAGTGGGAAATTGCATGGATGTTAACAACAATGTGATGTGGGTATGAAGCATGACTTGAACATGATGGAACACTTGACTCAAACCACTGAGCCCTCCAATGGTGAATAAGGCAAGAGAGGAAGAGGTTCACAATGAAATTTTCAAAGAGTTAATGGAGAAAGAGGAGGAGTTATTGAAGAGACACAGACAAAGATGATTACAATGAGGAAAAGGAGGATAATGAGGGAGAAAAAACTGATGAAACTGATGAAGCTCCTCATTCTAAGTGCAAGTATTACAGAAGAAAATAAGCTACATTGTAGGCGCATGGGAAGAAGCATCATTCTCGCCATAATATCCACATTATTATTATATTTATAGCTACTATTATATATTTTTAACATTGTACATGTAAAATTGATGTATTATATATTCCTTTGTATGGACATCTCCCCAAGGATGGCAATTTATTGCTGAATCATGTAGGAGGGTTCATGTTTATGGCTAACTTATAATTTTATACACTTTATGTGCATATGATGGCATATATAAATGATAATAATGATATGGTCACAACAGGCCAATACCATACCATAACGTGGCAGCATGCTGTCATCACTGACTGAGTCCTAAACATACTGCCACAAAAGACAGAACTCTCATAGGCTTCTAAAGTGCCTTACAAGTCTATCCAAGCACAAGTGAAGAAGAAACATTAAACTTGTGGACCTTGTGGAGCTTCTATCACTGCAAAGATCCTGGTTATTCCAGAAACAGTAAAATTTCAACTTTCCTGCATCTTGCCACACACAATGATCTAAATCTTTTGCTGCCCTAGTCTAGTTCCCTGGCTAGACATAGTAATTCGTTCTTTTTACCTACTACTTCAATCCTCTTACCTGCCAGATAACAAGTATGTCAATTTTGTCTGAAGATATGTCCATACTGGAGCAATGCAAGTCACAAGACTTGATCATTTCCAGTGTGTGAGGCAAGTATTGTGCTGTATCTATCAGAGTGTCACTGCATTGCTATAGTATTGGAAGAACTGTCCTGTGTGACACCAGCCTTAAGATTCTCTCAAGATAAATGGTGATATACACTTCTAAAAGCACATTTGAAATACATAAAACATTGCTACTTATGTAAAACAAAAATATGGCACCATAACAGCTCCTTTAGCGCTTGTTAAGTACCACAAAATTCCACTTATATTCGCAATACCAGAGAGTATCACATTGCAGCTTGTAAAACTTACAGCACCATGAAAGAAATTTAAATAAAACAAACACAATCCTGATTCATAAATGTATTTCAGAGATAAAAATGAGGTGGCTTTGATGCCATCCATAACAAAAATCGTACTCTGTAAAGTAGGCTGCCATTCAAGTTATGTTTACTTTTGTCACCCGCGATGAGAGAAACGCAATAGCTGAAAAGGTGAACCAGTAAAGAGTACAACCAAAGAAAACGATGATAGGCTGCAATGGGCAGTAACATAAAAGAATACGTTATGCAGACAGGCGAATTTTTAACGTCCCACTACAACTGAATTTTATGTACAGTAACAAACAGGATATTGAATAATCGCCTACGTGAAAGGCGGCATTATAGACGCACACACACATACACACCATTATACCGTACACAAGAAGAACTACTCATTACAATATTATTTCTTACATACAAGGTTACGAACCTTCCAGCCGCAGTAACCTAACCTACCTCAGATCATTTTTCAGCTCCACTACCACGTCTTTTCCCACAAGCGACTTGAAGAAAGAATAGAATAACTGAAAAAGATACAAAATAATATAACAAATAACACGTTTCATCACATAAATGGACGAACTAATAGACACAACCACGTACATATTTACCATTATAACCTCCGAAAACAATTACGTTCCCCAAACGATTTAAACACTTTTCGCTCTTCACTGTGGAGCAGTGCTGCCAACACAAGAATTTACATATTCAACATGGTTGCCAAAGAACATAGAGCACAGTATGAAATTATAATACATGATGTAGAAAAGAAAAATGATACTGTTTTGAGGGCAGGTGGGGGGGGGGGGGCGTGGTCTTAAGTTGTTTTTGTAGTCCTGACTCTGGCCGAAACATTGAGTGGTTGTTGCGTTCCGTGGCTGATGTTTAGGTGTTTCAGAGCGACAATTGGGCGGAAGATTGTTGGTATTTAGTAGACCACGAAAGTTAAGGTTTGTGGGGTCGTTTTGTTCTGCATGGAGTCATGTCAGAGCAGGATTTACCCAGCTTAATTGCAGCCCAACGGCAATTACTTATGGAAAAAACAGTTATAGCAGAAATGCTGAAAAAAGTGAGGAGTGAGATGCAGAAATTACAGGTAAAGTAGAAGTACAATAGTGGGTTAGAAGGGCAGAGACTTAACAACGTTGTTTATCTCATTTGTGCAGCAGGAACAATATTTATGAATATGGCAGTGGCAATACCTTGTTATATGCTGTTTTCATATGCGGTGTTCCCAAAACCTCCACCTGTAGGGTGCTAACATATTGACAGTAACTGAAGGTATGGTTTCAACGCAAGTGATTGCTGCAATGAAACCTCGAAGCCTGATTTCATTTTCCATTGATGAATTTGTCTATGTATACTCTCAGTAGTGTTTGTAAATAGGCTTTGAATTGCACAGTTACATTCATATAAATATTGATACTGGTGTTTTGTGTATGAAATTACGTATAGTGTATTATCACGTCAGGTTATAGTGTTTGTAAATTGATGGTACAACTTTGTATTTATAATTGTCTGAAGTAGTTAGTTTAGCCTATATGCGAAGAAAGATTTACACTTGTATTGTGACATGTTCTGCATCCTTTGGCTTAGCTCATAGGTCTCCAACCTTTTTGTGGCAAAGGGCCATACCCCTTATCCTGGGCTGGTTCACAGGCTGCACGTGGAAAAGTAACAGTAAGTGGTATACTTAACTGCCTAAATTATTGTGAAATTGTTGTAGTATATACACAATTTACAAATGTGTCCATGGGTTGCATAATAGAACCTGGTAGGCCACAGTTTGGAGACCCACGACTTAGCCCAGAGGATCTGTGGAATGTGAATAAACACCATTCTATTCAGTGTTCTGTTTAACCATGACACCCAAGAAGGAAAGAAGGAAGGATGACAGGAGTGAGAAAAATGGAAGGCATATATTAGGGTGTTATGCCTGCGTTAGGATGTAATACTGGTTTTGTTAAACAAATAACAGTATTTTGAAGTGTCAGTGTATGAAAGATTGTCAACAGTGTTGGATGAGAAATGAGCACACTGTCTATTCTGTATTAGTGCAAGGTCAGCCTGTCAAAATCCAGGTGGGAGATGAGGTCTTAGTCATATGATGTCACCAGATATGATGCTGTGTAACATTTTCTTGTGGGCTATGTCAAGAGTTCCCTTTATATATATGTGTGTGTGTGTGTAGAGTTGTTAAAAGTATAGCTGTGTAAGACCCCACTTTGACTTTCTGGACATTCTGTGTTAAACATATGCATACATCTTCCTCTAATGAAAACTATTTCATTTTCATCACAGGTTGAACAGTTGCAACTAGACAGCATGATAATGACAGAAGATGGAAGCAGAGAAAACACCAGTAGTTCCGTACCAACAGAGTTTGTAGACATGGATTCAGCAGAAAAAGTTAACGAAGAAAAACTGGATCTCACTGTTTCTTCTTCCATGAACAGTAAGAAAATATGTGCTTCATGGCATTCTGCAGTTGAGAGTGACAATTACATTGGTTTCAAAACAAAAATCAAGGGGGGCAGGGAAGGAAGTCTATTCCTTATTACATGTATTCAAACAAATGCAGTAGTGTCAAACAATCCCATGATAGATGTAAATGCACTGAAACTTGGCAGGTGGGCTGGAGGAAGATTATGCACATCAGATGTTTTATGTCTCACACATAAAATGAAAGTATTCAGTTGCCGTTTGACAAGCAGATGAGAGTCGGTGGATTGCAATTTGAAGTGCCTTGAGTGGCAGGGTAACATAAAATTTTGGAAGTGCTTTGAACATTGTATTACAAATAAATGATATCCCTGTCTGAAGTGTTTCACCTGACACCATAACTTCAGGTACAGTAACAAAGCGTTGAAAGATGAGGCACTTTAGTAAATGGTCTACAGCATTTCAGAAGAGGAGCGTCATAAAACAAACGTACAAATTTTAACACACAACATGATTGCGTATGATAATCACTTGTTGGCAGCAACTCCAGAAGTTGCAAATTTCACTTATTAGTTGGAACGCCAGCCACATTAAGGAGGGGAAGATCTTTTGTGTCTGCAAGCATATCGGACAAAGACCACTGATGGAGGAACAGTGTGACAATCACATTAGGGTGGCAGGTGTATTCTACATAATGATCTGGATTTTCTGCTGCAAATCATCATGGATTATGAAACCTGGTATTTACTACATTATACCAAAGATAGCTACACTTAATGCAGTTCCTGTGTCATAGTCCAACAACATGTTTCATGTGCAGGAGTGGCAAAGTGGACTTCAGATATTTACTTCTGCTTCACCCAGGTCTCTGCCCTTCAGTAGCGTTTTGATTTTTGGTTGGTGCATGGCCACTCTTCTTAGACTGCTTGACCCTAAAGATGAATGCATTATGCTTTGAAACGCTGGAAAATACTCGCCCGACAGCATCACATCCCGAAAGACCTGAACCTTGTTCTTCTAAATACCCGCAATCCCATAAGACCATACAGTGACAGGACGTAACAGACACGACATTCCTCCAAAACACTGCTACCTGTCTACCTGACTACACAGTGTTACATCCCAGAAGATGGTAGTCTTCTGGGATGTAACAGTGTGAAGTTCTGCATTTAAATGCTGAATGAATAAATTTTATAATTAAAGACGGCTAATGAAATTTAAAAAATGGTCTTCAGATTAATGGAAGGGACCTATACAGACGTCAAATTCAGAGTTGTACTTAACAGCGTAACATCTTCATCAAAGTTATTTATAAAGCCAGGATCATTCAAAATGTCAAGGCACAAAGAATGCATGTGGAAACTGCATATTCCAGCACAAACTGCACCTTTCCAATTTTGTAACACATCTGTATCAAATTCTGTTACAGACATCTTCTGTGGCCAGTTCAGTGCAGAGGAGGAGGAAGAGGAGGAAGAGGAAGATGAGAACCGTGCCCCAGCAGTTCTTCGTGAAGAGTTTATTTTACCTTTGTAATTCTGTACTTGACACAAAAGCATGAAATTGTCAAGTAAACCTAAAATGTCACTGCAAGCAACTCTCAAGTGACGCATGCTGATAAGGGATTTGCTCCAGTAAAGTAACTGACATTTATCATCAGCATACAAGAACGAAGAACACAGAGTCACAAGATTCATCTTTTTCTGACACACTATATTTCACAAAAACAAGGATCTCATAAGCAGGTCACACTGATGTAACTGTGTGTCATGTGAGGAGGAAATTCTCCACAGAATTCATGGAGTCAAATGATTACTGGTACCGTAACATCTCAAGAAAGGGCAGTACCAAAATTTAGGTTGTTGGTTTAAACCTTTGCTATTATTCGTTTAATGTATTGGAACTCTCAAATAACCCATTATCTGGCCATCCTGCAATATAATACTGAGTATCTGTATTAATAATGGGTAGAGTGGGACTTTATAATTGAAAAAAGAAAAACTGAATGCCAACTGGCAGAATTAAAAGTACAGTACAAATATTTTTACATGTGACATTGATACATAATGAGTGCAGTTTATAAAGCAAAGTGTGAAACCAGTACTGCTGAAAAGTTTGTGTAATACATTTATTTTTGTGAGCTTGTTTAATAATAAGGACAGTGCTAGTATGGAATACTTGCACAAGGTTATTTCATAGTATGTTCACAAGATTTTAATTTTCTGAACTGTAAGACTGGGAGAAAACTGGAAATAAACTACATTTGAGTTACCAAAAAAAAAAACAGTCACAGATGTTTTACCTGCCTATCTGCCTAGTAGCTACCTTCCCCATTCCTAACAGTCATCACCATCTCTGTCTCTTTTAAGTACGTAGGGAGAAAGCAGGCTGCACTCAATCTGAGTACCAGTCAGTTCTTTCATTGATACAGTAATTTAATGCTTATTTTTACCCTTTCCCACTAAAACTTGCTCAGATCAACTCATACCAGGCTAGCTGAGGCCAGCAGTTCTCAGCTGAGCATGGCAAGCCCAATTTAAGCACCCAGGTCTGTCATAAACACACCCAGCTAACAAGGCCAGGCAGCCAAAGCCTGAGTAATGTGTACTGAGCTAAGACGGAACAAATTGCCAAAGCCAAGCTTTCCGTAATCTCCTGATTATCATCTGCCTTTTTTAGGCGTGTTCGCAAAATTAAGAAAAGCAACTACTAGCTTTTGCCATGTCTGCCTGTCCACCCATCCACGTGGAACAACTTGGCTCCCACTGGACAGATTTTAATGAAATTTGGTATTTAAGGATTTTTTGAAACTGTCAAGAAAAGTCAAGTGTGATTAAAATCTGACAAGAATAGCGAGTACTCTACGTGAATACTATGACATTACATGAATATCTTGCTGAGTCATTATTACAACGAGAAATGTTTCAAACATAAGTTGTAGAAAAAATAAAAATGCACATTTTATTTTCAACAATTTTTTTCTGACAATTGTGTCATGAGATAATGTGGAAAAATATGGTAGAGCCAGACAGACCACAGACAACATAATGCAGCGCAGGAAAGATGCAATTTGCATGCTGGATAACTAAGGTAAGAATACAAACACACACTCATAATATTTAATATTTACCGCTTTTCCATGGCAACAATGGTTACATGAATGCGCATCAGTGATATGTCTGCAAGTCTTCTAGTTATTTTCAATGATTCTCCCATCCATTGCTGCATAAGTGAGTAATTACATGTGCTATACTTGAACATTCACTGCACACTGAAGTTAGGAGGCTGAATTGGAGAAAATGTATTTGTAACATTTCTGCACTTTATTCCCCAGATTTTAGGGTTCAAATCTAGCACACTAGGACAAAAAGAATCCAAACAAGTGTGTTTTACTGGAGACAGGGAAAACCCAAAGTCCCGTCATGCCCTGGAGAAACCAGTGCTTGTTTATAACACGCTTGCTGGGATACAAGGAAAAAGTAACTTGTGCAGATACCAGAAAAATGCCATTTATGCAACTTGTTGAAAAGATCTCATCCTCATTTTTATATGGATGTGAAAATTTTCTGAAATCTTGGTGGTGGAATGGTGGGACTAACCATCCTTGCAAATAAGCACTGTAAAACACGTATGTATTGCATAATGATACAGACTTAGACTCAGGATAGGATCCAATGGTGAGCTCTTGTTATATCCAGCATTTCTGTCCCACATGTGGGAAAACTCCCCAATATAACCACGAAAGAAAAATGCAGCTCATACTGATCATTCTGTTTGTGTCATTCCTTACCTATGAAAAAACATGACAAAATAATTATTTTTATTACCACAGCTATAAATACAAACAGTAAATTGTTTCACAAGTGTAAATGGAATACCTGTCACATATTGATTTAAAAAAATAAGAACAGCAGACATTACAGATACATGTCAGTCAAAACGATGTTCTTACCAACACATTAATCCTTCTGCTTTTGTATGTTCAATACTGACAAGTCCTCAAGTCTACAAAAGAACGGTTTCCTGTGCAGACAGATTCCTCCTAAATGAGTGAGATTCAAATGCCAGAAGCGAATAAGGTCTTGCAATGCACTCCTTTCCATGATTCCAGGGCACTGCCGTACTTTCCGAACAGCCTCATCCTGCAAGCCAACAAGAACCACTACTCACATATAAAGGAAGCAGTATGGGCCCTGGCAGCTAAAGACAGTATGTAGAGTCTGCATGCAGTCAGCCTTTGCTAATCCATACTTATTCATTTCTTCAAATGTACCTGTATACTTCCAAGGTTTTCATACACAGTAAAATCCCCACTCAGATTTCTTTGGTGATCAGTGGATATGAAAAACAATGAACAAAATCTCAAAGGCAGAGAATTTTGCACAGATTACTGACTTGGGATCACCAAAATTTACTGTTAAATTGGGGAAATCCTTATACTGAGAATGTTAAATGGAGCTCCCAGTCTTCTGCATACTACACTGTGCACTGAATTCCAGCATCAAATGGTTAAGCCCCAATATAAAGTGAACAGTTGAATTCAGCAAATATTTTTAAAATTCGTGTGTTTCATTTTAAAGGTAGTCAGAGTCCATATAAATCATACATTTAATTAAAATTAATGAAGACAGGACAGAGTTCACAGACAGTAGTATGAGAAACTTCTCTGAGGAAAGACTACCCAGTATCTCTTGCAGAGGAGACTGGGTGGGGCTCAGAGCTGGTCCGGGTGTAGTGGGAAATTAAAACCTTAGTAGGAATCAAACCCATCCCAGAGCCTAAACATTATACTTACTAAGAAACCCTTATATCCGAATGCCTAAGCCAATTTAATTAGACTCCAGAAGTATGGTGAAAAATCATGACTGGCAGAATTTTTAAGAATTTACATACTGGCAAGAATTTGTAAATGAAACAATGCAATACGAACCCTTACATAACAGATCACCCTCTGTGACCTGCACTTCTCCAAAGAACTGCAACCATATTTTCTGATCAACTCCAGCACATCCTTCAGGTCATTTACTCCATAAAAACTGATGGTACTTGCTGTTTCTGTCAGCATGCAAGATGCTCTGCCTGATGCTGCAAGAGTACATGTTATATCTTGATCAGTGATACCACAAACAAAAAGTGTCTCACTTTGGACATGCTACTGTCACATTAAAGTCTACATTCCAATTACATTAGTGAGTTCATGGATCAAGAGTTCTAAACATGTCGGGGTCACATGTAGTGGCAACAGCGGCATATTGCATCCAGTAAAATGATGTTCATACTCCAAGGCTGCAGAAAGATTGCTGTGGGTACACACAGACGCAGAATTCAAAGCCCACTTTCCAAATGCATAGATTTCTAGTTCTACATATTTCTTAGCATGATTATTATTGTTGCTTTATTTTGCTGTGTCCATCAACTTCAAGTTTCACTTCCAAATCATTTGACACATTCTGATGAAATGTGAAGCTCCTACCTTCCAGTATCTCAATTCTGAAGCCATTTTTTGAGATGACATCACTTGTGACAATAACAGCATTTGTAGATACATCATATGTTTTGTCTAAGGAAAGTAAAACTTTCCACAGGTCTGGACCCAGAGCACTGAAAGAAAGAACTGTATTTTACAAGTGGTTCCACTCTTCCAATCATTGTGCCACAGTTGTGTGTTACTGAAGCGATAGGTTTATACACTTCTTCAGTGGCAGCATGAGAGCGTAAAACTTGTTTTATTACACAGAACACATAATGTTCAAAATTTGGTTTTACTGTACAAGTTTTAAAATGTCATTTCACTAAATTCATTACTAATATACATCATATCTCCTTTTACTGTATTTTGTAAAATGTAATTGATTACAGTGTGTTTCCTTAGTGAAATGGGCAGGGCACAAGGATTTCTTTTGTGTTTTGTTTATCATTAGCTCAGGCTACATAACACTGCCGGTGACAACGAAAGTAGATAGTATATTTGGAAAGACATGGATGGAAGAAGTCATGACACATTTTTAAGTACTATCCCAGCATTTGCTTGAACGCCTGGTGACAACAGTGAAAAACCTATGCCAGGATAGTGTCCTAGGCAAGATTTGAATGCACACTTTCTGAATGCAAATGAGGCATTACCACTTGAGCCACCTTGTCCAGTAAGAAACAGACTATTTTTAGGTGCATTCGCAAAACTGCGAAAAGCGACTATTGACTTTGTCATGTCTGTCCATCTGCATGGAACAACTTAACTCCCACTGGATAGACTTCCAAGAAATCTGAAATTTGGGCATGTCGAGAAAACTCAAGTTTCATTAAAATCTGACAAGAATAATGGATACTTTACATGAGATCTATGTACATTTATGATATTTCTATGAATTTTTAGACTGAGAAATGTTTCAGAAAAATGTACAGAAAATCAAAACACATATTTTATGTTCAATACATTTTTTATGAAAATTGTGCCATATATGAGATAATGTGGAAAAAAAGTATGGTAGATCCAGACAGGCCATAGATGACAATATTACCCGGCACATGTGCTTTACATGCCGGATAACTGAGGCAAGAATACAGATATACACTGAGAATATTTAATACTTACTGCTTTTCCATGACAAGAGTTGTTATGCAAATGCACCTCAATGTTATGTTATACATACATACCCACTCTTGTGAAGTAATGGGTTTTTGGACTTTTTCCATCGTCCGAAGAATAAAATAACTGCAATTACAATTACAATGTTTCAGAAGCTGGTTCTGCTTCCGTCCTCAGGTGAGAAGAGGGAGGGAAAGGAGGAACACCTACTCTGTTGGGTCCCATAGATAGAGCTTGCCTTAGCACTGTCTTGTTTAACCTATTAATTCAATCTGTTTCAACATTTCACTGTGTTACTGTACTGAATCCAGTAAGACATTTCATCATTATCTCTTGAACTGCACAGCCACCACATGATAAATTTGTAGATTCTAGCTAGTCACAATACATGTTTGTAGAGTATAGCCTGTGTGTACAGAATGCTCATAGAAAACAAATCCAAATATTTCAATTCACTGAGTTTTTTCTGGGTACAGACTTCACTCACTTTTATTTTGTACAGAGGTAAAGTTGTCCCTTAACCTTTTAAAGCCTAGCAGTAACTTTACATATGACCAGGTTTAACATTAAAAAATCCTACATGGTGCCCACATTGCGTTTATGTGTTTTGTACGGATCTCAAAACAAGCAGCAACTTTTGCCTTATACAGCATTAAGAGACTGGTTTTTATAACCGAAGTGGAGAGTCTTTACAGCGTGGTGCGCAATAAGTCCCTATATAAAACAGCCACGCTTCGTCGTTAAAGGGTTAATTAAGCACAATCCCATGAAGGCATATGGTGAAGTGGAGATATAGCTGCACGCATTCTCAGCCTGAGAATCAGATGGGGCTGAGAAGCCAGCATTATGCCGCAGCTGCTTTACCATAACAGAAAGAGTCCCCAGTACCCATTCAATAGGAGGTTGGGTAGGGTCCTAGACGGTCTGGATGGTTTGCAGAAGGGTGAAATCCTTTCCCCCTACCATGAATCAAACTCGTTCCTTGGTCATCCAACCCACAACACCATCACTATTAAGTTATCCTGGCTCTTCACTGTATGCACATACTGTATTTAAAATTCACTTCTCCTAAAGTGCCTGAAGTTAAATACCTCTCATCAACAGGGATACCAGTGTCCAACTTCTTCAGAGGGATACTGTGGTCAACCATCAGTCTGTGGTAGAGAACTGTTTCTTGCAAACCCCAGTGTCGCACTACACCCAGTTCATTATCTTTCCTGTATATCCAAGTCCCACTGGGACGGAGCTGCCCTATCAGAACAGGAATTGCGTCACTGCAGACAGAAACAACACACAGGTATTATTAAACTTTAGGAGATGGGATTTAAATGCCAATTGTATCTCTTGATGGCCTAGGTTTTTCTGGCTTTGCATGGACATTCAAACTGCTACCAAGCAAAGACACAGATACCAGGACATGGCATGCTAGGGTATTCACAAGTATACATTTAGAGATGTGAGTATGGCCTGTTAGGACAATAAAGGTTAAGTAAATAAAGATATGAAATCTCACACAGAAGTAGCACATACGATTAACATTATCTATGTATCCTGCAGGGAAAACTTATGTAATAACAACTCCAAAACTTCCACAGATATCAGTATGAAACCAAAATATACTCCTCTAACCCAACATCATTTTTTTTTGTCACAGGAAAGTATATGGCATGTATCAGTTTCAAAATCCAGCTGGATCCTGAGACTTTTTAATTAAAACCCAGCATTTCCCTTTTTTCTCCTATTTCTATTCATAAAAATTCAAAACCAATATTTCAAACTTACATAACTTCTGCAGCTGAAGCAATGCCATTAAATAACCTAAACCTTACCATTAAGAGGCAGCCTTATGAATACTAAAGGGGATGGAAGATTATTGATCACAGAATTCTAGAACATGCTTCATTTGATAATCTGAAGTAATTGGCACATAAGATGGTGGGTCCGCTTGGGTGTGTAGTGGAAAGAACTGTCACACGCTGTGTCAAAACAAATTTGTGTTAGTGGCAGGTAGTGAAAGTATTCATCCATGCACTGTTATGTTGTTGTCATAAATTTCAGTGTCATAGGCTAAGATGTGAGGTATTAAGGATAATGAACTGTACTGCAATTCTGAAAATACGTGCCTGTGACACATATGCATGTGCGCGCGCGCGCGCGCACACACACACACACACACACACACACACACACACACACACACACACAAAGAAGCCAGAGCAGCAGTTCTCAATGGACATAGATATTTCAAGCTGGAAGCCAACAATGGTGGGCACTGTACAGTGTTGCAAAGTGACCTTATCATTAACAACAAAGGAAGTTTAAATCACCAGGCAGAACTTGGTAAAAGAAGAAAAATCGTAAGAACTACAGGCAGGTTTGACGAAAGTGCGTTGGTACTGCAACTTCATGTGTGTTGGTATTGTAAAATTCCCCCACCTCAAAATATAGAATGCAGAACTGTATGCATACTGTAATAACAATTCTAGTGTGTTCAGTCTGTTTCACTTAATTACCTCAACAGAAACAAATTTAAAGTTCAATAACTTGACAGCTGTACTAGCACAATTACATTTTTTTAAATATACAGTACATCCTGCAAAAATGAATCCAAAGTCATTTGTGGTTGGCACATGTGGAATTTCTTCATTTACCTCACTTGTTGCCTCCACCTCAGGGCTCGCATTAACAGTGAATCCATCTGGAGGTTAGGTCTAGTGGAACAGTACATGGCATGCTATGTACACTTCCGCCAAACCCGACTTCCATATCAGGACTCACCACTGCTCATTACATAGGTTGTCACTGTCCTTTAAGTCACATCACATTATCATCTACTGCAACAAAATCTTCAACACTACACTTGAAATTCAAACACTGTTACACTTCTTTGATGTCCTTCATGCAGTAAAAATGAATAACAAAACCTATGAACCAAAAAGTAACAGTTGATAGGTCATGTGCAGGTGATAGAGTGATCTGCAATCAATTACTGACTACAATACAGTTCAACCAACAAGAAATGAATAATGGCAGTCAAGCCTTTTACAGTAAATGGGAAAATCCTACATATAATAAAATAATAAACTTCTAAAGTCAGGAAACTTTTTACATAAGAACATTTTATGTGGGAAAAGAACCTTATTCTTACGGGAGTTCTGATGGGACTAACTTCTTACATACAAAATCTTTGTATCCAGAAAAAAATTTACTGTATTTATATACACAGCTTACAAAACAGCAATTTGTCGTAACCCACACAATTTGTCAGACTGAAATTCCTGCACTGCTAAGCAGTTGGGTTACAAACATGCCTTCTGTCAAAATGTCGTGCCCACAAAAAAATTGCTTAGCCTTATAATCTCATAAAAACATAACATGCTTAATTGTTGGACTATTGAGGATTGGTCAGGTTTTTTCTGTCTCCTGCAAAACTGTGAATCAGCGTGTTACAACAAATTGCTGTTTCATTGGCGATATGTAAACCTATCAATTCACATGAATTCAATCCACATCCTCACACCTTTTAAGATCCAATTTAACATTATCTTCCCCATCTATGCACAAGTCTCTCACCAATACAAACTGATAATTACTGAATTTTTTATTGAATTGTACTTATAAGATACAACCTCACAGCTCCACACCGTTGCCAAGTTTGTAATAGCTCGCTATTTATCACCATGAAAGGACACTAAATGCAGACTGTCTGCAGACGCTATGTTGTGTTTTCGTATTCAACCAAAACATGACAATAGTCAAGTTGATTTCTCATTTATATATTTATTTTCTGCTTCTAAATTTCAAGTTCTATCACCACATAAAATGTCAAGACCCTAAATTAAGTGATTCTGGTGCTGCTTATATTTCAGAAGTTTTAATTGCCGCTATATTTAAACTACTGATGATAGGAAATTGAGAAGTATACACACAGATTTGCTTCAGAAGTTATTAGACATGTGTATGTACATGCGAAGATGACTGTAAAATCATGATGACCTTCCACAGAAAATTAAGGAAGCCAATCAAAAACAAAAATTTTCTTTTTGTTTCTGATACTCACCTAACTTGCTTATGCACTGGAACATCCTTTTGTTTTAGTTTCTGTAAAGATATGTCCAAGGCCACCTCCCTTCTGTACGGTCTTTTCTGGATCTGCTTAGCCGCAGTTTTTGGTGATGCACTTTTATTCACAAAGCCCTTGATGTTCAGTATTGGCTCTCCACCCATTCCGCTAGTACCACGCTTGCGTTTATTATCCATTTCCTTTGCCAGGTTCTCATATCTGATGTGTTCTTCAAGTGGAAGTGCCCGCCACCGCTCCACAAGGAGCTCAGAAACTTTGGTGAATGCAATACCAGGGAACTCCTGTAAGACTGAAGTTGATTTGTGGAAATCAGCTTATTGGACTGAAGCATAAGCCAGGAAGAATTAAAGTGAATTAAATATCATTATATTGCAGGTGTACACGTCATGTCAGGCATCAAAGTTAAGATGATATATATGGACAAAGCATGTAGATTGTTTCTGGTTCACAACCTCATTTGTATGTAGGCTGTATGGGTTAAAATAAATCACAGGCTGCAGGATGACCCCTTGCCAGCTGTCTACACATATTTATTCAACAATTGCAACATGAGATAAGCCTCTCCCCACCAAACACATCACCTGCTAAATGTGGGGTCACCTTATAATTGCTCACAAAGTTCTGTGAATAGGGTGAATGTGTTTGTATCTGCCGCAGCTAGGTTAATGAAGAAAATTATACACTTATTACAGTGATTAGATGCATCATTTTACAAGTACACCGCTGATATCACTGTTGATAGGGCGATGGCTCACTTCAAGTCAGATTACTGATGCCAGAAGCTGATAATGTACAAGTATGTTGTAAAAATCATGGGCGATCATGTTGAAAGGAAGTACTACAGCATATAAAATACCAAAATCAATGTGTTGCACTTATGATACTGATTTTAAATTAATGATAATTCAACATGCACAAGAAACCAACAACTGTGCTTCTGCCTGGGAATTTCATGTCACAGAACAGCATTTATGACGTTGGAGAAAATGAAAAGAACTTCTATTAAGGGGAGCAAATTCGACCCAAAAAGCACTTTCTGGGCACAAGCAGGGGACTTTCAGTGCCAATGACAAAACGTTTGTGATGTTTGCGCTAGAAAAATGTTAAGTGGTCTTCCAATTATCTGACAGACAATGCAAATGATGGTACACGAAGTCACTACATCCATGAAGAGTCCATGGGATGATTTAAAAATCAGTTATAGCTGGGCAATAAGATTTATGTCACACAAAAGGTTAGCTCTTCACGAGGTAACAATATCAACCCAGAAGCTTCCCACACAATATACCTTGAAAAATTAATAGCATACTTGTGCCATATAATTCATCTGCACCAAAAACGTGATTACCTCTTAGAAAAAATTCATAATATAGATGAAACCCCAGTCTTTGCTAATTTGCCAACAAACACTATGATTGATGTGAAATGACCAAAATCAATATGTATCAATATGAACAGGACATGAAAAACTGAGAACAGGGACATCTCCAGTTCTGGCTGGTGGGAGGAAACTGACACCATTTGTTATTCTGAAAACAAAGAATGCTGTAAAAGGAAACTTTCCTAGTAGAATAATGAGAAAGGGTGGAGAACAAAAGAACTTGGCAGTCAAATGGCTGACAGAAGTCTGGGACAAAACAACACCAGGTGCTCTTCTAACAAAAAGAATGCTGGTTTTAGATGATTTCAAGGGTCACTTAACATCAAAAGTGAAGACTCAGCTCTTAATTTAAACATAGATCTCATGATCACATCAGAAGGCATACCTCTCAGTCACACATTCTCGATGTGGCTGTTAACAGACCACTCAAAGATCAACTCTGACACCTGCATGTGGAATGGCTGCTATCTGGCAGCTGCCCACTAATGCCAGCAGGAAACATGGCTACAGTATTTGAAGAACTACTTTGGCAGTGGATTACAATTGTTATGAATGACATGTCACCAGAAAAAAATCAGCAACAGCTTTAAAAAGTGCTGTTTGTCAAGTGATATGAATCAAGTAGATGATGATGTCTTGTGGGAGGAAGATCATAAAGAAAAGAAACCATCCAGTGATGGAAGTGTTGGCAGTGACGTTGACTCAATGATGTGTTTGTAAGTTTCCATACTACAGTACTCTAATATTTTAACTCTGATGAATATTTAATTCCAGAATATTAATCATGCAGGCAGTAGAAACCCGGCTAATGTGAAAATGAGGCATCTTCCTGAAAATTTAAGACTGGGAAGAGGTGTCAACTTATATTCAGGTAAATACCATATCTGCTAATCCCAGTGGCCATGTGGTCTAAGGCGTAGGTCTGTGGCCAAGCGCCTGCTTGGCTCGTGGGTTTGAATGCCACCAGGGACATGGATGTTTGTCTCCTGTAAAGTGTCTGTGTTGTCAGGTAGAGGTCTCTGCGACAGGCCGATCTCTCATCCAGAGGAGTCCTACCGACTGTGGTGTGTGTTTGAGTTCAATCAAGTGAAAATAAAAAACCTCAACATCTACTGTGAACAAGTAGGTAGAAGAGGGAAGGACTACAAAATACAATATCTGGAAGGTGAACACTTAACAATACGTGTTAAATTTAATTATGTGAATAAGCCTTACTCATGGTAATTCTCATGCAACAGAAGCGCCATATATAAAAGTGTTTTTTTTTTTACAAAATCTATCCAAGGATACTAAAAATGTGCGCTTCATTTAGACCTTTCAGTAAAGCGGTCCTTAAAATTAAACTAAATCAAACTCAACATACATCAGTAAAAGTCTATGTGGGTGTATCACTCAAAGTTTCGCTCAAGTCCATCTTGTAATGTCAGTACTATGTGTGGACAAGCAGAAGATGAACAAACACAACAGCAGGTTCTTTTTGAACTGTACTTCCAGAATGCACAAAACAAGGAATAATTCCCAGTGTAAGAGTCCACTTGACTTTCTGAGTTTTATACAGCTCACTATGTTAATTCAAAAGGTAGCCACAACCCAAAGGCAAAACAAATGTCAGTGTTAGCAACCAAGCCCATGCCACTTTCACGAAAACTTACGTTTAGGGCGTTCATGCCTCGCAAACTTAGTGAAGGCACTCCGCTCCTTACAGCCCATCTGACTGCTCACACTCTGGGCTGAAGAATTGAGCATTTCAGGCAACTTTGAGGCCGTAACGGCTTTTGGTAATAACAACGAAGAACCCTGTAACCATCATTAGTTCTGTACAAATTCAGAGCACTGAGAAGCATCATGTCTGCCACTCCATACCCTACTCTGGATGCACACATTTTGAGTAAAGTTGCTATTTACAGCCACTATTAACCGTATTTTCTGACATCAGCAACAAAATATGCATTTCAGATTTGGTATATGTGAATAGAAGATTAACCTTTAAATAACCAGGTTGGTATTTCAATTTTGGCATATGGTTTATCAAAAACATGTTATTTGAACAGAAAAATATAAAATTACAAAATAAGTGGTATTTTGTGGAAAATAAAACAGAGATTATGTAGCATGCCTTAAAAATGCAGGATACTTCCCTCTCTAAATATATAAAACAAATTAAAATGTTTTTATGTGTGTTCACATATACAAACACAGTTATTTAAAGGTTAAAAGTTAGTTACATATACCATTTGGCTACTGTTGAAACATGTATCAGAAAATGCATCACCATATTCATTTATAATTTGCTTTGGGTTTAGATACTAGTACAAAAACTTTATCCCCTCATGAACTTAGAACTGCAATATTCACAATGTTATTAGAATTTAACTTTCCAGAACATAATCTGGCAATGCTGAACCACATGCACTCCCGGCAAAAGTTATGAAATGTGTGAATTAACTGACATGATATTACCTGCATCACTTTGCCATTTGGTGCCTTCACCTGACCTTTACTCCATCTCTCCACTGCAAAATCAGCATCTTGCCACACATGCTCACCTAAACCTGGCAGAGGAATTCCTGCAGTACTGACATCTGAAACTAAGCCAATAGTTGAACATGCCTGCTTATGTGAATCAGTGTGTCCAATATTCTTGATTGTGGCACTTCTGTCGTTTGGTATGAAAGCTGTATTACTGCTGCTTGATGAACATTCAATTTCTTCATCAAAATCTGAATTAAAGAAGAAATTGCGATCATTTTCCTTGCTCACATCTTCAGGAACACTCCGCACTGGCATTTCTTTGCAATTTGTAGCACAGGTGTTAACATCTTGCATTACACTTTTCAATGAACCTGTCTCATTTAATGTTACAGTACTGGAGCTCTCATGAATTCTGACCTTGCCTGTATTTTGTACTACTATTTCATCTCCATCATTCATTACTGCAAAGCCTGCAGCCCCTAATGGAGAATCACAAACACCATCATGCTCTTTACTTGAAACTGCCAGCAGTTCATTACAATGAAGATGTGTGCTAACAACATTTCTGCCACTTTGTTCACAAGGATTAATTTCAGGTACACTTGTATTACAGGGGTCCACACAAACATTAGTTTCACTATTGGCAAATCTACTGTTAAAGTTCTTGTTGCTGTCAGTACACGTATTCCTTGTCACAGTCCCTCCATCACTGGCCACCTTAGATGCACCTGTTGCTAACATTGTTTCATTACAGACTACACTGTCAAATATACTGTCATCAGCATATAAATCTCTTTCTTCATGTAACGCAGTTTCCATTAATTCTGTTACTGCTGAATTTTTAAACCTCTCCCTACCAACCTGAGTTACAACAGCGTCAAGATCTGCTGCTTTGCCACCTACTGCAGAATCCACTTTCATTCGTTTGCACTCCCCACCTTTCTGTTCTAGACTGACTAGTTTCCCTCTAGTTGTGCCTGGATTGTGCTGTGTGCTGGGTGGTTGAAAAGGTGGCGGCTTGGCTTGAGGCACCGCTGCTGTGTCCAGAGCATTTGATATTTGCTGCATCTCTTCTTTCACCCCATAATATGAAGAAAGTAAATTTTCAATTTTTGACAGCACTTCGTCCTGTACAAAATAAGTAACAATCACACAAACAAACAAACAAACAAACAAACAAACAGAACACTGCCAACACATCTATACAGCACTCATACCATCAACTTCACAAATTAACAACACATTCAGAAACTTTATTGATTACGTAACACAGATACATGGGACTGTTTATGGCAGGCAACATGGGAATCATACAAGAGTTAAGATACTAAAAACACAAACAAATATCTTTTATCATTATTCTACATGCAGTACTTATATGTAGATTAAACTACGGTCTCATAAGTATTAGTTGTCAGAAATTATGAATTAATGCACAGCAAGTACAGACGAAAAGAATACCATGTTCTCAGATGTAACGCCATGAAGTCTGGTGGAAATTTAGAGATACTTTGGAAGAACCCACTGCCTCCACCTTTGGAGTAGAACAGCATGTCACGTGGGAAAAGCTTGGTAAGATATAGGGACAGGAGGCAAGGATATAGCTCTGTGAGTGAAGGAGGACTAACGGGCGAGAGGGCCAAAAAACTAGGCAAAAAGGTACAAAGATTGTCTGAGGTAGAAATGAGCATTTTTAAATTTTTGTTTTCAAATGCACTTAGCAACCACTACTGAATCATTTCACTTCAGTAATGGGCATTTTAAAAAAAGAATGTACTTTCTATGACAGTGAGGATACGGATTACCATATGCTCATGGTGATGAATCTAATGTTAATTTTACCACACTGTTTGAATTAGGAGTAGACAATATTGTTTTATCGTACTTCTGGACCTGAGAAGGGTGTAGGTCCAATTTTATCATATTTCAGATAATACGCTGTTTTTCTTAGACCAATGTGACTTACTGGTGTTTAAGTCTTGGTTGAACTACAATGGGACAGTATTTGCACTTACAACCACCTGCATCTGAAAGAACTTCAAATGGTAAGAAACATGATTCTCTCAAATATGATAGCAACTGGCCTTACACCCCTTCTGCTTCTCAGGTCCTAATTTGCTGCAGGCCAGACAAGACTGAATTAATTAACAACTCTTCCCACTCTTGACCTATGCAAACACTGTAAAGCTTATGTACTCTGAAATAAATGTATTTCCTGAGCTCTCAAAATATGGGCCTCATAAAAATTCAGAGACTGCCAAATGCATCTGGAACATACATGAATATCAGCATGTACAAAGAAACAAGAATAAAAATTTGAGTAAATAAGTCAGTATTCAGTGAAGTACCTAATTCATATTAATAAGCAAACAAGCACCATATAAAGGCAGTCATCTAAATACGTGCATACCTCATCCTTCAACAGCACTTGTGTTTTGTTTGGTTCAAGGTTGGCATCTATCTCTCCAGGGGACACAACAATGGACACAAGACAGTATGGATACTTATGAGTTAGTGGCTGGCCAGAGAAGCACTCAGCAATGTACTTCAAGATCATCTAAAAACACAATAGAACAGTTGCATTATTTAAGAACTTGAAAGACATGAAGTGTTGAATGAATTATACAGACTTACCTTTTCTAGCTTCTTACAACGCACAGGGCGCCTGTTGATATACAGCATCATGCAATCAACATTTGACAAGCACAGTGCTACCACATTTTCAGTGTCTCTTCTTGGTACCAGCATGTCAACACTCAGCTGGAAACACAAGGACTTAGTCAATATAGTTTGCACCCAAAGCAGATACATGCTAACAAGTCACTACAACAATAAATATTACACTGTAGACATCATATCATTCTCCTTTCTAAACAGCAGTGCCCACATATTCCAGGAGCTACTGTGATAACGTGCATGAACTTGGTCTTGCAGAAATGTATCTACAGTATACACTTTCAAATGACATGACAAACAACATCTTCTACTTTGTAAGTTCACGTATTACGCATCAATAAATAAAACAGCAGGTGTCTGCCTGTCAAAAGTTGTTCTATGTCTTCTTCCTCCCAGGTTTTGTGTACTCTGGTTCCTGTTCAAAAACACAGGTGCTACCGATCCTTCCATCTTATGTGGGGCCTTCCCTAATGTCTTGGCTTACCATCTTTCGTCAGCTGACCTTAACTGCATATTTAACATACTACATTTACCCCAGTATAACCAGAATTTCTTCCAAATTCATCCTCTTATAATTGCATCACCTGAAACATGTTCTGTACAGGTATCCTCCTGAAAACTGTGATGGTGGGTCTATTTTACATCCAAGCAAATACTGTATTTACACCTCCACACACAACATGAGGACATGCTATATTATGGCAACAATGAACCCCATTAACATGGCTCTTCCTTCTAATCTTCCAAGCTAAAATACTGTATAAATTTCTCATGCCTACACCACATTAGACATGTTCTGTCTAGCCTATCAAATGACCCTTTATTTTAAAAAAATAAAGGTGAAGGACATAAATGATGAAGTGTCTCATATTGTAATTTTCTCTGCCTCTCTTAATTTCTTCTGCCTTAGGCTCAGATATTCTGCTTAGCCCTAGCTTCTCAAGTAACCTCAACCCCATATGTTCTACCCTCAGGGTGACAGACCAACTGTCACATCCATACACAATTCCTAGAAGCACAGTTCCATTTTTTAGTCCTATTGACATAGGTGAAATTTCATGCCAGTTTCTTTCATGATGAATTTTGTTTGCTCCCTGCCCAATCCGCAAATTGGAGGACCACCTGTTGTTGGCTCTCCGTAACTGTTTATTTCACATATCATTTACATCAACACTCAATCTGCAATCTGTGGAAGTACCATATATTGGTAACAAGGGTACAATTATTATGACTTTAGGGTAGTTTAAACACCTTATCAACAAGGAAGGCCTGTTTTATTTTAGAGATAATGAAAAGTTAAATATGATACCAGAATAATGAAGAACAACATATTACTTTCAAAATATGGAAGGTACACATATTAGGAATGTCTGCGCACTTGCCTCTGGTTCTCGTAACACAAGCTCCTCAAGCTTACTGGAAATGAAGTGCCCAACAACTTGCATCAATGACAGGCGCAAACTTGCGCATGCAGATTTCTGCCACAGTAGACACTTATTGTGGCAGAAAGTGACTCTAAGGCTGGGATGAATAACTGCTAGGCATTTGACTATGTTATCAACTCGTTTCAATTCTTCAGCAGCACGGCGGCCTGAATTCAGGTAATTTTTTCTTACAGGAATATTTCGGAACAATCTACTCACAGTCACCAATGTACCTAAAATTTTCAATGACAAAGCGACTTGTAACCAGCCGAACAACAAACGTACAAAGAACTAAGCTAAATATTAATCTAATAAGGAAATACACATGGCACAACTGAACTGTGAGAAGTCAATACAGTGCATTTATCTTGGTATTACAAGTATTCACCTGTCCTCTCCCCCATATAGGACATGTGGCATATATGGACGAGAGGACAGGTGCATATGGAGTTTAGTGCAGAAACCTGAGGGAAAGACACAACTTAGAAGGCCTAAATTTAGATGGGAGGGTAGTATTAAAATGGATCTTCAAGAAGTTGGATGAGGGGCATGGATTGCATTGATCTGGCTCAGGGCAGGGACAGTTGGCAAGCGCTTGTGAACTTTCGGGTTCCATAAAATGTGGCAAATTTCTTGACTAGCTGAGGCCTCATCACCTTCTGAATAAGGATTGGGCTCCATGGAGTTATTTAGTCAGTTAGTTATAACAAATTTCCCCCCGAAATATATGTAACAAGAAGAAAACAGCACTTCCAGCAGTTTTATTAACAAAAAAATATGTTACAGCCAATGTTCCCTCCCAGCTGCATGGGTGCAAGCCGCACAGTAATTGAAATGTTCCCGTGCACAGTGAATTGTTGTGGTGCAGCTGTGATTGTTCAATTTTAATTGTAAATATTCTTATTATGCATATTACAAAAAATATTTAAAGTGCTGCCCATTCGTCAGGTCGTGTAAAAATTTTCTGCTTAGAGCAGTGGCAGGTCCGCGCAGCTGCAAAAAGAATTAGAGGTAACGTTGGTTACAGCATGTGAAATTCTTTGGAAAGGATGATATTTATTCAAAGGAAGCAACACCAAACCGATCAACACTTACACAAAATGCACATTCCAGTAACTTGACACAATGAGATATATGCTTCCATACAAATTTTCCAGTTAAACTGTTCTCACCTTTACCAAAATGAGAAGGTTTGGTGGTAACAATGTTTCCATCACTGTTTATAGTATACACCATAGCAAGTTCATCTTCACTGGTCCGAGTTGTGACAGTGACATCTGCCACATGACAAATGGCATTTAAGGCCTCACCACGAAAACCATAGCTATGAAGTTTCTCTAAAATAATAAAATTAAACATTGATAAAAGCAGGCAAGTCCACCAATATTCCAGCTCATCAGCTCATATTAAATGCGCTCCTTTCTTTGCTCCGTTAAGTTTGCCCATACAATGTGTTTCATATTTGCATGACATCAGGTTATGATAGCACAGGACAGACAAAATTATGTTTGGTCCATTAACCGTAAAATCAATCCCAAGTTTGAGTGCAAATACATACAGCTGCAGCACGAAAGTTACCACATCATGCAATAGTTTGGGGAATATTTAAAAAATCTGTCAATATGTTTCTGGTAAGTAAAGGCCAAAGTCAAACCAAAAAAAAGTCAAGGTACCATGACGTTCCAAACGTTCCCTGCTGAATGACAGCCCACAGTACATATTTGACATACATAGCAGAATAAGTCTCCTACACTAATTATGGTGAGTCAGAAATGTTTTATTTATTCAACATATGAGACAATTTAAAGGAAAAGTGGAATTATAAATGGATGCAGTCCCAAATTCAAGTTACATATAAGAGCCAAATCAATCACCTGCATCTCAGTCCTAACAGTCACCAAATTTAACTGAAATCCATGATTATCATGCCCATTGTGGAGAACAGAAAAATCCTCATGCTTGTTTCATGATGCTTAGGTTACCTCCTGTACCAAAATTTGGGTACAGGTAATGTGGAAAACTATTAAATAACCCACTTGATATAGCTAATCTCTGCCATGCTAACCAACCAAGTTTGCTTTCCTGTGGAAAACCTTCAACAATTCTGCCAATACTACTGACATCCAAGGAGCAAGGGAGGTGATCAAACTTCACATCTGTCTGTACATTATCAAAGATACCTTTCTTTTCTCATCAGTTGTTACACAAAGCCAATTTAAATTACATAAACGCCTGAACACGCCACCATTTAACCTGACTCAACCTTAATGCGTGATAAAAACTATCATAATGTACAAGAGACATATTTATTTTGCTTTTTTTATGATTTATTTCAAGCTGCTGTCCGTAGATCTGGTTAGAGTCAATGGCGTTTTGAAAATGGTGAAGAGGATGTACACAGATTTGCAATAAATCTTCGCACAAATTGCACTTACCAAGGTCTGCATACCCACGTATTTTTGACGTATAACTTGGCAGACATACATATTGAACATCTGTTTTCTTAATGCCACTGCCGTCATCCTTAACCTCAATCCGATCCAGTCCGTTATTTTCCTGCAACAGTTATATTTACGTCATTTTATCCAAGCAAATTTCAGTCGCAAACCGTCTTACCCTAAATTCCCACTGTTAATGTTTCTACTCAAAAAATGCAAGCTTACAAGTTTTACATCGATATTGAGAGCTTCTGCATCCAAAGCATTTTCCATCAACTCTTTTACAACACTTGAAACAGAAGTTATGGTCTGTGTACTTGTTACAAGTTTTATTGTGGACGAAGGAAGCTGTTTGATCGACATTCTTCATAGTACCAAGGCAGGCGGAACCGCGTTTATATTCACAGCTTACGTTTCCAACTGTAAACATTCTCCTGCGCTTTCCTTTCTTGCGCACTTTACTCATCGCGCCCAACATACCCATTGCCAACCTTTCACTTCCAAACCGCCAATGCCACCATCTGTTGCAGGGAATGACAACAGCCGGCCACGGAGTAGAGCGATTCGGGGTTTTTAGTCGGCGTAGACAACCACTGCTGCATTTGTTCTTGCGAGTGTATAGTTGCAATATATGTCTCACGGTATTGACAGATTATCATAAAACCAGGGCGTTCGGGGCAGAACTCGTGACGTCTACTTTCCTATTGATCAAACTTCCATATCAACTAACTACGTCACACAGAGCAGAGTCCTTGAAGAGTTATTAGTACCTCAGCGAGCCAAGAAATTCCCCGCATTTTATGGAACCTGAGGGTTCGTTACCGCGTTAACAAGAGCCCACCACCTGTCCCTATCTTAAGCCAGATTAATCCATTCCATGCCTCATCTTATTTCTCTACGATCTATTTTAATATTATCTTACGATCTACTCCTAGGTCTTCCAAGTGGTCGCGTTCCTTCAGATTTTTCTACCAAAACTCTGTACGCATTCTTCTTCTCGTGCATGGGTGCAACATGCCCCGCCCATTTCATCCTCTTTGACTTGATCACCCGAATAATATTTGGTTAGCAGTACAATCATGAAGCTATGAAGCTCCTCATTATGAATTTCCTCCAGTGTCCTGTTACACACCCGCTCTAACGCCAAAATATCTTCCTCAGCACCCTATTCTCGAACACCCTCAACCCACGTTCCTCCCTTACTGTGTTTCACAGCGTTACGGCGTCCTACAGGTCCTGTATTATTGTCACATGTCACCTAAGCTTGCAGCCCAACAACAAAATACAACGTAATCGATGAGCTTGCCTCTGAAAGTCAAGTCAGAACTTTGTTAAGTTTGCAACTGTAAATAATATTTAGCATCGTAGGCTACAATCAGGGCTGACACAGTTTACCAGACTTTCGCCTAGGGCGTCAACATTTGTAGAAAACAACACGAAGGAGGGATAAAATACTTCGAAGATTGCGCTGCACAAAACTGGCAAGACGTCTACTACTACTACGATTATTTTATACCGTTAAGTGCGCAATAGTAGGAGACAAGGTCGACCTGCAGGGGAGGTAGAGGGCGGAAAGCCTAAGCTTCGCCGGCGGCGGCAGAAACTTTGAACCAGCCAAGGTTACAGTTTATTGCTGCTGACATAATATCATAAGTGTTATCTTACTGACAAGAAATTATTTCAATACGGATTATGTCTATTTACATTTGTCGGGCATTATTACAAGTTTCACATCAACTCCATGGTTCTAAATAAATTACTGTATTTCACACATATCTATTTGTGATCTAGCTACACCAAATTTTACATCGGCAGCTCGAGCAGTCTATTAGTCATCGTACTGAAAGTAATAGGTAAATACAGATGTCATGCAGCACTACTATGTTGTTTTGCGTACTGCAAAAAAGTACCTGGAACAAAGTTGTAGCTTTCAAAGTCTATTACCATACATAAATGTCAGAAACATAGATTAAGTTGCGCTAGTTTTGCTCACATCTAACAGTTTGTTCGTTGACCATGTTGTCATTAGACTACCTATTGTAGGAAACTGAAATGGACGAGACTGGAGTAGTCTACAGTAACATAACATACATAATAGATTTGTGAAAGTCAGTTTTGTTACACAGTTGAAGTGTAGGGGACACACATGTAGTATAGTAACCCCATAAGCGTACGTTTTTCCTTAAGGAAGGAAAGTTGGCTAAATAGTTCGGTTCAGGAGCGTAGCTGAGGCTAGGAAAGAAGGGCGGGGGGGTAGGCGAGAGGTGCAGCCGACCCCCCTGGCAAAGTCCAAGGGACGGGAAAATGAGTATTTTAAGCTTTTAAAGCCTAGGGGTAACTTTACATACGACCAAGTTTAACATTAAAAAATTCTACGTGGTGCCTACATTGCGTTTATGTGTTTTGTACGGACCTCAGAACAAACAGCAACTTTTGCCTTATAAAACACTAAGAGATTGGTTTTTATAACCGAAATGGAGAGTGTTTAAAACGCGGTACGCACTGAGTCCTTAAATAAAACAGATATGCTTCGTCTTTAAATGGTTAAAAATATAACTTCCTGCGCTTAATAAGTTTTACATTATTGAACCAAACGAAAGGCAATTCAACAGATGATTGTGATTTTTTCAAGTTAATCGTTGTTGTTACGGATAGCCATTGTGGTTATTCGCCATGGGCGTCACAAACTCTAGCTACGTTACTGGATCTTTTGGAGGTTATATTCGAAACACATTTCGTAATAACTATAATTTCATTTCTATGTTTGTTTTGTAGTAAATGACGCAGCAATTAAAACAAAACACGTTACTTGATAACGTATTTATTTTCATTGCACCAAACACTACCGAAAATTTAACCTTGTAAGCAACAGCACACTTTTCATCATAACGCTGTTTTATGAAGAAAACCTTTACAAATTCTTCTCAAAATTCAACCCCAATTAAAGTTTCAAGAAGATCAATTAAAGTCCCACGGTATTTTTGGGGGGTCATTAATTAAAAATAAACGCAAAGGGAAAGACATGCTTGGAATTCCACAGCAGTGGGACTGACAAGTTCCAACAGATTGGATACCGAGATACAGCGGTAAACTAATGCGTTTCAGTTCCGCGAATTCTATTGTGCAAATTAAAAGTCCAAAATGATAAACAAAAAATTTAAAAAGGGACTGTAAAAACTTTACTGTGGCTGAAATGGTTTCCCTCAGGATCTCTAGATCTGTGCTGATGAGTTTCTCGGAATGTGACTGGCGATCGCACTTGAAATACGTGATACTGAAGAAATGAATCACGCAGGAGTTCATGTAACATGCATTCACACGTGCAAGTAGGTCCTACGGACGACGGTCGTGGACGTTATATCTTTAGTTGAAAATTCAGCAGTACAATGCACAATGATAGAAAACTGAGTGAGGTGTACTTCAGCCGTCAAAACGGAGCTGCAGTTGTGACACTAGCAAAGAATTCGTTGCTATGAAATAGCTATAAAATGAATTACACATCTTGATGAAAGCATTTTCCGTCTTCTTCATCTCTATTCAGGAGCCCAAACTCAACTGACATGAACGCATTTTAAAATGACAATAGTGCTGCATTGAAAAGACTAGTGATGTAATGCTTTATCGACAAGCATGTCAGCGTGTGGTGTCCAGTTTCAGCAATGTTGAGACTCCCCTCTCCAGCCACTTTCTGTCCCTGCCTGCCTAAACGAACCACGAATATGATGTCGTCTGCATTCCACATAAGGTTCCTGCTATGTCGTTAATAGAGAACAAAGCCCACGATTCTTTGCTTAAAAAGAGTCTTTACCGGTTCCGTCCTTTTCTCTGGCTTGCAGCGATTGCATTCCGTTCATCCTTCGTCAGTAGTGCTGACGTGGTTTCACTCGGTCGAATTCCAGTGAGCAAGAAGGAGATCGAGTCACTCTGCCGAACGAAGAAGAATTTGCCTGTCCATATTATGTACGTCGAGTTGTTCACAATAATAATTGCTCGGAGGCAAACAAAGAATGGCAACACATGAATGAAAACGGTTCAGCGAGGGTAATTAGAGAGCTTGTTTAAAGAACACGACAATGTCTGTTGCACACTGTTACTCGCAGCTCCCACGACCTCTAGCGTCACGTGTTTGAACTACGAAGGAGGCTCTGGTGGTCTTCTTCCGAAGACGGTGGGAGGTGTGCTCAAGGTGACTGTACGTTTTTCCCCTTTCTTGATGCATTCTTCTCAAGTCTATCGAGGGAATGCAAGCACGAAACGAATCCGAGAATGGTCGAAATGCAAACAAGACTGGAAGAGTTGTTAGGCCAACTGCAATATCTGGAAACTTAGGAGATCCTTTTTATATGTGGAACTAAAATTGTCAAAATCATTTTTAAGCACAGTCTTCATGAAAATACCGAATATTTTATATTTTACGCAACTTTTTTTTAAATTACCATATTAGAAAAATAAATAATGGTCAGTTACATATATATGTACTTCCCGATATGTGATGTTGGATTTCAATGTGTCCATCACTGACCTTGACGTTACTCTAGAAGGTGATAAACATGTCCACCGTCCACCTTAAGAACACGGTTAACGCTCAGAAGGACATTGCGCCCTTTCCGCCGCCTCAACACGCCGGCATCAGAATTTTCGGTGACAGCAGATTTCACTTTAAAGATGTAATACTTTTGGACAACTGTTCTTACACGATGCTTAACTATACCTCACTAAAAATAATCACAAGAATTAGGGTAAGGACAGTATGGTGGCCAAGACCATTCCACTCCATATCTACCAAGAGTAGCGATTAGAAATTGCTTTATCACAGAAACGACCGTTTAAAATGGCAACAATAATGTAAACTGTCCGGATGATGGCACTATTTCAACTCCTTGGGAAAAAATTTAATTGAGATAACAACTCGCACTTTGTACAAATAAAAAGGGCATAAATCTTCCTTCTAGAAATGTCTCATAACTTTCAGAGTGTAAGAGAATTTTCGTATGAAGTTCGTTACACAATTTCTTGGAGATGCGTGCAAACATTAAAATGTTGTCTGTAATATTTTTTACACTTTCTCGACATGACTGAACTTAAAAAAAGCGTTCACAATAAATACCCTCTATTCTGTACCATAAAAAACCAGCTTCAGCACTAATTCTGTCAAACTAAACCACTAGAAATACTTTTCTCAAGGGAAATAACTTCAGGACAAATGTTCTTACAGGTAAATAGACTTCGTTGCGTAGTCCTTCCCTCGTCTACCTACTTGTTGACAGTAGGTGTAAAGGGTTTTTTCGTATTTTCATTTGATCATATTCAAACACACACCATAGTCGGTAGGACTCCTCTGGACGAGGGTCGGCCTGTCACAAAGACCTCTACCTGACAATACAAACACTGTACGAGAGACAAACATCCATACCCCTGGTGGGATTCGAACCCACGATCCCAGCAAGCGCTTGGCAGCAGACCTACGCCTTAGATCGCGCGACCACTGGGATCGGCGGAAAATAGACTTCAAAACTTAAAAAAAGTCGTTCACTTCGTGAAACTCCTTTAAGTAACACGTGACTCACATTTTGTTTGAAATATGTGCTTGGGCACACGAGCATCATGGGTCACACCTAGCCTGTCAAATGTTTTACTTTTGGAGAATCGATTATGTATCTGGAGACTAATAGACTCAAAGGGCAACTGATCACTTTCGAGCATCGTCTCAAGAAGAAGCGGGGTTAGTATGTACTTTGAGGTAGGTTACTACGGTGCCTCATGGATTCTTAACCAACCACAAGTAAATAAGACATTTTGTCATAGAAAACACATGGATTCTTAACCAACCACAAGTAAATAAGACACTGTGTCATAGAAAACACACACACACACACAAACAGTGATTCCAGGATTCCCGTCAGACCCCGTATATAAAGCTTCCCCTCATTATACCATAGCAAACTTTTCTTAATCGCAGGGTGACGATTATTTTTAACATTTCGAATGTATATCTAGATCATAAATAGTAACATATTACAGCAATAACGGCAAAAAATTAAAATCCCTGTTCAGGGCATTAAAGTACATGGCGGAGTGGAGATATAGTTCCACATATTCTAAACTTCGATACTATATGGAAGTGAGTGGTTAACTTCACGTTTCGCCCTCCCTTAACCTCGGGGAAAGAGCCGGTGGGCGTCACAGCTGGCTTGGACGCTTTTGAGTATTGAAAAACTGCTTTCATCTGGGAGTCGAACCATGATCCGCTGGTAGTCCAGCCCCTAGCCTAGCCTCTACACCGACTGCCTCCTCCTGACTCCACATTACAGTTATATACATTAGTATTATTTCTTTAACCAAATTCTTTCTTTTATAGTTCCCTTAGTGACACTGCATTAGCTGCAGGTCACATTAAGCCAGAACAGCCATAAACGGCCAATATGGATGTATATGGGAAGGAAGGCAGCAACTGTCTAAAACAGGCATCAGATGGGATCCGCCAACCAGATAGTGTATTGACAAAATTACGTAAACACAATTTTAAAACATCAAATAAATATTAATGGTGCTGACAGAACGTATTTATGATTACAGCACTGGCAGGAGGACCGGAAGCCGCAACACTGCCAGCATCACAACACGCCACTGGACGAAGTTCTCAGTTAGCGCGATCTATAGGTCGTGGTCACAACCTACTCCAAAACAGGCTTTGTACTGTGCCAAAGACAACGTGACACGTACAAACATTATTTAAAATGGCAAGGATGCGATATTCTAAACATGTCTGGCTTTTTCAAAGTGCTAAGATATGAATTAAATTGCTTACGAAGTGGATCCCCACTCGATTTTCTCACAAAACATTGTAAATATAGTGAATTAACATATGAAATACGTGTACTAACTTACATTCTCAAAACTTAACATAGCCTTGCACTTTTTTTTTGCGATAATTGGCTTGTTATTAACAACGTTCGACCATTGCCATCGGCTGTTTTATGTTTTATTGCGGGCAAAGTTTTGCCTGCAGGGACAGAGATGTGCACAAAAACGTGTGAGCTAGGCCGTCTGCTGCTAAGACTCGAAAAGTGGTGTTGTACGTCGATTTGCAGTTTTCAGACTTCTATTAAATACAAGCTGTGGCTATTTGCCCAGGGGTCAAATAAAGCGTAAAAATGACTACTCGCCTCCAACTGGTGCCAAGATTATGGATTCCTGAAGCTTTATTTCCATCTCATCTACACAGAATCCAAACGGAAGTGAGGAGGGTACATTTGTTGCTTAACCCTTTGAGAACTGGCCTTGTAATAAATTATATATACCAAAATTCAGTTCGAACCTCACAGAGAACACTATCTGTGTCTGTTACATCAGACTAACAATCGGTTAGTGCTTTATAGGGAAGTGACTGTCTATTGTGACAATCGCGTGGCAAAACTCAGTTTTATAATGTTAAATAATTTTTCCATAAAGAAATTCAAATCTTTACCACTTCTTCGTGCGTTCAAATCTCTTCACGTAAATTCAGGGCTTTATCTTGAAATATAACTCTATTGCTTCCTACAAAATCCTTACCTTTTCAATTGTAATATTCATCTTCCCATCTTATTTAGCAGCCCTAACCTCTGAGGTTGAAGGAATGTTGTTCTCAATTTACCTGAGAATAAAAACGCAAGCAGGTGATAAACAGAAAAAGATAAGCGTGTTATCTTAGTATGAGTCATCCCCGCTGTGTTTGCGAAGCAGTAAAAATGCAGGATTTTCAGTCAAAACACATCTTCACTATTTAACAAACCAGCCACATGTTTCAGCTACAAAACAGTAGCCGAAACATGTAGCTGATTTGTTAAATAGTAAAGCTGTGTTTTGACCGAAAACTCTGCATGTTTTAACCCTTTAAAGATGAAGCGTATCTGTTTTATATAAGGACTCAGTACGTACCGCGCTGTAAACACTCTCCACTTCGGTTATAAAAACCAGTCTCTTAATGTTTTATAAGGCAAAAGTTGCTTTTGTTCTGAGATCCGTACAAAACACATAAACGCGATGTGGGCACCACGTAGAATTTTTTAATGTTAAACCTGGTGGTACGTAAAGTTACCGCTAGGCTTTAAAAGGTTAATGCAGTAAATTTGTTCCTGTACATGCCATGAAGGCATACAGGAGGAATGGATGTATAACTCCACTCATTTTTGACCTCGGCGCTAGATGAAGAAGTTTCCATTTTATGTCAGGAATCAATCGCCCCCCTCCCCCCAGACCAAGCGCTGTCAGAAAGCGCGCGTTGTGACACATTGCTCAGGAAGTAGGCCCGTAAGGTAGGTGGTAGCGTAAAGTTTAATTAAAAAAGAAACTCGCCAAGGGATTCAGGAACTGGACCCCGCGACAGGTAAGGAGGTGATCTGATGGACTCGGTGTGTTCAGTGGTGTTCTGCATGTTAAACGTCCGTTAAGACAAGAGCTACAATCACGGAAAGAGAAGTTATTGAGGAAGGTCTAGTCTGTACATAGAGAGAAAATCTAAGTGCAAAATGTTCAACCAAACTCTATAAATAAAGGTAAAGCACTCCCATTACAGGCCTGAGCAGGCCCACAGGGTTCCAGGAGGTCGAGGCTCCCAGATTTCTAGGCAATCGGCACATGAAGGTGGTAAGGTTGTCAGCCATACGCAACGGCCGCGTTTACCTCCCAGTAAATATTCCTGGTACTCATTTCTGTTAGAGGCTGAGTCGACCCCAGGGCCATAGTGCGACCGACACTGACACCATCGGGAATCGAACCCGCGACCTGCCGGTTTGTAGCGCAGTGCCTCAAGCAACTGCGCCACCGCGGCCCCCAAACTCTACAAATACTTTATTATATTTACTGTAAGCTAACTATATCCAAAGCTGTACTGGGAGTACACTTCCCTAGCACCCTGGGGATAAGACCACTGAGTATGTATACATGTGAGCTTCACACTGTAAGACGGGTAACGGACATACACCGCTCGTCTGCATGAGGCAGGACGTTGCTTGGCATGGCATTTAGCGCCTGTGAAATTTGTTTTGTTTACTTACACATGAATAATGTGCACTGTACAGTAAAATGGTGGTCGACACAGCAGCTGCTCATTGCTTAGCAGTGAAAAATATTCCCACAGAATATGCTGCAATAGAGGAAACAATTGGCGCCACGTTAATGCATTCGGTAGTAATAAGGCTACGGCCTGGACACTCGATGAATCTTGGTTCGATTCCCGGCGGAAGTAAGAAATTTTTCTCGTCTCCAAAACGTTAACTACTGGCTCTAGCCCACCCAGCCTCCTACTCAATGTTTACTACGGGTTCTGTCCTCACAGAAAGCCGGCCAGAGCATGAAGTTGACCACTCAGCTCCATCTAGTGTCCACGTTAAGTACTAGTGTAGCTACACCTTCATGGCGTGTAGAAAGTCAGCTTTACATTTACCTTTACCTTAGTATATTACAATAGGGAACTGAAGCCTTGTTTGTAATAGCGCACTATTAGTGTGTATGTACGGTGGCGCATTCACAATGAAAAGTTACTAAATTGTGCCCAGTAGCTTCGCCATGCCTGTCCTTCCGCGTGTAACTCGACAACCACTGACAAACTCTCCATTTCATTTCACAACGGGGGGACGGGCGGAAGTTACTAACATTTGTCTACAAATTCCAGTTTTGCTTCCAACCACAATAAAAAAACCGGACATTTTACATAAAGACCTACAAGTGTTTTTTTGAGCACATCGAGTGTTAAGTCCGGGTAACTCGCTAGTATTTATCAGCGGAGAAGACGTTTCGGAAGAAACGTTGTACAGGAAACCGAAAAACTCATTTTATATCAATATACTTCTGCTTAAGTATTAATGCGACTGGTAAAAAATAGGTAAAATTTTCCCCGTCCACACCACGTAGGCATATAGGGGGAGGAGAGTTATAGCTCCACTCATTCTTAACCTCGGCATTAGATGGAGCTGAATGGCCAACTTCACGCCCTGGCCACTTTACCTCCGTGCAAGAACCCGGTACCCATCGAACAGGAGGCTGCGTTGGCGTGGAAATAGTTACAGAAAGAACGCGGAGGAGCCAGAATTGCCTTCGTTTCCTAAGTGCTTAGGCTTACATATTATTTGATCCAAAGGAAATGCTATTTCATTCCAGTACTTCATACGTGAATTATCATCTCACCGAGGCAAAACTGCATGCTTTCGCCACTGGAAAGAGAGGAACAGCGCATAATCGTAAAATTGTGGGCTATCTGCTCTCCTAAATGCACATTGTTTTAATTAACCCTTCCAGAGACACAGACGATATAACTGACTTCATCCTTTAATATTTATTGCCTCACTGCTACAGTCTGACCCGGTTTACTGAGTTTGCAAACATGGCACTTTGACACTGCTGTGTATTTCTTCAATTAAAACTATCAGACGTATTTCTAAAAAAAAAAAATCTGAAGGCCTTTGTTTCAACTTTTTTCACCAGTACGCCACAAATTCTGTACCCCTCCTCAGTTTCTCGTGTGCCATGCTGTTCCACAGAACCTTTTGTTTGGAGGTGCAGCGGAGTCCAAAGTTCGCGTGCTGCTTGAAGTAACTGTAGGCAATATGGTTTTAGGGCAGATAAGTAGTTCACAAAGGCTTTGTGCTGATGCCGCTCCATTCTTCACCCCCCCCCCCGCCCCCGTCGGACGGTATCGAAACATAGCAATTTCCAATCTACATACAATAGCTGTATCAACCTTAATATTAACCTACATCTTGTTGAAGGCTAAATTCGTTTTTTGTAACTTTTTACCTTTAGTTACAATTTTTATGTCCTCGTTTTTCATTCCATGCCCTCGGAGAGAGAAACTGGGAAACACTGGGCAATGCATGATGATACAAAATTGAATAACTGTGCAACAAACGCATCTTTTGTGACAATATATGTTTTTACAAGTGTGGCTAAATACCGACTGGACGACCAAGGATCGCTACCCGAGAGGCAGATTTGTAATTTTATCTCCAAAAATTATTACCAGAAGGTCTCTGATGTAGCAATTAACGAGAAGTTATCATCACGTATCAGGAAACACTGGTCCTTGCAACAAATTCTTATACCGCACAAACACTCATAGCATAATCACTACATAATTTCCATAGTAAAACAGGTTATATACCAATGCATACTGAGGTAAAGAAATGAATCATTACCTAAAGATTTCATCGTCCTTCATGACTGAATGAGTTAACGATCAACCCAGCTTAATTTGTGGCACTGTGCTGACAGTAAGGTCAATAGTGCTGCAGCACATCCGGGACTATTTACATAAGTGTAATATCTTTGCCTGTCAAGCAGTTAAGTTTTAACATGCTCAAAATTTAGCTGACAGGCAATTTAAGTTTGTGTACGTTATTGGTACAGAATACTGGATTTATGTTGATTTTACTCTCTGCGTAGACATATGATTAGTTTGAAACATCCAGGGTTATACTTATTTTTAATCTTTAAGCCTTCCAGACGATATTTATGAAGAGTTCTGACTAGCTAAAGATTTGTTTGTGGAATAAAAATGTTCTTACTGATCTGTAGATATGAAACGTGCAAAACACAAATGATTTCCTGCCATAAACGCAGTTTGGTTGTTAAGTCTCCCGTCTGAGGGCTGGTCTGTAATGGTTGTACGGTGGCGGGTGAGTTTTTGAGGTAGGAATAAATAAATGATGATGATTGAAGAGACAAGAAATGAAAAATTCACGCCTGGAGACAATAATTATAAAAATTATGTTTCTCAAAATTCGAGTCCTCTGGGATGTTAACGCCGTATCGACTGAGAATGACAGCACTAGGATCCTTCGAAACGTCGATCACTGCTGGCAATGAACACGGTGTAACATCCCAGAAGATATGAACTTGCAGCAATACCGCATTTCGAGCCTCAAATCTTAGAATTTGCGTTTCGCTTACATAAGCCCTGCGTGTCCTTATATTTGTGCATGCGTAACTGGCACAGACATTTTGCCGGAAACACGTTTATACACATGCCACGGCCGACTTTACGACGGCAAGTACTTTGTACAGAACATTTCTTATGATGCAGTCTGATACATTCGCACTATGAGAGTGTGGGTTTTGTTAAGAAGACAGAGAATTTAAATGCACTTTTGGAGCCCCCGTTTTGTTACACAATCAACTTTCTTGAAATCATTTTAAGATATGTCACACAGCCTACGTAATGATGCCTGAAACTTCCAAAGAAGACTTGTTTCTCTCAGATAAACACTTAGTGGCACATCGCCAAAAATGTATTTAATCCACTAAGTAAAGCCAACCTTAAAAATTCAAGCCTTCTGCGACATGGCGCTGTTTCGGTGGGCAAGTAGTTATTGACGTTTCATAGGTCGTGGTGCATTCGATTTAGAAGGTCAGTAGTCCAAGAAGAATTTCCCAGAAGGCTTGAGTCTTTAGCCACACCGCTGTAAAGCCCCAAATATCGCAAAGCCAACCTAATATAAACTAAAGCAAAAAAAAAAAAGACAGGCAATGCACTATAATGTAACATACAGCCGCGTTCGCGTAACCATTGTTGCTGTGGAAAATAAAAAAGTATTACATATTCTGAGCATGTGTCTGTAGCCGTAAACACCCAACATGCAAAACACATGCGCCGTATTATACTGTCATCTGTGGCCTGTCTGGCTCTACCATATTTTCCCCACATTATCTCATAAATGGCACGATTTTTGGAAATATGTTATTGGACATAAAACATGTGTTCTGATTTCTCTACAAATTTCGCCTGAAACATTTCCTATTCTAAGAAGAATTCAGCGAGTGTTATCATAAACGTATATAGGTCTTCACGTAAAGTATCCGTTATTCTTGTCCCATCTTAATCAAATTTGAATCTTTTAGACAGAATTTCGAAAAATACTCACATATCAAATTTCATAAAAATCCGTCCAGTGGGAGCCGAATTGTTCCATGTGGACGGACGGACAGACACACAGACAGACGGACACACCGACAAACATGACGAAGTTAATAGCCACTTTTCGCAATTTTGGAAACGCGCCTGATAAAAACCACATATATCTACCTTACATGAGGATGTACGTTTCATCAAAATTGTTCAAATAAGATGATCCTTAAAACGATCCACATTAAACCATGAACTACAATCAAAATAGGTGAACTGAATATGGCGCAAGCTCACATACAGAATTTGTTATAAACCGCCATATGAAGATGTTATTTCCAGACGTAAAGACTAGATATGAATTCGAAATGCACCCACAGTCTGAGATGCTGTGTTCTAGGTATCAGGATAAAGATGATAGATCATATGACTTCAGCCTCTACGATGTGTGATGATCCTTGGCCCCACCTGGATCTGATATAGCAAGCTTCAATGTGGGCGGAAGAACATAGCGCTCTTGTCAAATGCGGTACGTGCAGTCGAAGATCGCGCCAAAATTGAGCTACTGATCATCTTGGCAGCGCATCCGAACTCGTCGTCGTAGTCCTTCCCTCTTCTACCTACTCACAGTAGGTGTCGAGGTTGTTTATTTTCACTTGATCACACCCAAACATACACCACAGTCGGTAGGACTCCTCTGGACGAGGGATCGGCAGGTCGCAGGGACCTCTACCTGACAACACAAACACTTACAAGACACAAACATTCATGCCCCCCATGGGATTCGAACCCACGATCCCAGCAAGCGCTCGGCCACAGACCTACACCTTAGATCGGCAGCAGAACTCGAAAATCGAAAATACTCGTACAAATGGCAACATGTGTGGCCAACATTGCCTGTCGGTGCGGTTGACGCTGAGCGCTGACACAAAAGATCATCATTTCAAGACGGGACTGTACTGTGTCTAGAAACACTCTTCTAGAGAAACAAGAATTTTGAACTTGAGACCTCACGATTTACCTGTCCGCCTCGTATTCAGGAACTCAGCGTATAATTCTATGCTATATTTCACACATGTTCTTCCAACGAAAGCTGGGATTGTGTATCTCACAGGCCACGAATGCATTCTCCAAAATATTCTGCCTTCCACAACATAATTAGCATCTGCCTTTGCCTCCAAGGGAAACAGCAGGAAAATAACAATGGCCAAAATTATACCTTTCTCAGACTTTTTAAGGATTTGAGTATAATGGTAATTGACAACTGCAACTTTGCTTTATTATACACAAGACGATAGTTGTTATTCCTCAGTTCATTACCGAATGAGAAACAGTGTTAGCCGTCTGAAGCATGAAGAAATGTATGTTGTCTGATATTTAAAGTTTCAGTACGTACCTCACAGCGACCGAACTTCTGTCTTCACAACAAAGATAAATAGGCTAATGTTATTTAGGGAAGTAATTACTATTTGTTTGTGAGAATATTACATAATTACTCTGCGCGGGAAAATGCAAAGTTTTAATACTAGCAGGTGGTACTTATAATTACCAACTTTCTTTGCATGAATAAATCACGTTCATATATGCAGTAACTCGAAATAAGGCACGCAACTCTTCTTATCAAATTAATATAAAAGTTTTGCTCTTTGATATTACTCTCATGTCATATCTTTTAATTTCCTTTCTTTCAGAACTCAGACATGGTTGTTGAGCCAGATCATATCGTTTAAGCTAAGCAGAATTTTTCATCGTAGGTTTAAGATATTTTGTGTTCACGGCCACGCAGTTTCTCTTGTGGGATCCAGTCACAAGTCATGTTAATTACATGTAGTTAATACATGTAGTAAATATGCCAAGTATAAACCAGTAGGCCTAGATAATTCCCTATTAGACCGCAATAATTCATATCCTGTTATGACTCAAAGGGGCGGTCTGGGGATCGAATCTCGGCGGGACGAGATTTTCTGCATCCGTCCAGACAAGCTCTGGTGCTCAATCTGCCTCCTGCACAGTGGCTGCCGCGTCACTTGCGGAGGTAAAGCAGCCGAGGTGTGGCGTTAACCACCCACTCCCGTCTAGCGCCGAGGTTAAAGAAATAGTAGAGCTATATCTCTATTCCCCTGTGTACCCTCATGGCAGGTTGTAAGGTAAACTTTACGGTTTATGACTTGAAGTAAAAAGTTTAGAATAGACAGTATTAGCTCTCCAGAGAGGATAAAATTATGGTCGTCTCTTGGGTTTTTACATCGTGTAGTGAAGATTTATTCGGACATTTCGGACAGACGTACTACTTCCATCTTCAGGGTACGTGAATTGGTTCAGTTAGATGCTCCATTAACTGAGATGAAGCAATATGTCTTTTACACACGACGGTTTACTTCAGCATCTACCTGAAGCAGATACAGTCATTCCAAAGAAGGAGACAGCACCTTCCTACGAAACATCGAAGCAAATTTTTACTACACGGTGTTAAATCCAGAATATAGCATTATTTAAGCAACAGCCGCCGTGAAGACCACAAGACCCATAGGATGTTACTAAGCCTTCGGCATCAACATGAATTTAAATCTCATGTAGTGTTACTAAAATATACACTGGCCTTCATAAGACGCAATTCTTTAAGAAATATATCAAAAAGGAGAGAATTGTTACAAACTGACTTAGACACAATGAACCCCACATACGCATATACACGAACACATAAGCACACGTAAACGTACATGCAAACAGGAACACACAAAAGCACAAATACAAACACGTACACATACAGGGATAAACACAGATACAATATATTAAAAACACAAACACACGTACAACCACACATGGACACTACAGTACACACAAGTGCAAACACACAATCAAAATGCCGGCACCTACTGAACTCCTCATCCCCTGCGAGTGGGTTGTGAACGTCTACAAAAAGACTACTGGACGCGTGCAGAAGCTGGTTGTATTGCAGACGTCATGGAGGCACTTTCCATCTTCAGCGTCCACTATGGTACCCGTAAGTACCTCATTTACATCGGTTTCAGTTCTGTCATCCAGCGGCCTGCTCCATACGTCCGATAATATGATGCTGGCCAGTGTCCAGTGAACGTCATATTTTTGGCATAAGAGTACCAAACCTGAGGGTCTGACTGCAACACTTACTGTTTCTCGTAACACTGGTTGCATAGTGTAGGAAGGAAGGTGGAATGGTGTATGCGAGTATTTCATAAATTCCTTTCTGTTCAGGTCTTTTGCTTTTGAAATGCATAAAGAATTTATGCCACTAAAATTCATGGATTAAAAATTAAATACGACATAAGAAATCAACGTTAAACTAAATTCAAAGCAAGATCTGTCAGTCTAAAATGAAGTTCATTTTGCCTCGTTTCTTTTGCGAAGAATATTTCCATCAATATGTTTTCTTTTTAATCTGCTAATATAAAAGTAATTTGTAAGCACAATTTAATAGACGAAATTACATCCCACAATTAAAGCAACAACTTATTCTGTTAACGAAATAATATCACATATTCCAAGATGCTGTAAAATATAAATTCGCAATTACAGATGCGTCCCATGGATTCCCTGAAAACCGTTTGCTGAGGCCTTGCAAACCGCTGAGATATTCTGGGTTCTGTTAAGGTCTGGGTGACAATGCAAATTCCGGTTCTGTTAAGGTTCCAATGTGCAAAAGCTGAAAATCTGCAAGAAGTTTTGTAACCCCAAGTACGAGTATATACAAAAATCGCAAGTTTCAGGCGCAGGGAATTTGAATTTCAAAATATTCGGTTGCGGGCAAGGCACATCAGGTGCTTTCACTTTGTCCTTAATTTGCACTTTTCTTTCCCTTGACAAACGAGGATGTACCCTTTATGTGCTGGTATTTCTAACTTATAATTTTCGACTCTCTTGCCGAACAAATACAGCGCCATCTGCATGCCGCCCTCATCCTCACAGATTAGTTTGGCTTCGGACAGATAATAAAGTCATTGTCGTCATTGCTCTCGCGATGCTTAGAGGTTAGACAGACGGTCCCCTCACCTCCTCACCTCACCTACTAAAGGGAACTGGTATTAACGGCAAAAGGAGTCACGCTATCTAATGTGCTATTTGTAATAATTAACAGCCAATTTATATGTTGATGTGAACATATGGTACAGCAATTCACCTGCAGAACTCACACCATTCCACCTAAGAAAACATGGTTAAATTACTTACCATAGTGCAATAGATCATGACGGCTCTAAGGCTGTCAGAAACTTAAAACGCAAGGGTTCCGTGACGTCGGTAATACAGCCAGCTTCTGCATGTGCCTCCGCTTATAAACCTACGCGGCAATTACAACACCTTCAGTGAGAATACCGAAAATGACAGACACCAGAAAGTGATAAACCCGGACTTGACAATTAAATGAACCGGACAACGACAGGGGAAACGGCAGGTGCATCACGAATCTGGAGCTGCATGGCAAGGTGCGTGTCCTGCCATCCCCATAAGAATCTGTGCACGGTGTTCAGCCCACAGGTTCCACCAAGACATCAAGACCCGGAACTGACTTAGAAGACCCGATTTGTGACCAAAATTCACAGGAGGTCGAGCCCAATTATTCATCCCCCTCAGGCCAGCAGACACGGTGACGAAAGCCGAGGTTGGCGGCAATGGAGCGGCCTGCACTCCCCAGGCAGACAGCCAGGGCACCTGTTTGTGTACTGACCCCTGCTGTAATTATGATGCAGTTACCGAAAATGTCGAGAGGCTTTGCCAGAACAAGCTTTGCACTGCTTAATATAAAACTCAATGTGTAAGCTTTACAGTGTTTTATGTCAAAGTAATTTCTTTAACAGAGTTCAGTCTTCTTCTTCAAAATTGTTACGACTGTTGACAGAATCAGTAAGTGAACCATCACCTTTAAGACGACAGGAAAGTACAACACGGCTTGTTCGTCTCAGACTATTCTTCGTACCTTGATTTCCTACTTCATTCCAATCTTCAGACTCATATCAGGAATACGTACTTATATACATACATTACACTGTTCATTACACACAGTTTGTACTTCTCTGCCAATAATATTCATAATTACATCAACTTCTTCATCAAACTACAGACTCACTCTCTAATCACAAGGCGGCGCACACATAATTATATCCCCATTTCCCCTTTTTAATCACCATTAAAATTCCCAATACATTATTTTCTTTGAAAAAAAAACCCTTGCGAATTTAGCACCAAATCAGTCCCACAGATGTCACACACAGTGCAGGGCGTAACTTTTATCGGGTCGCAAAATTTGTATCGTGTTATTGGCACATTGTTATATACAAGTGTAACGTTATGAGAGTTAGCAGTAAAGTAACACTAAACAGACTGCAGTATTGAGGTACTTTACGGTAATGTGATCGTGCTAAGCTCGTATAATCTTTTTCTTTATATGAGGAAGTTTTCAAAACAAACGCGATAATCGGACCCAGTGCAGGAGTAATTTTGGCTACATCAAAAAATATTATGGTCGTATCATTTTATCGCGTGTTCTAGAAGAAAAACCTTTTCCTGAAAAGTATGCTTTTGGCCACATTATCTGCACTATACAGATAATAAGAGCACCCGAAATTGTTATTTTAAAAACGTATGCAAATTCCAATCTGAAAGCAAATAATTAATACGCATGTTTTACGTTTGGAATAAGAAATCAACAAAACAAATTCAAGAGACTTTTTAGGCACATCCGTGTAGTCGCGAAAAGCGCCTGTTAGCTTCTTCATGTCCGTCTGTCCGCATGTACCAGTGCGGCTCAGACTGGAAGGATTTCAGTAAAATTTGTTACTGAGGACTTTTATGGAAATCTGTTGAGAAAAAACAAACGTGGTTAAAATCATCTCCAAATATCGGGTACTTTACACGAAGCTACTACAAATTACATTCAAAGTTATTTTTCGTGGAAGATGTCGGACACTATGCACTAATGTATGATATTTTTATAGTAATTAATCATAGTTAAATCAGAGGAGTACAGATTTCAGAATGTCCTTAAAAGTTTATACAAGTATCAGCTTCTGGTATGTCTGGGCAAACTGCAGGCAATCTCATAATTGTTTTTGGTCGGAAGGGAGTGCCCGAATAAAAGCAAAAATGTTCCAACTTCCAGCTGCTGGCATGAATCTCATACAAACAAAGACACCGTGCAAAAGATTCAGCCTGCTGTGAAGTACCATTCCGATAATCGAACAGGTGCGTCAGTTCAGGCTTCCAGGTCGTACGTGAATAACACACAGCAGATTGTAGCAGATCTAAGTGGCACTGCATCAGAAGACAGAATACTGATCATTATTAAAACTGTAAATAACGTCAGTCCCATGAAACTAAATGGACACTAAAATTCGTAGCTCTTTTTTCAAAGTCTTGGAGTTTTTCACATAACTTCTGATTATGCAGATACCATTCAGTTCTGAAGCATTAGATATAAACCCTTTCTGTCAGGTGATTGGAATTGTCAGCTGCAATTCTGGGGTAATCCAAAATTCACACAAGAATGTTCCACTTACTCTGTGGCGATATACTTGATGCTCGTTCTATAAAATCGCTGATTATCAAATATAATTTGCTCCGTCATCGTAAATTCAGGTCACCTACCAATCGCTTTCTGCACAACGGATCTTGCTAGAACCAGAGAGTTTTCGGTCTCTGTTAGTAAACAAATAGATACGGAACAATTTCGAAACTTGCACCTGAATTAAATTCAGTTCGATCCAGATTAAATCAGGATAAGACAACGGTTAAGCAGCACGCGCCTGTACAGCCTAAATAGTGTCTGCCATCAGACTGTCGAAAATAAAATCGAAGCTTCGGAGATACACAAGATATACAAGTCTTAGATCATCTGTAAAAAACAGAGGTTGGGAAGAGTGTGGCATGAACCCCAGGATCCACTGTGTAGAAAGATCAGTTAACTTGGTTAGTAAAATGAGAGGGCGAATGACCCGAGGGAAGTCACTTGAACAGTAGGAAATTGTGAGGTCGCACCTCATATTGGCCTAAATTTAAAAATTGGATGGAGAGAAGCATAAGAGAAAAATAACATGCTTATAATTACATGTTTTGAAATGTTAGTCCAGCTTGCATTTGAAAATTATGAATTGCATAAAATAGTGCAGACTTTCCGGAAAATAACTACGATCGTAAAACTGCATACGTACGACAGAATTTTTCGAATTCAAAACAATGTCAAAAGGTATTTTACTACGTAAATGTTCTATCATTTACGTCAAAATACTCCAAAATAATCATAAATGCAACATAGAGTAGTGAACAAAAAACAAATCGTATGCTGTCATCATTAGCTAGAATGCGAATGGTCGCTTTCGGATTTCGTATTTCAACTGAAACCTTCTACTTCGGAAGAACCTGGGGCTGGTGAACTGGACAGTAAACTGGACAGTAAACTGGATAGTAAACTGGACAGTAAACTGGATAGTAAACTGGACAGTAAACTGGATAGTAAACTGGATAGTAAACTGGACAGTAAACTGGACAGTAAACTGGATAGTAAACTGGATAGTAAACTGGACAGTAAACTGGATAGTAAACTGGACAGTAAACTGGATAGTAAACTGGATAGTAAACTGGACAGAAAACTGGACAGTAAACTGGATAGTAAACTGGACAGTAAACTGGATAGTAAACTGGACAGTAAACTGGACAGTAAACTGGACAGTAAACTGGATAGTAAAATCGTACTTCCACCTAGCAATTGTGGAACTTTCTACAAAAACATTACAAGATCGGACGAAACAAAAATCACGCGTAATAAATTGATCGCGGTATGTTTGCTTATAAACTTCCATGAATGCTCCTTACACCCACATGTGCCTGTGTATTCTGCAGTCCTCGCTTGGCCTGCACCGAGATTCTCCAGTAACTGTGCTACTGGCACTATGAATTACATTTTTATTATTTCCGAAGAACACTGGTCGATACATTCAACGAGTAATCCTGGAAGGGCAATTTAACCTTTTCGGTAGCATTATGATTAAATAATTCAGTATTAACATTGTAATAGGCTTTTCATTGCCTGACCCTCAGCGTAATTGAGCTGCAGGACATACGACTGTTTCAAAATTGCTTATACTTCAGGTTTGCGATCTTGCGTGTGTTCAGAGTCTGTACAGCAAGAGCCTTCACATCATCACCCCTTTTCCAAAATGGTCATCGGTTCTAGATTTGCATATTGCTTTAAAAATTCTGTATTTATCTATATCAACTTATGGTGCACTTATGCAGGTACCATGCAAAAGTCATACAAAATCATAATAAGGAGTATGTACTCAACACAGGCGACAGAAAATATAACAGCCTTAAACTTGGCGGCGAACAGTCATTCCCACGTTCAAGTGACTAACTTTCCGTTACATGTAATCTACGATCAATTAGATTAGACATAATCCGATGAGAAAGTCTGAACCGACAGAGACATTTTGTACCCAGTACAGACAGTAGACAGTGTGGTTGTTTGCCATTTGTAAGACAGTCTTTCACTAGCAGCATGTAAAGCTTTCGGTATTTGGCAATATTAACATTTTCATTTCATTTCCTTTTGCTAGTAGTTTGGTTGCACATTTGATTCAGTATTAAAAAGATATACTAAGTCAATGTCTCGTGTACTGTTGATGTGACAACAATGTCATATGAAGTCTATTTTGGAAAAACGGCTGCAGTGAAAATTGTGGTTATTCTTGGTTCAGAAATGCACTGATTCTTTTGTTTGAATACATTTTAGCACTTTGTTCTGAATTTAATTTTATGTTTATTTAATTACTCGTACAATTTGTTCACTACCTACTTAAATTGTAATTATAACTTGTTTAAATACTATTTATTTGTTCTGTCTTATAATTTTAATGTTTAGTCGTTTGAATAAAATTCGCTCGTCCTTATAATCACTTTCCTATTTGCAAGTGATTTTAAGACATTCCTTTCATTCTTACACAAAATATAATTTCTGCAATTGTGTAAATATTCATTGATTTCTTCATTTTCAACTCATAGGCCCTTACATTTATTTTCATTCTTACAACTGTGTAAATATCATTTCATTTTTTGATTTTCAATTGACTATTGTACTTGTTTGAATAAAATTACTCCACTCTTAGTTTAAATTTCAGTGACATATTTTTAGTTGTTCATGAATATCTTTCTCTTTAACTGACTACTGTATTTATTTTCATGTATTTCTTTCACGCTTACATTAGAATCATTTTGCATTTTTTTGAATATTGATTGATGTATATCTTTTCAATCGAATGTTCTGGTAATCTGCACCTACTTTGTTCATACTTACAATATACTTTATTTTATATTCGTTTAAAATTAATTTAACGATATATTTTTTGATTACAATTCTGTGGTTCCGTGCACGAAACCCATAACCCACACTTTACCCTTTCCGAGAAAATCCAGGTTTCATGCACGGAAAGCGTTTCTCTGGAAAAAATTACTACAGGATGCTGCAATTTGCACTTAGCTGCAGGCACTACCTACCATGTTCCTGTTTTGAGAGGTGACAGACACTTGGTCAGTCAGCAAACGGACAGCATTATATCAATTTTTTTAATTTGAGGGTTATGGGTTTCATGCACGGAGCCACAGAATTCACTCTTACATTCATTTCTTTTTGTATTACTTTAAATATAACTCATTCATTGCTTTCGCCTTTGTTTTATTGTGAATCAAGGACTTTCAATTGTTAATAAATCAGTTTTTCTTGAAAATTAATTGTTTTGAAAGCACTGAATATCTTTGGTCTAAAAAGCACATTTGTTTAAATTCCTTTTTACTATTGTATTTTCTTTATTATTCCATGTTTTAATAAGCCGAATTGTTAAATCAAATTGTTCTGAATCTGATTGGTCCACTTCCTAACCCAAAAACTTGGATATTCAGTTGAGAAATAGAGTACCAGTTCCCAGTCGACAGTTCTTTTGATCCAGTGTTGTGTGCAAAGATATGTCATACACTAATAAAAACAGGTCAAGTGAGCCACTGTTTTAGGGTTGAGACGGCTATAAATTACTACTGGCATTAGACAATAAAGAGCGATATCATTTGGTTGTGGTGCAGCCCTAAACTTCGTGGGTAATATTGCTGGCTGTGGAAAAGAACACCACAGTTCAAATCCCGACAACAATACACACACAGTAAGAACAACCACTTCCGGATATGACAAATGAAGCCCCCTGCAGAGAATTACAGTTCTACTAATCTTGTATTGAAGATTCAGGTGTTCAGAGACAGCGTCACTCCCAGAAGACCTGAATCGTCAGCAACACTACTGTGATAACCTAAAGTCTCGCAAATTCTGTGTGAGTAAGCATGTGCTGTTGACTGTGTACTGCGTTGTTTTTGGAGGTGTGAACTCTCCGGAGCCGGGGGGTCCCGCCGGACCGCAGAGTTCACGCCTCCAAAAACAACGCAGTACACAGTCAACAGCATATTCTCACTCAACTGTAAAGTGCAACCCTAGTGTAACGGTAACGAAAAGTTTCTCCCTGAAGATGACCCAGCAGGGTCGAAACATGTAGGAGTGTGTTACGATTGATGATAAAACTCTGTTTGTGCATTTGTTGGTGATTAGTGTTTTAGGTACGGTAATGTTATGCAGAAACCACATATGAAACTAATGTGAGGAGACGCTAGGTGTGATGGTGATATACTTATCAAATACGTGTGAAACTTAAGTTAGACAGGAGTATATTAGGGCAATTACCTATTTAAATTAAAGAATGAGGAGTAACACTGTTCATATTAGTCCGGTAAAAATCAAAACAAAAACTTATATATCTATATATATTACAAGATTACTTCATGGTTTTCGTGTTCAATTAGTGCTAAAGTAGAAGTTATTTCCTCTACTTAATTAAGCACCACGCCATGAAAACGAGATGGAAGTGACTGGTATGTTCAGAATCAGAGAGTGGATGTTTACATGTGTGCAGGAGCGGGGAGTGGGGGCAGCCTCCGATGCCTACTGCTTAGGAGACTTCAGGGTGGGGATAAGAATCGGTTTCGTAGCTGTGGATAAGAGAAAATCTTCACTCTCCACCAGTACTTGAATCAAGATTCCCAAGTTCACGGACCCGTAGCCACTACAAATCTGACTGAGTTACGCCGGTCCCTGGATTTACTGAATGCGCCAGTTCGAGGCCAACGCCTTTGTACGCATGAAAACTGTTATTAAGCAAACAGCAGAAGAAGTTACACAGTTCGGATGTTTAGATATCAACGTAATTTAGATCTAAAATGCAAGCCACATAAATTTTTCGTCACATATGGCGCAACAGCCCCTATTGGGCCAGGCCCTCCTCGTTATGGAGGTTTCACGATCATACTCAGATGTACCACACTCATTGGAACTCCTCTGGACGAGTGATCAGCCTTAGGCACAGACGTATACCTGACAATACACAACACTCACAAGGGACAGACCTCCATGCTCCCGGCTGGATTAGAACCCCCCATCCCAGAAAGGGAACGGCCGCAGGCCGACGCCTTAGACGGCGCGGCCAATGAAATCGGTTGTTTCATTCTCTGTTTCATATATTTTGTTGCAATAGCGGGAAAAGTTACACAGAACAAGGCACAACTTGCGGCAAAATAAATGACACAGAACAAGGCACAATTTGCGGCAAAATAAATGACACAGAACAAGGCACAATTTGCGGCAAAATAAATGACACAGAACAAGGCACAATTTGCGGCAAAATAAATGACACAGAACAAGGCACAATTTGCGGCAAAATAAATTCGTCACCTGCGATCATAATTTCGATGCCTGTAACTACGCACACATTTTACAGGTGTTACCGATTCTGGTAGGGATCTAATTGTGGTCTGAGAGTTTCATGTGCCTCGCGAGAAATCTAGTTTTTCAAATTGCCATTTCTGAATTAAAATGTCTAGAAATCACAAAATGAGGGAACTATATGGAGTATCTCAGAAAGTTATATCTACATATCAAAGCATAATTTATGGCTTAAAGCTGCTGCTTAAGTACTAAAGCACTGCACTTTGCCCACGCACAGTTTTGTGTGATTCTCCAAGTAGACAGAGACTGTTTCCGCAAAAAGAGCACGCCTCTTTTAGACGAAGACTTGGTGTATTTACTGTGGTAGGAACTAGGTGGCTGACTGACTGACTGACTGACTCAATCACTCTCACTGATTAACTGACTCACTCACTCACTCACTCACTCACTGACTCGCTGACTGACTGACTGGCTGGCTGGCTGACTGACTGACTCACTCTCACTGATTAACTGACTGACTCACTGACTGACTGACTCACTGACTCACTTACTCACTCACTGACTCGCTGACTGACTGACTGACTGGCTGACTGACTCAATCACTCTCACTGATTAACTGACTGACTGACTCACTCACTCACTCACTGACTCACTGACTGACTGACTGACTGACTGACTGACTCACTCACTCACTCACTCACTCACTCACTCACTGACTGACTGACTCAATCACTCTCACTGATTAAGTGACTCACTCACTCACTGACTCACTGACTGACTGACTGACTCACTCACTCACTCACTCACTCACTCACTCACTGACTCGCTGACTGACTGACTGGCTGGCTGACTGACTGACTGACTCAATCACTCTCACTGATTGACTGACTCACTCACTCACTGACTCACTGACTGACTGACTGACTCACTCACTCACTGACTCGCTGACTGACTGACTGGCTGACTGACTGACTGACTCACTCACTCACTCACTCCTCACTCACTCACTCGCTCACTCACTCACTCATTCACTCACTCACTCACTCACTCACTCACTCACTCACTCACTCACTCACTCACTGACTGACTGACTCACTCACTCACTCACTCACTCACTCACTGACTAACTAAATAGCTCACTCACTGACTAACCACCCAAACAATCCGCTAACTGACCTACCTACCGACCGACCGACTAACTAACTAACTAACTAACTAATTCATTTCGTGAGTTTGGTACTGAGTTTTTGAATATCACTATATCAAATACACACTTACAGAGGTTAAAGCCAGTCACAGCAAGCAATATCACCAACGCGCTGCATAAATGTTTCACGACAGGAACATTTTTATCAGGCTAATATTTTTCCATTGTAATTCACAGAACGTCTCTTCCAAAAATAACTTTTCCTTTAAGCACACACAGAGTAGCAAATTTCATAACCCACCGACTACACTTTTCTCTAGTAACATCGAATGCTGCCACATTGTTTACATGTTATCAGATTCGTATATGAGGGAACGTTGGAACTGATCGGTGGAACTGCCCATTCAGCTGTCTCGCCTAATCAAGATCTTCTTTTGTTGTTGTCCGCTTGCAAGGACCAACGCTGTTATTATTTATGATACTCGCTAAATCATTACATATTTACAGTCTTAATATAATAAGTTAAATCCGTGGGCGACTGAATATGTGTGAGGAGTAGAAAAAAATACAGCCTGTGAGAACAATAACAGAATAAAGGATAAAATCACAATACAGATTTCGCTTTGTCCCACAAAGAAAGCTTACAAAGAGAACCCACAGGCCATGACAAGTCGCGCCAAAATAGTTTGCTCCTTCTGTACAGATTTTCAGTAAGAGTTAACTAACAGGAGGAAGTCACCATATACGAGTATAGTCCTACATCAAAAACTGCATTAAAATTTGATACAATAATATCCAAACACGTGGTAGTCCTTCTACACGTTTCGGCATTTTTCGGCCACTTTCAGGGAGGTATTCAACAAAGAAAAATATATTAATGGGTCAAGGGTCAAGTAGTCAAGTTCTTCTTGAATTACTTGACCCTTGAAGAAGGGACCGATACGTTGTCCCGAAACGCCGGTAAGGGATTACCATTCGACGCTGCGTAACACCCCAGAAGAGTGCAGATCTCAATTTCGTTCCATGTATGTCAGTCCATGCCCAACCGCGGACGTCTCCGCAATCTGGAAAGAGTTGCCTTGTTGGAGTTATTTATTCTTTCTCCAAAAACGAGTGGATTAATGAAGAATTGTTCTGCCTCCGCCTCCAGTATTTTAAAACCCGTGTCAAGCCATCTAAGGGTGATCCAATTCTTCTTATATTGGACAATCATGCGAGTCGCAGTTCCCTCTGAATCTGCGATTACTGCAGTTACAATGGAATGACTGTGGTCTCCACTCCACCTCCCACCTCGCATCGTTGACAGCCACTTTACCTTGCGTCTGAAGAACCCCCTGAAAGCTGCTCTTAACAAGGAGTGTGATCTGCACTTGCAAAGAAGTGCATATGAAGAAATTACGCAGTAGACGCTGACTTAATTCTTCAACAAAACCTACCTGAAGGTGACTAAAATGGAAAAAAGAAATATTCCGTTTCAAAGCTGCAGATTTTCGCTTTGTAAATCCAGAAACGTTCGCAGAAACTGAGTTTGAAGCTAATGAAAAGGCAAATAAAATGACTAACAAAGGACTCTGAAGGAAACAACCACGCACCGACTTCTGTGTCAGCAAGCCAATACACAAAATGTGGCACCATCTGAACCACAACCCGGTTCTTTCTCAACTTTATATGTGACGGACCGCCTTCCACTACCACAGTCTTGAGCTACAGCACGTACAGGCCCAAGTGCATTAAATGTGAAAAAGCAGAAATTGGAAATTTTAGTAGCAACGTCAATGAAAAAAGACTTCAACTTTACTGATAATTAATATAATTTTCTTCTTTTTTAACACCACGGATGTTCCGGCCTTAAATCGCGTTCCACCCCCGTAAGTTTTGTAAAATAAATGTTCAATTTGAGCAAAACGTAAGCGCTGGTATGAGTGCGCAGAATTACATTTCAGCCTGCGCAGTTTTACCCTACAGTTTGGGCAATTCTGCGCAATTTCTTTGCCCAAGATTCCCCCCCCCCCCCCCGCTCTTCATAGCTCCGTTTCGTACAAAATTGAAAGTGGCTTTTGGATACCGTAGAACAAACACTGGAGAAGAGCAAGGTAATATTGTTGTAATCGTCCACATAATCTGGTGGTTGATAATGACATATATTGCTTGGGTGTGCAGAATTTGACCACTTTCCCCTGCCCTACGCAACGTCCGCGCTTTCTAATCCTTTTTAATCCAAAAACCCAACTACTATATTCCTACAAAGGCAACAGATTCTTCCGAAATGTCAGTACCTATACATGCAACAAGACATCACATCCCAAATCGTGTTAATTACCATATACACAGCCATCACAGCCTCAAAACCTATCCTAAATCTATATGCACTTCTTTCAGCGTAACAGACCAAGTGTAACATATATACAGAAAAAAGGTAAAGTGTACCCAATACAGGCCATTAAGGCCCAAGAGGGAGTAGACGCATAGATCTACCCTTTCGTTAGCGTCGGCACTAGAAGGGGGTGGCTGGTTAGCACCACGCCCCCGCCGCTTTACCCCCGGGAAAGAGACCCGGTACCCATTGTACAGGAGGTTGGGTGGGCCCCAGGGCCGGTCTGGACGGGTGCGAAATATCTCGCCCCCACCGGGATTTGATCCCCGGACCGTCCAGCCCGTAGCGAGTCGCTATACCGACTGAGCTATCCCGGCCCAACATATACGCAAGCGAGCAGGAAAAGGTATTTAAACTTGTTTGATTTTATTTACACCTTTAAGTTTGCACATGAGAGGCGGTAAGAAAATGCACGTGGGCTTTTATCTGGTAAATTTTCACAGCTAACGTCACGTGAACTGCATGCCGTTCGGCATTGGTCAAAGTAAGGTCCGTCCTCTGAACATTTAGTGTGCTGTAAAGTGTTCGACACATGCACAGTATTCTGCACACAAAATGTTCACACGCTAGAAGCATAAGACTGCTGGCAGATAATCACGTAATGTGTGACACGATTGCAAGTTTACACATACGAATAAGCCGTAGGTCTATAATTTTGAGATTTTCCTTTCGTGAAGAAAATGCATGGTGAGCCTTCTTTCGTGCAATGTGCAACTGTTTGAGTCGGGACGGATTTAGCGTGAGAATCGTGCGATATTCATGCCGTCTCAGAAATAAAACAAGGCTGAGATCAAGAACTGCTGATGAAAACCGCTCACGCACGCAAATGTCTGCCTTCTAGGTGGGATTCGAACTTGAGCCTAAGCAAACAACGCCGCTATTGGTGATGCCAATCATTGAAGTGGAAATATATTTATTACTGCGGAAAATCATTACACAATATATAAGTTTTTTTCTTTTGCTTAATAATGATGTGCTGTATTTCTAAGCTAATGCCCGTTTATGCTGCAAAACGGCAATTCCTCTGCTTGAGCGCTTTGTTTTTATTTACATTTATTGTGTTCTTCTACGTGGAAATTTTTTTTACGTTTTGTTTGTTTCTATGTCTTTCTCTCTGCTACGTCTCCGTGTTTATTTATATCATAATTTTAACTGAATTGCCGTTTATTTCGTTTATTAAATCTTCTTAGTTCCTTTTTTTATTTCTCATTCCTTGATTTCCCCCTTATCCTCCTCCTTATCGTCATCGTCATGGTCCTTATCATCCTTTACTATTGTTGGCTCTATTTGTTTTTGAATGACTTGCAATATCTCTCTCTATCGGTGTGCCCCTTCCATTCCGTTATTTTGAGCTGTGCTGTTAGCTCAATTTCGTAACTCACAAGGAAAGGTAAGACTTGGGGTCCCACACAATAATCAAGAAGAAACAAAAGATTCTTCGTATCTGAAAAGAACATCATTCACTTAGCCTACTCCTTCTTAGGCACTAAAGAACACCGTTCCTTTTTCCATTGCGCACAGCAGTGGACGGTGCTGACAGTGTTGCAGCGTTGCTACAGTACGGCCCAGTTCCGTTAGTTGGTGGGACACGACATCATCATGTGTTTGTGTGCAGCTGTTCACTAATACATATTCTTTCAAGGAACCAGATAACCGATGGCATCTTATCACTTCATTGCCTAAAAGAATAGGCCTACCTTTCAATATAACGGCCAAAATAAATTTAAACCATTCATATTATAGGGTTAATAATTATTCCGTATGTTACACATTACACACGGGGTTAATGATGTTAGGCAGATTGAAGTACACACAGCAGAGCCACTAGTGCCTGAGCCCCGTGCCTTTGAGGTTGAGATGGCTATTGAAAAACTAAAAAGTCACAAATCACCAGGTATTGATCAGATTCCAGCAGAATTGATTAAAGCAGGGGGTAGGATTATTCGGTCTGAAATCCATAAACTTATTATTTCTATTTGGAATAAGGAGGAATTGCCTGAGGAATGGAAGGAGTCGGTCATTGTGCCTATTTATAAGAAGGGTGAAAAGACAGATCGCAGTAACTATCGAGGCATATCACTTTTGTCGACTACGTACAAAATTCTATCCAACATTCTTTTGTCAAGGTTAACTCCATATGCAGACGAAATTACTGGGGATCATCAGTGTGGATTTCGACGTAACAGGTCAACTACTGATCATATATTCAGTATTCGTCAAATACTTGAGAAAAAATGGGAATACAATGAGGCAGTGCATCAGCTATTTATAGACTTCAAGAAAGCCTATGATTCAGTTAGGAGGGAGGTCTTGTATAATATTCTCATTGAGTTCGGTATCCCCATGAAACTAGTACGGTTAATAAAGATATGTGCCTAAGTGAAACATATAGCAGAGTTCGGGTAGGCAAACATCTGTCTGACACGTTCCCTATTAAGAATGGCTTGAAACAAGGAGATGCTCTGTCACCATTGCTTTTCAACTTTGCTTTAGAATATGCCATTAGGAGGGTTCAGGCAAACCAGGAGGGCTTGAAATTGAATGGTACACATCAGCTTCCGGTTTATGCTGATGATGTTAATATATTGGGCGGAAGCGTACATAGCATAAAGAAAAATGCAGAAGATTTAATTATTGCTAGTAAGGAGATTGGTCTAGAAGTAAATGCTGAGAAAACTAAGTTCATGGTCATGTCTCGAAATCAGAATGCACCACAAAATCACAACATAAATATAGATAATAAATCCTTTGAAAAGGTAGAAGAATTCAAATATTTGGGAGCAACCCTAACGAATCGAAACTCCATTCATGAAGAAATTAAGAGCAGATTGAAGTCGGGGAATGCTTGCTATCACTCGCTGCAGAATCTTTTGTCTTCCAGGTTGTTATCCAAAAACACAAAGATTAGGGTGTACAGAACTATAATTTTACCTGTTGTTCTGTATGGATGCGAAACTTGGTCTCTCACACTGAAGGAGGAACAAAGACTGAGGGTGTTCGAGAATAGGGTGCTGAGGAGGATATTTGGGCCTAAGAGGGACGAGGCGACAGGGAATTGGAGAAGACTACATAACGAGGAACTTAATGACCTGTACTCATCACCAAATATTATTCGGGTAATCAAATCGAGAAGACTGAGATGGGCGGGGCATGTGGCACGTATGGGGGAGGAGAGAGGTGCATACAGGATTTTGGTGGGGAGACCCGAGGGAAGGCGACCACTTGGGAGACCCAGGCGTAGATGGGAGGATAATATGAAGATGGATATTCGGGAAGTGGGATGGGAGGACATGAACTGGATTGAGCTGGCTCAGGATAGGGACAGGTGGCGGGCTCTTGTGAATGCGGTAATGAACCTTCGGGTTCCATAAAATGCGGGGAATTTCTTGACTAGCTGAGAAACTGTTAGCTTCTCAAGAAGGCCTCTGCTCCATGGAGTTAGTTAGTTAGTTAGTTAGTTAGTTAGTTAGTTAGTTAGTTAGTTAGTTAGTTAGTTACACATTAACCTCTGAATTTCATATTAACGCCACTACGCGCCTGTTACAAATGACAATGAACCGCAGAAGAATAAATGTAAGCATGTCTTTGTGAACAATAAATTATCACCGTCATCATCATCATCATCATCATCATCACCATCATCTTATTCTCCTCCTCCTTATCCTTCTCCTCCTCCTTATCCTTCTCCTCCTCCTTATCCTTTTCCTCCTCCTCCTCAACCTCCTCCTCCTCCTCCTCCTCAAGCACTACAGTTCATTACCCTGGCTTCAAATACAATCCCCTTCCATTCCTTCCGACCTATGGCCACTGTATGCCCATATCTTATTCCATTATCTTCAGATCGTCTTCAACCTCACCTGTCCATCTTTACTATGGTCTTCCTCTTCTCCTTGTTCCTTACATTCTGGCAGTCACTATTTGTTTTGGCATTCTTCCGTTGTTCAGCCTTTCAATATGTCCATACAATTAATCTGAGCAAGTTCGTAAATTTAACGGTATCTGCCCTTTGTAATATATCCTGTATCTGCCCTTTGTAATATATCCTGTATCTGCCCTTTGTAATATATCCTGTATCTGCTCAGGTGTCCTTATTCTCCAGATTTCTTCTTCTTTTAAAGAACCATAAATTTTTCTCGCAGTCCTCTTTCGAATACTCTAACAGCCTTAATAAACAATTAATACTGACGATCATAAAAGTTTCTACGTACATACTAATACTTCTTTCAGTTCTTTCACTTACGAAGATGTTGAAGAAACAAGAAAGCAAATGGTTTCACACAATACCTCAATTTCCTAGCAGATTATTTCTTGACCCATTAAATTTGATGTATGGTTATTGGAGATCAAAACCCCTTTATTGTAGATACAAGTTAATTGCATTACAAACATAATACTGCATAAAGACAGGTATTATTTTCATTTTATTTCATTAAATATGCACCATATCCGTTACGTGTCAAATAACGGCTATAGAACTTAAGACTTCTATATTTCGTAACACTGAACGAACTTCTGCACGCACAATGCGATAGTTTTGAGAAAATTGATTTCCGGTTTGCCCTACACTGAAAACTCAGTTATAACCTTTTTTTATGCATTATTACCATGCAATCCAAGTTAATCAAACAATACAACCGACAACGTACACTTTATAAAAATACCAGAATTATTTATTAAATAAGTAACTTTATAATACATGTCAGCATTCACTCCAGTTTAATGACGCAATGCAACCAACAAGGCACACTTTATATGAATATATAAGTATTTATTTAATAAATAACTTTGGCTTTTGTATAAAATGTACTTTGTACGTTGTAACTTTTATTAGGGCTATAGAACTTATGTAGCCGGCATGAAACAAAATTACATTCGGTCTATAGATTTCAGTGGCAGATATAATTAAGTTTTTTTTTTCCTACTTTCGGAGAAGACATATATACAGAGACTCCAAATGAGGCGGACGAAATCTCTCCAATTCGTGCAAAAGTCTCATAAAAACATATTCGGATCCTTGCAGAACCTACCACCACCATAGAGTAGCGCGTCAATTAACCACACTTTTCTATCGGAAACAACAACGTGCAACTACTGCGGGCTATTTAACGTCGTTATTGTCAACTAAAAAACAGGGAAACGGTATTCGATTCCAAGCAGGGAAAAAGATTTTCTCTTCTCCGTGATGTATAGGCGGGCTCTGCAGCCCACAATCTGCTATTCAGTCACCAACAGGAAATATTTCCCAGCGGTCAAACCGACGAGGGGTATAGAACTAACTGCTTGTTTCCACTTAGTGCCCAGGATAAGAATGTGTGAAGTTATGCCTTCACTCCACATACGTCTTTGATCCGTGGTGTTTAATCAATCACAGAGACAATTTTTTCCATTTATGTCCAACACAAACACTTCAGCTAGACTTACGGCACTCTTACTCCTGATACAGACTGTACCACGATGTTATAAAGTCCTCCACATTAAAATATAACCTCCTATGTTCACTGAGAAAAGGTGATCGGACACGGCCCCAGTCTCCAGAACTCCGTAGCTCGCCTTCTTCCTGAATAAATTAGTGCCACATATCAGCGTGTTCTCAGAGTTAAGGCCTTTATTAAAGACAAAAACCCGTATGTAATTCACCTCCCTTTTCCTCCTACTAGGAAAAAAAAATATGGCGTTTTTCTTGTATAATCAAGTCATCCAAATTTATTTCATATATAGACCTGTTTATTATATATATAACAAAGCAACGCACCATGAGATAAAATTCAAGGAATTAAACCAAGATTTAAAACAACTTACCTTTCTTTTATAAATGGAAACAGACTTAAAATATGTTAGCCAGATGCCATATGCATATATGGTTATGAATCTATGAGAAGGTGCGTTGAATTTAATGGGAATAAAAACTTTAATTTACATGTTACTTCGTTCTAATGTAAGAACTGGTCTCTCAGAACACTGGAGTATATAATGACTCTATAAAGTATTCAAACTAACTAATTTAGTGAAAAAGAGACCTCCTTGAAAGGCAAATATTTGATTAGTTAGTTAAGAAATTACCTCATTTTACGCAAACTGAATCAAATACATTCAGTACACACAGCTGTAGCTTCACTTATGTCGAATCAAGTTGAGGTAATGCCCCTGTAGTACTTTAATGCCTTAGACTTCATTCAATTCACTTCGGTTAGTGTAACCGCAACATGACTTGTGATAGCACAGAAACTAAATTGTGTAATTTGAAGCCAAATTCTTCAACCCTTTGAGTTCAGAAACATTCACGGTCTGTCAGGCAGAAAATGCCCACGTAAGAAATTTACTTATTCCAGAATCCTCCCACCTTAAGTATATGCGTCATGGACTATATTGATCATACGTCAATTCCAGCAAGCGGTGAGTCGATTAAAGGGGCTGTAATATGTAATTGTAACTGCTACCCTGATGATAATGAGGCATTTTACGTAAGAAATACACACCCACTGTTTCAGCGCCCCCCCCCCACACACACACACACACAACTTTCGGTGCTTTTAGCTCAATATGTGTCTTTTCGGTCCTCAATCTTTGCTTCCGATTGCAGGAATGTGCCTTTTTGCCCCACTAGGCTTATGTTTCCAGTCTGGGCACACGAAATGCGATAAACATGTCATAAATATACTCAAGCAACAAGCCGGCATGAGATTTTTTTAAAAAGGCAAGTAGAGAAAAAAAATAAATGACAAAAATAACTTTAGGGTTAAGAAAAAGAAATAAAAGCAGTTTTGGCTTTCCCATCACAGCACAAACCATGTCGCTGTGTCGCTTGTCATTTGTTTGTGGTTGGGGCAACAGGCCCCTTGGAGTTATGACACCACCCACTCGACCATTTCTTTGTTCGATTTCGACCTCCTGCAGCGTAAAATCCTACACCGTAGCGATTTATTTTTATTGCTTTTTCTTCTGGGGAAGTTTAAGTATAATAGAAATAAATAAAGGAAACAGACTGAATGTATGTTGTCTGAGCCATACGCAAATGTTACTGCATGAAAAGACAAGACTTTCAGTACAAGATGTAGTACTGGAAAGGAGAATGTTCTGGGTTCACAGTTGAGTGTATTTTGCTCATTCTGGCTAGGAACAACAAAGTTTCATCTCCTCTAGAGGGTCACGCGTTTCTGGGTCCCAAACTGTCTCCTTTCCATTGGGTACCGGGGCTCCTTTTCCCGGAGATAAAGCGACCAGGGCGTAAAGCTGGCCACTCGCCTCTACCTACTGCCGATCTTAATAAAGCATGGAAGTATACTTTCACTCTTCCATACGCCATTATTGCGTGATGTTTAATTAAGCAAAAGGCAATTTTTTTTTCTGTGGTACAACAGGGCAAATAGGGTCTAGGCCGCTACAATGCTGAGGTTACAAGATCACACACAATTAGATACACACAAACGCGGTAGAACTCCTCTGAACGAGAAGGAAAACATTACCTTCACGTTTGTCTGCTTTCACCTTAGCTGCCTACAAGATGTCCAAAACATCATGAGAAAACTCCAGCACAGGGATTTATGTTCCTCCAGATACATGATATACGCCTTCCATACATGTAAGCCGAACTTCAAACAGTTGACATTTCGTACGCTCTGTAAAGCTATTTTTCCAAATCTTAGTTTCCTCCTCCTCTTCTTCCTCTTCTTCTTCTTATTCAGCATACGTCCTTACAGTTGAACCAGTGCCTCCTGCAGAACGACAGACCACACGGATCTGTCTTGTACTTTCTTCCTCCACCTCTTGACACCCATCGATTTCAGATCATTCTCAATACAGTCCACCAACCTTAATTTTGGTCTTCCTGTTTCTCTTCTTCCCTCTGGTTTCCCCAGAAATACTTTCTGTACGGTCCTCAGTCCACCCACCTTAATTTTGCTCTTACCTGTTTCTCTTCTTCCCTCTGGTTTCCCCAGAAATACATTCTTTACGGTCCTCAGTCCACCCACCTTAATTTTGGTCTTCCTGTTTTTCTTCTTCCCTCTGGTTTCCCCAGAAATACTTTCTTTACGGTCCTCAGTCCACCCACCTTAATTTTGGTCTTCCTGTTTCTCTTCTTCCCTCTGGTTTCCCCAGAAATACTTTCTTTACGGTCCTCAGTCCACCCACCTTAATTTTGGTCTTCCTGTTTTTCTTCTTCCCTCTGGTTTCCCCAGAAATACTTTCTTTACGGTCTATTATCAGACGTTCTTACCAGACGACCAGCCCACTCTAGTCCAAATCTTAAATTACTTCTCCAAAATAAGGGCAGACCAGAAGCAATGCCGAATTCTCTACGACAGGCATCAACCTGTCTCTTTAAGGACTTTTCAAATTCACTGTGTAAACACTGAGAGAAACTGTGATGTCACGATCTCCCTGTGGCGCTACAACATATACGAACAGTCCAACAGAAGGGTGATTTGTAGAAATAATAGCTACAGACGGGAACTGTATAATTTATCGTTGACATTTCAAAGCTATGTTGACAGGTAAATAGTTACGGGCACTTTGGAAGAGCATGGTGCCCCCATCTTCGTGTTCCCAGAAGAGTGGCTTGCTATACCACGTAGATGGAGGTAGCACACTCTTCCGAGAAGTCGGTAACTCTTTACCAGTCAACAAGGCGTGACATCCAAGAACACAAATCTTGAAGCACCTCCATCATTTCACGAGGTTAAACTTCATTTTAAGGAAAGTCTGGTCGCTATTTATAATTAAATGTCCCTTCCCAATCACGTGACTGTTTCATGGCGTCATTAATCATGTTAAATATTTGTCTTTCAGTACGGTTGAATAGCGACTAGCCGTCTATTTCTCTGGACGAAAAAAAAAAAGCATGATTAATTTTGCTTTTTCGCTTTGCTGATGTGTGTTCCACTATAAGTTGCTTTCAGAAAACTCAAACAATAAATCGTTCCAAACTGCTATACAATAAAGAAATGGTCTGAAGAAATGTGTTTTTTGACGTCCATAGCAAGTAAGCGATATGTAATAGACATTTATATCTGATAAGCCTGTCGCCCTATAAAATAGAATAACTAGTACTGTTCCCTGTATGATTATGAATCTCCGTGTTTTAACACATTCACCAAGATTCTCGTACGAAATGGATGCAAAATAAGAAAACAAATGGAGTGAGAAAAAAAGGTCAAGGGTCACGAACCTTCATACATTTTTTTTTTTTTGTTTCTACACATGAAATCGTCCACTCGTTCCTAGTTCAGTGTCCCATTTTTCGCAAGAGATGGTTCACACGCCATGAAACTAAAATTTAACATCATCTGATCTAAATGCCAGTGACATTCATACGATTTCCTTTTTTACCTTCGTGGTGACACGTTGTCGGAACAGGTCAACTTAAAGAAGCCCCTCGGCAGCCTACTCTCGAAAAGGTTTAAGATTTTATGCGTTTATTGTAATTATCTACCTCCATGGATCGCAGTGCTTCTTCAAAAGTTAAAAGTTCTTCAGCTTGTCAAGATATTCTCTGCATGTATTAACCTTTTAAAGCCTAGCGGTAACTTTACATACCACCAGGTTTAGCATTAAAAAATTCTACGTGGTGCCCACATTGCTTTTACGTGTTTTGTACGGATCTCAGAACAAACAGCAACTTTTGCCTTATAAAACATTAAGAGACTGGTTTTTATAACCGAAGTGGAGAGTGTTTACAGCGCGGTACGCACTCAGTCCTTATAAAAAACAGATAAGCTTCGTCTTTAAAGGGTTAAACTCGAAGCTCGTTACCACGTTTGCAAGAGGCCACTACTTGCCACTATCCTGAGCAAGAGGAATACAGACCACACCCTCCCTTTTTATTTATTAAAGTCCCGTTTAAATATTATCCTTCCATCGGAGCCACGGTCTTCCAAGGGGTCTCTTTCCATCAGGTTTCCCAATCAAATCTCTGTACCCATTTCTCTTGTCCCCAAAGTGTGCCAAATGCCCCGCCATTCTCATCCTCCTTGATGTGATCATGTGTAGTCAATGTGTGAGAAATAATTTCAGACGACAACAAGGAGATCTCAAACTGAGAAAAATTTTTTAGTCTTTACGTCTTCTACCTAATTATTTTAGATGTAGAGGGTTATTCTTACACCTGATTACACTCAATGACACATACACACGTCGGTGGGACTGCCCTGGACGAAGGATCGGCCCGTTGCAGAGCTCTCTACCTGTACAACGCACAACATTCACAAGAGACAGACAGCCACGCCCCCGGCGGGATTCGAAACCGTAATACAACCACGCGAGAGGCCACAGACCTACGCCTTAGACCGCGCGGCCACTGGAATCAGCTGAGACAAAGTTTAATTCAAAGTAGAAGTGTGTTTCTAAGAAGCGTCTTCAAATCTGTAAAAAGCGTGTTTATCTTATGGATGATTTTACGGTTTTATTTAAGCTACACCACCCTCAGGAATATTCTTCGGGAGATACACACTTAAATATTGATATTCATTACCATTTTCTCAACAGGCTTCCAGCGGCCCCTATCCCGAGCCAGATTAATCCAGTTTACACCCTCCCATGCTATTTATTTAAATCCATTTTATATTATTCTCACATCTATATCTAAGTCTTCCAAGCGGTCTCTTAGCTTCAGACTTAAAAAGTCGTGTATACATTTCTGTATTCTCCCATGCTTGCGTGCATTATACAAACGTTATATCCTCTACACTCCACGTGGTTAAAATCACCATGATTTTGTCACCGGAGTATAGTTGGTTAGAAAGGGATGTACAGCATAGACATACGGTCAACACTAACGTAACCATCACTTTATGACACACATAACAGGGCCTACTCCTTGTAACACTTAAAGACACTTACTTTACATTAATCCTAAATGTAGACATGACAGGCAATGTGCATATAAATGTAACAATGAGGCGCGTTCGTGTAACCATTGTTGCCGTGGAAAAGCAGTAAGTATTACATATTCTGAGTGTGTGTCTGTAGCCTTAGTTATCCAGCATGCACAGCGCATGCGCCGTATTGTATTGTCATCTGTGGCCTGTCCGGCTGCACCATATTTTCCACATTATCTCATAAACGGCACGACTTTCGGAAAAAAAGTTATTGAACATGAAATGTGTTTTGATTTCCTCAACAACATTTGTCTGAAACATTTCTCATTCTAAGGAGAATTCAGCGAGATATTAACATAAACATACAGACGTCTTCATGTAAAGTGCCCGTTATTGTTGTTAGCTTTTAATCAATCTTTAATTTTCTCGACAGGTTATCGACAATACTTAAATACCAAATTTCATCAAAATCCGTCCAGTGGGAGCCGAGTTGTTCTATGTGGACGGACTGACGGACAGATGGACATACGGATAGACGGAGAAAAAAGACGAACCTAATAGTGGCTTTTCGAAATTTTGCGAGCGCGCGTATAAACGAATGTAAGAGAGAGAAAACTGTGACATTAGAAAATCTAGTGTAGGTAGTATTTTAAGTTTCGTATGTTGAAACAAGACGAAAGTTGAGCAAAAACCGACTGATGGAGAAGACTGTCGGCGATGCAAGAAATAATCAATTAAACGGGCGGGATACAGCATTGGCTAAGCCTACTCAAAACTAAGAAGGGTCTTGTACGTATTTTATGGGCGCAGTGCCACTGTGAGGTAGCAGTCAACACACGCTCGTGGGTGGTAATAAATTCTGTTCAGGCGGACAACGCCCTGAACATCAGAAATACAGTTCGCGTTGGAAATTCCACGGCAAAGCAATCTTCATAAATACACAATGTACATATCAACACATCTTCTGCGCCGCAACGGGCTGTCGGTTTTGGTTACTGGCAGAAAGGTTGGTCGTTCAAATCCACCTAGAGGCAATAACTTTCAAAACGTTTAAGAAATACCTCAATTGTTACCAACAGTACGTACACGTGTACACTATTACAATAAATAATTCTTCCAACAAAGCTTTAATATTGTTAGCATTGTAGCCTTATTTTCTAAAGAGACGAAGTGAAAAACACGGCGTGATTCGTACAGAACGAAGCACAAATATTCAGACACAGACCACTAAGGGCGGCGCCGATTACCTTCAAACTACAGTAAAACCTCGTTAATCCGGACAGGGCTTCTGGAAAAATAAATGCTTATTTTGGAGTCGACAACAGTAGAATAAATCACCGGCGCGAGTCTGAAGTGAACGAAGGCGAATGTGAAGAGACGCAAGAAGAAAACAGGGTACCAAAAATGAATCCACGTCTGCACGAACAACGTGTTCTGAGACGATCGCAAACGCTTTGTATTTTGTGACATACAGTATGATATTAACAATTGTTGTATATTACAACGAGGTATATATGCACCTCTTTTACTGTTTAATAATTATTATGACATATAACATGATTTTGAGTAATGTGTATTTTTTATTCGTGCATTTGCTTTTGTTTTTTATTATTCGTGTTAATCCGGAATGTTACTAAACCGGACTACTGTGCGCCCCCAATAGTCCGGATTAACAAGGTTTTATTGTACTGTACTTGCAAATTCCCAAGCATTTCACAGGGCACAGCCGTGAGCCATTCGCCTTGTTCACGCTAGGTGGCAGGCTGTGGCAACCTTAATTTCCCGCGCGTTCCTCACTGTCACACAGTAGCTGCATCGTGTCTTAAATACTGCAGGAGCTTTTGTTTCTTGTGCGAACCTGCTGGGCTACCGGCTGACACCGCATAACACAGAAGGAATACAGGACAAAATCCGGTGGACGTAACAGGCCAGCTAAGTCCATCATACACTTTAAGTAGCTTTCTGTATGACTCACCCTGTGCAATAAAAAGTTTTATTTTCCAACATTTGGTTACGTATAAGATGAGCACGTGTAAATTTAAAGGTATTACTCCATTACTTACCGTAGCGAGGAAACGAGTCTTGAAAATTCGTTGAAGATCTTCCAAACTTCAACATAAATGTTTTCTGGGATGTAAGGTAATGCAGTTTGGCAGATAAGTATTAAAATACGTATACATATAAATACGCGTGACATCACATAAAACAGTATTCTTTCTACTCATTCTATTTTACATTAAAGTGTTATCGTTAATTTCTGTGTCCAAATTGCATACTATCTCTGGTTTTTGTCCCAAATGGCCTGTACTGGAAGCGATCACATTAAAATTTCTTAGGCATTTGTTGTTCCTCCACGACTAGTCAACTGTAGAATCTACAACGTCAATTATCTGCTGTATGTGTCAGACATGGTGTGACATTTGAATACCTTTTTCTCCTAAATTAACCTTTTAAAGCCTAGCGGTAACTTTACGTACCACCAGGTTTAACATTAAAAAATTCTACGTGGTGCCCACATTGCGTTTATGTGTTTTGTACGGATCTCAGAACAAACAGCAACTTTTGTCTTATAAAACATTAAGAGATTGGTTTTTATAACCGAAGTGGAGAGTGTTTACAGCGCGGTACGCACTGAGTCCTTATATAAAGCAGACACGCTTCGTCTTTAAAGGGTTAATTCCGTATTATTTTTACTTCTATAACTTTCTCCACAACCTGTTTTCACTGTGACTAAATTTTGGACCCACGGAATGATGTATGTATTTGTGTGTTTTGTACGTGTGTATGAATTTGTGTAATATAACACTACCGCTAGATCTATGGCCGAAACGGGTTAGTGTTTATGAAGTACAAACTTGGGGCACAAACGTAACGTATTCTGCCACAACTACTAATTGCACAAGTCTCTTTTCTTCCTAGGACACATTTCGGTGTACAACCGTCAGCGACTAAAAGTAATTAAGTTAAATATCAGCATAATCTTTCCCCAGGCGAATATGTCTTTCTATATTACGTCATTCTGTACTGTATTGCCCAAGCAGATGAATAATTTCTGCTGTTCCTAAGCTAAATTGGTCTTATATAATAACGCCCCACGTTGGTTGCTTGATCAATGATCATGTTTAGGGATTCGGCATCCCTTTGGAACAGATAATGATCATGCTTCAATTGTATTCGGGTATTGGCAATCATCATTCCATTCTAATCTACTGCTTGCTGGACAGTGGAATTATATCTGCAGGATCTGGTGTATGTGGAGTACGTTCTACGCATGGCAGTCGTGTTTGAAATGTCGATACCGCTCTGTGCCGACGTCGTGGATCCAGTTCGTTAACTGGTGCACTATGATCGTTACAGATTCGTGACATTTGTCGTTACGTAACAATAAATTACAGTTTTAGAATTACAGTCAAGTTTGTGTAAAATAAATATGCCCCTTTACGTAAGTGGGCACCATGTTCTGAAGGTATATGGGGGAATTGAGGTATGCATCCACGTAATCTTAAACTCTCGGTACTAGATGAAAGTGAGTTTCTGAATTACGCAGAAACATTCATGTACCTAAATGCAAAAATTTCGTGTGTCTCGACAATGAAGAATAGAAAGCAATGTAAGATTATATTGAATGGATGTAGACTGCTGAAACTTTTAATGCAAACTACAAGTGCATGTACGTACTGTTTAGAATTCAATAATGTGCGTGGTGCTTACCATGTGCGTGTTTATGTGTTTCGTAAACACGCACAGATTAAACAACAATTATTTTCCTCCAAGACAGTAAAAGACTGACCTACGTAAGCAAAAATTGTGGTTTCTGTGAAGTGGAAACTTTAACTTTTAAAACCATTTAGATGGTCTTCGTTTGGAAAGGACTGATATGGAAATGGGAAATAAAACAAGTTTTTGATGGAAAATAGATTGAACGAAAACCAAAAGACTAAAAATAGATCGGTGCGTGTAATAAATGTGGGATGGGATAGCTCAGTCGGTATAGCGACTGACTACGGTCTGGAGGGTCCGGGGATCGAGTCCCGATGGGAAATTTCCCGCATCCGTCTAGACCGGTACTGGGGCCCATACAGCCTCCAGTACAACGGGTACGGGGTCTCTTTCCCCGGGATAAAGCGACAGGGGCGTGGCGTTGACCATCCACCCCATCTATCACTGAGGTTAAAGAAGGAGTAGAGCTATAATTGTACTCCCCATCTGGGCCTTCGTGTCCTGTTCTAGAGTTAACTTGACCTTTTCCCTGTAACAACTGCAGCACAGAGAAGTTGATTATTTGCAGTTCATTTAACGACGCTGTTATTAGAACCAAGCTATGTAGCATCAAACGACTGGATGATTAATGAACAGCTATATATGGGCCTGTCACATGACGAGGCGACGGAACACTCACATCCTAGCCTCCAGCACAAGCAGCAAAACTGTTACTGACTCAGCTACGATGTTCACTTAATGTAATCAGTGACTTATTTTCAGTACATCTCTCTTTTAATTTAACCTATAAATTCGTTCTCAGTAATTTTACTAAAGATTCCATTCAGCACACCGACATTTTCTACCTCCATTTACAGCTCTGAAGAATATGTCATGCAGGATAACATTCAAGTACCATAAACCAAATTATCATACCGCAAGTGGCATAATCAATAAACATTAAGAGAATTTAAAATATACTTCCTGAATCATCCCCTTAAAATTTCAATGAGTAATTTTTTTTCGGTGCTTCTCCTATTACAACCAGTCTTAAGACTAACGAGTAGTTTTTTTCTCACTTAAAATGCTACGTTTAATCTTAATCTAAGAGTTCACCCAGTGGCGTTCCTTAGTTTGTGGCATTTCTAGCTAGACGCATTTTTCTTGCATTTCACTAGCACAACCCTGCTTTTTTTCACTGACACTTTACAGTAGCTCGATGGGTTTTAACCTCTTAAGACTTCTCACTATGTCACTGTTGTCCGGGAGTAACTAATTATTTAAACTACATCCAGATGTCCTAGACTACAGTACTATTTTTTGATGGTGCCGTGTCTCCAGTGCCTAATAATAACAAATATAGTGTCAGAGCACGTATCCCCACAACGTTCCAATTAGTGAATACTCCGTGAAATTATTTTACAAAGACATTTCTATCTTGCCTATGACTGTAGTCTACAAATCCAAAAGATAACATTCTTTATGGCTGCAAATCAGGAATGTTTCGGCCCCGCTGCGATTAACTTACTTTGATTGTGGCTGGCACATAAACACTCTAAGCGTCATCTCACAGCAAATTGTTTGCTCACTATCCAGGCTCAATCAGTTAAAGAGTGCTAGATTGAACATCATAATATATGCTACAAGATAAACATATCCACAGTAACCTCCACAATATAAAATTTAGCGGGGTTCCATGACACAGCCAGTGACGTAATCATCCGGTTGTGTGATCCCTGAATTAAGCACTATTCACTGACGTATAACATGTACAAGGTATGCTTTGCGGCTAGGAAGCTTATTGTGAGGGCCCACTAGATAAATGGCAACAACAGTCGAGATGAGCAACGATGTCTGTGTGTAGGCGATGCAAGACTTGCAAAGGGTCCCAATGAGATGTTGATCCTGCTCTTAGGTAACAGCACTGTGCTGATGTTTGGAGTGACTTGCAATCTCCAGCTTCAGGGCAGAAGTGGAATCCGGTCGGGGGAAAATGGTAGTCCCTCTGCTGTCAGTGGCTTACATATAGTTCCAATCATTGCCCGTCCTTTCCTATATCTATGAATATTTTAATTCAAAAGACTTACTGTTCTATCATGAAGATGGAGACAAGATATTCCTCCGAAGCGTTAGCAAAAGCTTCACGTCCCAGTCGCTTTAAATCGGGGGGAAAGAGCTGCCGGTAACCATTGGCTAGAAGGCTGGATAGACACGAAAGACGGTCCGGACACAGAAGAGTCTCTTGCTCTTTCCGCAAATAGAAAACTGACTGCTCGACGTCTAACCTGCAGCCTCGACCCTGCGCCAAATGAAATCCAGCAACAAACACCTAAATAATCCAAGATATGACAAATCCCCACTCCCATGCCCTTACACTTTCTATTCATGACGTATGTAGGTCTAGCACACACAATCCAGTGTTCTGACTCTTGATGTATCTGCAGCTTGCAGCTTCAATTTGGGGTCCTGAGGAATGTAGCAGACCCAGGAGCGACAAAATAAGTCACCCCAGTTGAGTCAACGGAATAATCAACACGGGAAATGGAAGCCGCAATCAGTCGACTGTTTCCATTCCTACCTACGCTGCACTAAAGAGAGAGAGAGAGAGAGAGAGAGAGAGAGAGATGGAGAGACAGAGACGGGAGTGGGGAAGCGCTCGTAAGGAGATGTAGCGGCTGAACAGAAGGATGGGGTAAATTCTATGTCGATTCTTACTTTGACTCATCTGTAACTCCATGCGGAAGGAGGCAGTCCTTGATCAGAAGCTGAGGACTGATAAGTCAAGATATTCCACCTTTTATGGCACGCAAAGATTCTGTATCACATTCCCGCAACTGGGGCCCATATTCAGCCGTATGAATTCAGCTGGCGATTTTAACTCTACTGTCCCTTCTACGTACCCACCAACAGAGTCGAGTCGAGTCGAGTCGAGTCCAATCAGACTCTATAGTAAAGGGGCGTGCACTCCGACCAAGTCCGCGCGAATCAAGTAAGTTTTTACTACTCTTCCAACAGGACACAAGTAAAGAACTCACAGCGATGGAAGGTTTTAGTGTGCTTGTTGTAAGCACAATTATGTTGAGAGGGAGATTGCGTTGGAAGAGACGGAACATGGTGGTGAACACAATAATCACGAAGAAACTGGAATTAGGGATATTTATCCGATCTTCTATGCAACGTTTACCCAAACGCTGGCTATTTAGTCCCTGTTCCTATGTTCATAACGAGAGCCATCGTAGATGGCCTGGTGGTCCTGAGCTAAAAAAATCAAACTTTCTACATTCATTTCCCAACACAAAGTAGTAGCCGCATCGCCAGAACAGTGCAGTCAGACCGCCGAAAATGAAAACATGTCTTATCAAGACTCTTGATTCGGCAAGACTCGTCGGAATCGACTCGACTCTGCTGGTGTGTACGCACTCCCTCCATGGCCATTATAAGTAAGCCAAAGAGTCTCTGCCGAGTCTTGGACTCGACTCGACACGACTCTGTTGGTGGGTACACATCCTGAGGTCTCCCATATGGCCTCCACCTATCATTTTGCTTTTTTACGGCATTGGGCCGTGGACAGTTTTAACCTTTTAAAGCCTAGCGGTAACTTTACATACCACCAGGTTTAACATTAAAAAATTCTACGTGGTGCCCACATTGCCTTTATGTGTTTTGTACGGATCTCAGAACAAACAGCAACTTTTACCTTATAAAACATTAAGAGATTGGTTTTTATAACCGAAGTGGAGAGTGTTTACAGCGCGGTACGCACTGAGTCCTTATATAAAGCAGATACGCTTCGTCTTTAAGGGGTTAAGGAAGTATTTCAGGATTCGTCCCGAATGGCTAACGGGAGGCACACAAAGCCTCATCAGACTGCCCGTCCCCGGAATATGGAATAGGAACGCTAAATGCTCAACCGGGACGCTTGGTAATCAGCGACTTTGGCGCAGGACGGACGGGCAGTTAAAGATATGTGTTACAGACTTTGGCGCACGACAGACAGTGCAGTTAAAGATATGTGTTACAGACTTTGGCGCACGACAGACGGTGCAGTTAAAGATATATGTTACAGACTTTGGCGCAGGACAGACGGTGCAGTTAAAGATATGTGTTACAGACTTTGGCGCACGACAGACAGTGCAGTTAAAGATATGTGTTACAGACTTTGGCGCACGACAGACAGTGCAGTTAAAGATATGTGTTACAGACTTTGGACGAAGAAGTGGTCCACATAGGGAACATCTGTTCTAAAGAAGACCAAAGAGATTGGTACCGCTACTCAGGTAATTTGCACTGAAAGAGTAACAACGACCGCAGCAATTACGTCTCTAACGAAGGGAGCTTCAACACAGTGTATATCCATGCTCTTCATAAATATTTGCCGTCAGAAGAGCAGCGATTAACGCAACGAAAATATGAGTGGCATGTGCGATACGTATTTTGAAGATGGGTGGTTTTAATCATACGCTGTTTCAGCCTGTGGTGGAACTTAGACTTCTACACATCATAAAGTTCAGAAACTTGACGCGCTGTGATACGGTCGTATCTCTCCCTTCGCTTATTTAGTTTCGGAAACCAATCAATGAATATTATATTTTGCATCTGAGGTCCGAATTAAATCAAATCAGACGAATTTAAGGTTCGTCCTTATTGCTTGACTGCAACTCCTTTACGTGAAGTTCAGATCCGACAGTATTATTTACCTAAAGAAGTTGACAAATGTATGAATAGTAACTACTCTGATATATTCCCTCGTTGTTACTTTTGTATCTTCAGTTCTTGATTCTTAACATCTGAGGCTGGTTTAAAAACAGCATAAAATTTATGATTTATGCTGACAAATGCGAACAGGCCTATTTTAAATATGCATTTCGACTTTCTTTACACAACATTAGCTGTACGTTTTATGCCTGTTACTGTTGTTGACTCAAGAGATTGGCTCTGACCTTGGCAGTTATGGAGAAAAGGGAAGTCGGGCGCTTAGATATCTGTGAAGAGTAATATATGTATTCCAGTTAAAACACACTGGGCTGTACAGCAGTTGCGTCTTGGGCGTACAATTCAAAATTATAACTTTCTGTTGTACTCTATTGGTTACAGCAGTGTGTTTCAAGTTGACGCCAGCTCGTTATAAACAGGACGCCTAAAAAATAGTGACCGCTGAAAGGTAACAGTTGCGGTGATCGAGGCTTATGCTTCCGACAGGACTTATATGTGTTGTCCGCAAAGTCAGCCCTACGTTCTCAACGGCCATTCTTTTAAATTGGCAGTAGTAGTTAGCGCAGTGTCGAAGAAAATGGCAAAGATCAGGTAGGACAGCCAGTGACCAGGCCAGTACTTTAACCTTTTATCTAGCGAACAAAAGTCATGCGAGTTAAGGCGGGACATTTTGGTATGCTGTGTGTCAGAGCATCATTACAAAATTCAGTTACTGTTTACACGAAGAGGTCAGTGTTGCTGAATGTGCCGAGGGAAAATACAATAAGCAGTCTAAGTTCAATACCCTCTCAAACCACGGTTCTCTATCAGTAAACTTCACATTTCTCCTCATATTTCTCACGACTAGTTTATAAGACCATCTTGTTCGGCCAATTGACACTGTCAATCAAGTCGCGGTAGAGTACGACTCAGTGAGAACCAAGCGCCCTGCTGGGGACAGGCGACAAATCTCTCACGATGGGTCACATCCCTGTAAGTGATGCCATTCTCCAACCACATCTACACAAGGCCACGGAAGGAACTCCCATAGATCGACCACCTTCACGTCTTTCTCAAGTTGTTATGCGTCTCTGTCCAGCACACACTCCTAAACAACCCTCCATTCTTCTAGTCATTCTGTTCACTAGAATTTTAGCAGTGACTCTAGGTTTGTCATGACAGTGGGTGATTTGCTATACGAATGTTATATTGGACACTGTCTACTGTCTGCGTTATATGTGGTAACAACTGTATCCGCTGCCAGCAAAATAGCTTTTATAACATTTAATAATATTTAATTATATTCGATGGGAGAAGGGGTGTCAAGATTGAAACGCAGTGTATGTCAAAGATATGTCTACACAAGACAATGTATAGTGTCCAAAACCATTATTCATATAATGTCAGCAGTGACAACCACGCCGTATACTGGTGGTAGAGGAAAATGTATCAAATGTACAACGGAGAAATACTGGGCAGCAATTACTCGTATTATCATCACCACTATCCACGCGACTCGCTACCGTAGCCTTTACAGAGTCTGACTTCTGTTCCACTGAAATTTAGGCGCTGTCGCAATTTTATTAGTTTCGTCATGTCTCTCTGTCCATCTGTCTGTCCGTCCGCATGGAACAACTATGCTCCTACTACATGGATTTTCATTAAATTTGATGCTTGATGATTTTTCGAAAACCAGTCGAGAAAATTCAAGTTTCATTAAAATCTAACAAGAATAACATGTACTTTACACGGAGACCTACGTACATTTATACTAACATCTTGCTGACTTTTTCTCATAATGAGAAATATTTTAGACAAAAATTGTAGAGAAAATCAAAACACACATTTTATGTTCAATACATTTTTTTTTCGAAAATCGTGACGTTTATGAGATAATGTGGTAGAATAGGGTAGTGCCAGACAGGCCAGAAATGGCAATATAATACGGCGCATGCACTCTGCATGCTGTGTAATTAAGGCTACAGACACACACTCAGAATGCGTAATACTTACTGCTTTTCCACCGTAAAATTGTTACGCGAACACGCCTCAATACTACGTCACACGTACATCGCCCATCTTGTTCTGTTTTTATCTGTACCAATTTTCTGTACGTCCTGCACCTTTTGTAAGTCTGTATGTGGATTCCAGTACAATATGATTTTCGTCAAACTTGAACCCCAAGTTTATTTCCTGTTTGTCACTTAATTGGTCATGACACTCTTTGATCCTCCAACTGAGTTGGGATATCTTCGCTACATGTAAGCTGCGTACTTCCTCATGATGTCTTCCACCTTACCATATTAAATGCCGTACATCAGGCCTGCTCAACTCGTAGTTCGCTGTCAAAATGTTGCACGCTACACAGTGTTATGTTGCCCGCGGAGACATCGGAAATTAGAAAATATCGCACGCTACACAGTGTTATGTTGCCCGCGGAGACATCGGAAATGAGAAAATGTCTTACACCATTTCCCTGGCAAACCCGAGATAAAACGCCGAAGCAATTTTGAGTTGTTTATCTATGAAGACACGCGTTATATTACTAACTGTTTTTGTAAAAATGTGCTAAAAATAGCGACACCCGAGCCTTGGTTGCAAATTGGATTTTTTCGTCAAATTTTCCTGCTGTTACCAGTATGTGTAATTATACTTATTGATTCTTCATTTGGTGTACTGAATTTTATTTTGCCCCCACGGATACAAAATTTTGCCGAAGTTTCACGCACCACACAAAAGGTCGAGCCAGCCTGACGCAACCAATAATAATGTTCTAGTTCCCTGCCGTGAGCTGAAACTTTATGATGGCCAGTAGCTTATTTCACAAACATTGCAAACAATGCAACTTCCTCTCCCACACATATCACGGAAGATTTGTCATACTACACCACACAGTCACATGGAAAATAAGCATCATCATACTTTAAACGGATGTTTTGCTAATATTTATTGACTAACACACAGCCTAAGGACACATTCATGACGCAATGCAAAATGGCTGAAATTGTTTTGATCTCGAGACAATGAAAAGAAACATCGATTTTTGTTAATTTGTGGTTCGATAGTCTTACTTCGTTTCTAAAGCAAAGGACAATTATGAAGTATACACCGAGCGTATTATTGTCCCGAGATTAATTACACGTGTACAAAAGAATGATCATTAACACGAATGTTTGTCACTGTGTGGTTTCAGAGGAACATATAAATTGCTTGGAAATTAATTGACCATTTAAATCCAAGTGGTAGATATATGCACCACGTGCTGTAGCATTAATAAACTTTGCATTTGGCACAGAGTTCATTCACGTTTTGTCTGTTTCCACAGTAAATACCGCTTATTTTCCTAACCAACATTAGTCTATTGGTCTTTCTAATGGAGACAATCCCCTCCCTGTGTGGTCGGCACTGAAATGTTGTATGTAATTTAGATGAATGTCACTCTTCAAAGCATTAATAAAAAGTTCTGTAAGGTTTTACGTACAGGAACTACAGTCCCTTGTAATTAGTAATGACTTTCTTACACAACAGATGGGCGCAGGTAAAAAATTAATATTTCCTTAGCATATCTTCATTGTCCGAAGTTAATGTGCAGAATATGTAACACGTAAGGTAAAGACGTCAGTGGCGGGTTCTTCCAAAACAAAACGAAAAAGGAAACAGCTCTTAAACATTAAAGAAGGCTGGTCGAAGGCTTTTAACGTTCAGTGAGTGACTCTCAAGTTCATAATTATGACGGCGAAATTCTAGTGGCACTTCCCAGCAACTGCTGGGCTTAATAATATTAACCTTTTAAAGCCTAGCGGTAACTTTACGTACCACCAGGTTTAACATTAAAAAATTCTGCGTGGTGCCCACATTGCGTTTATGTGTTTTGTACGGATCTCAGAACAAACAGCAACTTTTGCCTTGTAAAACATTAAGAGATTGGTTTTTATAACCGAAGTGGAGAGTGTTTACAGCGCGGTGCGCACTGAGTCCTTATATAAAACAGATACGCTTCGTCGTTAAAGGGTTAATAAAATAATATTAATAATATTTATTGACATGCAAGATCCGAAGAAGAGTCTGGGATGTGAAATAAGGCAGCACTAAAGAAATGAATGTTTATCCATCAGGTTGGCACGATTTTGAAGCTGGGCCGTCTCAGAAAAGTGCGTTTGTTACCGTGTCCTTTTGTTTGAACAAGCCATTGTTTCAGATAATGGATCCACTGGTGTCCTGCTGGTTCTTAACCAAACATTTCGGCTGACTGTGACGTTAGAAGAGAAGAGAAGAGAAGAGAAGAGAAGAGAAGAGAAGAGAAGAAAAGAAAAGAAAAGAAAAGAAAAGAAAAGAAAAGAAAAGAAAAGAAAAGAAAAGAAAAGAAAAGAAAAGAAAAGAAAAGAAAAGAAAAGAAAAGAAAAGAAAAGAAAGAAAAGAAAAGTAGAAAATATTACAGTCTTATAAAGGAATAAGTAACACAAGGTACATTATCCCACCAACATTACGCTAATCAAATGTCACATCAAATAGAAGTAATTTTTAGTCGCGGGAAAAGGAATGACTCGGGCTATATGACGCGTCCTATTTCCACCTCTAAAACCAAGCAGGTAAGCACGCTCTTGCACACCAATTGACTATCCGCATTATGCATAAATTTTCTGCCAGATTCAGACTATTTTACAGGGACCGGTGGAATCTGGCTATGCAGAAAATTTAGTCGCGTCCTCTCTCTGAGACTTTCTTTCTTTGGCGGTCTCTTGGAAATTTTTCTAACAGCGATATAGCAGAGACAGAAGCTGAGTGCTTTGGGTTGACAAGAAAAATATATATAAAGCACCTTGGTTCTTCCTATTTTACCTCACGTAAACTCCAAAACAAAATTGTGCATAGGAATATATTTCCCAGAAAATGTACAACAAAGTTACTACTACAAATATCGGAATCGAAACTGACTTATTTGCTTTCCGCATACTGCTATTATCTTCTCTCGCTTCCTCGCGGGCAAGAGTCCACGAAAGAGTGACCTAACTATGCTCAGCAATATGTAGGCATGAAAATGGGAATCAGAAATTTTACTCGTTCGATGCACGACTGTGTCTTAGTTTTCTAACAAGTTCTGGAATAAATTGCTACTATTAATCTAGGGAACATTAGAGAATGTGATGATCCCTTGTGATACACTTATTGGTTCTAGGATCGAAAAAATTACGTCATGAATATTGATTTATTTTTGGTCGTTTTGTATCGTCATGTGAAGACCTCGTGTATGCAGTCTGGAAATGTTCTTTGATAATTCCTCACCAATCTTATGTTATAATGGGTTTCCTTAATAATAACGTCTAATAAAATAGAGTCGAACTCGGTTATAACGTCATGAAAGGCACTGACTATTTTGTATCGTTATAAACGAGTGTTCTTATAACCGAGGAATATAATGTTATGGTTAATAGTGAGGAATTAATTGGTACCACAGAATATTTGACGTTATAGAAGAGGTGTCGTTATAACCGTGTTCTACTGTATATAAATATAAAATTAAGCCCAGATGTGATTCAAATTGATCAAAAAATATCCACTTCACATGCACAGGACTACCGACAATATATTAATAAGGAATATTAGCACCTTTAATTGGCCATGTAGCAAATGCTACCGTTTGAAAGCCTCCCACTGAAGGACGTCCGCCTGTAACAGCAAACAAGTACTGAAAGTTACGATATTGTGAAACAACCATCAAGTGCAGATATTTACCGGTAAGCAAATGAAACCTTGCCTTCGTCTTGTACAAGTTTTATACTGGGGAGTAAGTTTCGATTGTTATAAAGATGTTAAAGTACACGTTTATGCTAGTTTCTGTCGGTAGGCATACGTGTCGTAACTTCCTCGCGATGTTTTGGCAGGTCGGGTCGAAACCGTCTCATTAGCACATTCCCTTTTCTTGGATTACCCTAAAAATTGGCGGCAGTAAGCCCCCTCTCCCCCTGCACGTTGAACACTACATATCAATCTACACGGCGCCATATCCTAAAATATTGAAACCTTCAACGTCAAATCTGAAGTTCTGTCTCAGTTCCATAAAGCTAAATTTGAAAGTAAAATTGTTCCTCTTCTCATATAAAGGCATGTGGGGGAGTTGAGGTATAGCTCCACTCATTCTTAACCTCGACACTAGATAGAAGTGTGTGGTGAGCTTCACGTCATGGGCCGCTTTACCCCCGGAGAAAGAGCCCTTGTTACACAAGAAATAGCTGTTTCGATTCTATGAAATACACGTACTGTCAAGGCTGCAAGCATTCGGAGAAGAACTGTCAGCTTTAAACGTGACTACAGCCATTCGTCGGAGATTCTTTTTTTTTTACAAGCTGACAGTCGCTCACCAGTTCAAGAAATTCCGAGCCCAACACTGAATCATAGCGTTAGATAAACATACTTCTATTTACCATACATATTCTAACAACTGCACTATAATTAAACACAGTATTATACAAACATGTGGTAAACCTCATACACGTTTCGGCCTTTTTCGGTCTCCTTTACAGAGGAATTCAGAAAAGCAAAAGAAAATAATGGCCAGTTATTTTACTGTAGGCCATCCTGTTGTGGAAGTAAAAAAGACATTTTGACTTTGCTATACTTAACGTAAATGACATTCCTCAGGTCTCACACGATAATACAGGGTATATAACATTAACCTGTATTAAAGGTTCGCTATGTTGACACCTGAAGATGGCCAACTAAGGCCGAAATGAGTAGTGTGGGTTTTACAACATCTAAATATATATACTGAATTGGTGTTGTGCTGTACGGTTATTTAAACTTCTATTATATTATAGTAATGTCACAGATGTGCAATAACAGAGTCAAAACACAAATATCAAAATGGTTAAAAAATGTAGACAACATGGTATAGAATGTATATCCTACTAGTTATTATTTGAATTGCAAAAAAAACATCTATTGCAAAAATTCATCTTCGTTTTCAGGGGTATGTCTCTGTGTCTGCTGTGGTTGTTTATATCACCATGGATAAATGCACACTGTGTGCTTTCATCCATGCTGACATAGAATGGCCGAAAAAAGCTGAAACATGTAGGAGGTTTACCACACGCTTCTTTATTATTGTATCTAATTATAGTGCAATTGTTCGAACACATATAGTGACTTGTCTTCCCGTTCTCACACCCTACGGTTTAGAAACAAATTTAACCCTTTAAAGACGAAGATTATCTGTTTTATGTACGGACTCAGTGCGTACCGTGCTGTAAACACTCTCCACTTCAGTTATAAAAACCAATCTCTTAATGTTTTATAAGGCAAAAGTTGCTGTTTGTTCTGAGATCCGAACAAAACACATAAACTCAATGTGGGCAGAACGTAAAATGTTTTAATATTAAACCTGGTAGTATGTAAAGTTACCGCTAGGCTTTAAAAGGTTAATATTATCTGATGTCTACGTCCAGTGCTGTCAAGTGGTCTCTTCCCTAGCGTTAAAGCCACACTATTTCACATCAATAAGCAAAAATATAATTGAAGATTAATTGGGTAGAGACAGAAGGTAAAAAGAGTTTGAAATCTTGGGACCAGCAAAGAATAGAATATTATGCTTACGGTGATAATGCTCTGAGCCTACCTTTCTCCACCTGGTCGGGAGATCTGAAGCTCACATGACAATAATTCGGGGCACATGAAAAGATAATGTACCGGTGCTAAGAGAGGATTTGAAGAAATGTGGGAAGGTAGAAGTTCACGACTTAAAATACACGATGAGATTTACCTCAGCAACACTGAAACGCACTTCCAGGCTTTCTATCATCGTGCTGCAGGCCTGCGTGTGATCTGTAGACACTAGATAAGTGGGGGCCTGCTAATGTCCTTAGAGTGTTCGTGTTTCAGACGCCTCAACAAAACGCTAGCAGCCACTGTACTTATCAGGGGACATAAGCATCACGATACAGTTTTTATTATAGCAGAGATAGATTCCATTAACATAAACTGTGACACGTCAATAAAGATTGTCTTACATACACTGTAAAACGAAAAGCTAGTACATTACTCAGTATCGTCGTTAATGTTTGTGGTGTCCGCTGCGTATTTGGAATATGCGGAGGTTGAATCCTGAATTTTTTTATGGTAAGCACTGACGACTGTCTCAGTACTGCATAAACAGTACGTCCCACTCTTCACTAGATTGTCTCTGTAAAGACTTGCAGAGAGAGCGCAAAACAAATAATGTATCAAATTACGCAAGATTCCTAAGCATAAACATCGCTACTAACAAAAGTGTGAAAGTTTCTTCAAAACAAATTACGTTTGAATAACTGAGCAAGACGAGTCACGTGTTAAAGCGACTGACGTCTATTCGGGAGGTGTGAAGTTTGAATCTTGACCTCTTTACCGAAAATTCTCTTCGTTATATTCCTCAGTCCTTACACAAAAACTTCTGGTTTATACTATTAATAAAAACACAGAAGATTTATTAGTCGCTAGTAAGGAGACTGGTAGAGAAGAAAATGATGAGAAAACTACGTACATGGTCATGTCTCGTGAACACAATGCAGGACAAAATCACAACATGAAGACAGGTAATAAATCCTTTGAAAGGGTGGAAGATTTCAAATATTCGGGAACAGTCCTAACGAATCGAAGTTCCATTCATGAAGAAATTAAGAGCAGACTGCAGTCGGGAAACGCTTGCTATCCTTCAGTGCAGAATCTTTTGTTTTACAGTTTGCTATCCAAAAGCATAAAGCTAGAGATATACAGAACTATAATTTTGTCTCTTGTTTTGTATGGGTGTGAAACTGGGTCTCTTCCGTTGAGGGAGGAACATAGGCTGAGGGTTTTTGAGAATAAGGTGGTGAAAAAATGTTTGGGCCTAAGAGGGCGAGATAACATGGGTTGTACAAGACTACATAATGAGGATCTTTGTGATCTGTATTCCTCACCAAACGTTTGGGCGATCAAATCGAGAGGAATGAGAAGGGCGGGGCATGTGGCATGTACGGGAGACAGGACAGGTGCACACATAGTTTTGGTAGGAAAACCTGAGGGAAAGAGACAGCTTGAAAGAACTAGATGTAGGCGGGATGATAATATTAAAATGAGCCTTCAAGGGGTGGGACTGGCGGGATTGGACTGAATTGATCTGGCTCAAGATGGGACAGGTGTCGGACCCTTGCGAATGCGGTGATGAACTTCCGGGTTCCATAACATGTTTGGAATTTCTTGACTAGCTGAGGACCTGTTAGCTTCCGAAGAGGGACTCCCCTCCATGGAGTTAGTTAGTTAGTTAGTTAGTTAGTTAGTTAGTTAGTTAGTTAGTTAGTTAGTTAGTTAGTTAGTTTTAGTTCTTCCTCAGTCCCCCTACACAAATTATAGGATAGTTATTACCTTGACTTAGACAAAGATCATGCCTTTCAACGTCATTTCCAAAGCATTATTCACCACAATTTAATCAGTCGACGTCATATAGTATTAGTTACTGACAGTGTCGTTAAATAAAGACAGTTGCTTTCAAAAATTTTGAATTCTCAGTCTCCCATTCGTGGGCATGTCAGCGGTATATATATATATGTGTATATATATATACATTTATATATATATGCAATAACATTTGAGGTAACCAAACCTTTTAGTTGCCCGGCATAAACTTGTTATGTCTACCAGTACACTGCACGCAGATCCATACTTATTCTGAGGGCAAATCCATCTATCTGCACAGACCTAACTCTTGGCACTTTCTCTGTGGCTTTCTTTGCATGTGCCTATGTCCGTCAGCAAGAAACCGGCAGCAGCCATAGATGATTCTTCTTGGATCAGAAACCATCCATTTTTGGATATGTACATATATGATGCGTAGATTTATTCTTGTACTCCTTAAATTGAAGAAAATATGCTGCATAACAAAATACAGGACATTTTAACACTCTGCCACAATAACGAAATCAATGACAATATATATTTTAACATGACATCGCATTACATATTCTATTTTCCCAATAAATCTTTGACATGGGCCGGAAACGCGATGTGGAGAACGCGTCAAGCAAAGCATTACTGAATTCTGTCACGTACGCTTGATATTATAGGCGCCAGCATGGGATTTTTACTCGTCCATGAAAAGTGGGCTCCAGGAATTTTTCATCCACCTTGTCTGACATCCTCATACAAGTCTAAAGACATTAAAATGCAGTACAGGCACAAGTTAAATTTAAGCGCATAAACACACTCGTACTTCTTTCGATTTTCGTTTCTTAAAGTGAAACCAACACAAGGCGCACAGGTCTCGTAATTCCGCCTTATATGCACTCGTGTCTGTCCCTTACCTAGCTTCTGAACCAACTGACGGAATTTTGTTACGTCATGTAATGTGTAGATCTATACTGCATAGCCGTCTACTGTTGATTATTTAAAAGCCCCTTCGCTAATGAGGTTGACTAAGTGTAGGAAGACGCGATGAGTGGGGCATATGTCAAGTATGTGGAAAAGAGAAATGCATACAGGGCGAAAACTGAAGGAAACAGGCCGTATTAATCTACCAGATAAAAATGAGAAGAAAAGGCAAAACAAACCCTGTACAGGCCTGGACAGGCCCTGTGGGGTCAAGGAGGTTGAGGATCCGAGATTTATAGACAATCGGAACATCAAGGTGGTAAGGTCGTCAGTCCCACTCATCGGCCGCATTTATTCCCCAGGAAATATTCCTGGTACTCATTTCTGTTAGAGGCTGAGTAGACTCCAGGACCAGAATGCAGCCGGAAGGATTATGTCAACGAAAAATTCCAATGACACCATCGAGACTCGAACCCGCGACCTGCCGGATTGAAGCGTAGTGTCTCAACCAACTGCGTTACCGGGAAAAATGAGAGGATAATATTAAAATATATTAAAGGAAAAGGTTGGGAAGGTCAAGATAATATCAAGTAGTGGGCTCTCCTACACACGGTAATGCACTTACGAGTTCCGTAAAATGCGGGGAGTATCGTTAACAAGATGATGAAATTTTATTTTCTCAAGAAGGACTCTGCTTTATGCAGTTACTCAGTTTACTGATTAAGATATACAACGCCTAGTGACGGAGCGATTACAGAAGAGTAAACAATATTTAAAAAGTGGAAAGAAAGCTTAGGGACTAGTTACGGCATTATAGGGGCATTTGCATCAAGAAACTGAAGACAAAAACAAAATTCCAGAACAGTTAGTATCCGGATCTAGATTTAAACCCCAACCACCTCCCTCCTCTCCCGATAAGGGCACAGCTCTTAACCATTTGACAGAGATTTTGATCATTTTATATAAGATTTATGTACAACTAACTAGTACAATGTATCACTACTACACAAGGCTTCCTGTAAGGTGCAGAGGAATGTCACTTTCATGTCACGCGTCTACATCACTTTAATGCTACTTTAAGTAGCAAAAATTACTTCTTTTAGTGTAGAGTCTGTTTATCGATTACGACATCGTGTAAATGTAAGTTGTAATGCCGACGTTTGTAGACCTAAAGGAGATCCACATCTCATATCATTGGCTCCAGAACTTTTCAGTTCGCAAAGCACATGGACCTTATGGTGTTTTTATGGTGTTTTCTGCGAAACACCATAAAAATTTGACTTATATTGTGCAGAGATTGAAAGCAGGAACAACGTTGGAAAAAGTGTTATATTATGTTATGGAATCGGTCAAAGTAACTGCTTTTATGTGATAAGTAAAAGGAAAGTTCACCATAGAAGAGGATATGAAGGCCCAGAGGGGGAGTACAGGCATAGCTCTACTCTTTCTTTAACCTTGGCGCTAAATGGGGTGGGTGATCAACGCCACGACCCGGCCGCTTTACCCCCGGGAAAGAAAACCGGTACTCATTGTGCAGGAGGCTGAGCGGGCCCCAGGGCCGGTCTGGACTGGTTTGGAAAATCTCTTCCCCACCGGGAATTAAGTTTAGGTTTATTGGTTGTGTCAATATAATACATCTGGCGCTGCGCCTACTAATACCAGGTTTTTCGCAGTGCGCAGCCACCAGAATTTTATGTAATAGACTGAAAGAAGATAAAGACTTAGCAAATTCTGTCCAGTCTCCTTTTGAGAGAGAGAGAGAGAGAGAGAGAGAGAGAGAGAGAGAGAGAGTGTGTGTGTGTGTGTGTGTGTGTGTGTGTGTGTGTGTGTGACTTCGAAGATCGCCGTCAACTCGATTTCAGTGACACTGTACCTCGGTCCCTCTCGTAGGAACCCGGCGTTACGGGGGAGGACAGCATAGCTACGGTTTTATACAAAACGTCAATTTTACGTTTGTGATTTCGAGAAATTATAAAAAGTCCGGTTTGACCTCGCGTCAAGTAAGATTGAAATCATATCCACACGAAGCAAAAGGTGAGTTGTTTTTAGTTTAGACCCGCCCAAAACAATACACTCTTATTTCACATTCATTTTAAATATTTCTTTCAAAAATACACAAAAACCGTAACGTCTTGAGTGAAGCACATCTTCTCGAAGTCGGTTTCACATATTTCAAAGTGGCTGTAAATTCGGAGGAAAGCAGAAAATCTCACCAATTGCAAATCCATTACAAGATCAACTCTGCGGCCCAATCGCCCGCTTATTCAATGGTTAACAGCGGCTCTTTTGTGGGGGTAAAGCGGGCGGGGCGTGAAGCTCACCATTCCCTTACAGCTAGTGAAGAGATTAAGAATAAATGCACAGGAAGAAGTATGTAATACCGGCTAATTACAACACACACACACACACACACACACACACACACACACATATATATATATATATATAACTCAGGGCGGGCTCTTGTGAATGCGGTAATGAACCTTCGGGTTCCATAAAATGCGGGGAATTTCTTGACCAGCTGAGGACCCGATGGGTTCTCCGGGAGGACTCTACTCCATGGAGTTCATTTACGTATACATGTGTGTGTGTGTGCACATGCAATAGAAATTTTCTGTTCTTATGTCACCATTAACGGTTTCTACAGCAGACCTCAGACCTCAGCATGCAAGGCTGACAAAAAGTCAGAGTGGAGCACTACTGGAGGGGTTGCGTGGGAACAATATGGCTTATAGAATATGGACAGTCTTCTTTCTTTCGGCGACAACTCAGCAGGAGAGAGTTCATTATTTATGTTAGTCCTGAACCCCCAGTGGGTCGCATGCCCAACTGGAGAGACACTGAAGTCGAGGTAGATCTGAAGGTCAACTGCACAACCAGTGTCCAGTATTACTGGTTCATACAGCTGCATCAAAACTTGATTCTCCCGCGATTATCTCCGACGTACAGCACACTCCTTCAGCCGTAACTCCGCATTACAGTTTATTACACGCCTTTTACACAAAATTCCTAAATCAAATCCCGATTCCCGTTTAGGCTGTCCTTAGTGTTCTAGCAATTCGATAACTCACCGCATCTTTTATTTTACAGAGTTGCACTAAAATGAATTACAGTATACCAACACATATAACCTTCTCAGCAGATACCTGATAGGTTTATATTTGTTAAGAATTCTCCTTGTCCACGCCATGAAGGCATACAGGGGGAGTAGACGTATAGTTACACTCATTCTTAACCTCGGCACTACGTGGATGTCAGTGGTTACCTTCACGTTCCGGCCGCTTTATCCCCATGAAATAACCATAGTACCCATTAAATAGGAGGCTGGGTGGGGCTCAGCGCCGGTCTGAACATTTTGGAGGAAAGAAAAATCTCTTGTCATTACCGGGATTCGAACTTCATAGCTTAACTGCGACAACGACTATGCCACTCCGGCTAAGCCAAGAATGAAGGGCCTTTTGTAATTTCTGTTCACATAAGCGAGGTTCTTTTCGGTAAAACTATAAGTTTCATCCGTCAACATCGAAATTGCGCACTGCCATGTCACAGGAAGCTAGCCTTTAACCCTTTAAAGACGACGCGTATCTGTTTTATATAAGGACTCAGCGCGTACCGCGCTGTAAACACTTTCCACTTCGGTTATAAAAACCAGTCTCTTAATGTTTTATAAGGCAAAAGTCGCTGTTTGTTCTGAGATCCGTACAAAACACATAAACGCAATGTGGGCACCACGTAGAATTTTTTAATGTTAAACCTGGTGGTACGTAAAGTTACCGCTAGGCTTTAAAAGGTTAAGGTAATAAATGAAAATTTTTAGGCGCAGAAGACACTGTTGCAGTGTTTGCACGCTAGGAAGGTGTAGCACAGATATAGTGCACAGGACTGCAAGCTGTCTGAACTGTTCCCTGGGGTAACGTAGTTGGCACAAATAAGCTAAGCTAAGCCTTACATGGGAAATTTTGTTTTTAAAAGCCGAAAAGTGGGCAATCAGGGTATCCTGGGGGATAAAACTGAAATTCAAGAATGTGAAATTCTATTCCGGGTTCAACGTGGCACCACGAACTGTCAAGGTGTTGTAAGTAGGAAGAAAATAAATTTTAAATTGCAGCACAAAACTTGGGAAAGGTAATGATAAATTAAGCGTTTGCTTTCTGTTTATTACTAATTGGTTTTCTTTTCATGGCTGTACAGCCCTTGGAGGCCTCCTCATCGTTCAGGTTTCGCCGTCATTCTCAGACACACCATTCTCGGTAGGACACCTCCGGACGAGTGGTCGGCCCGTCGCACAGACCTCTACCTGTTCACACACAATACTTACAAGAGACAGACATCCATGTGTCCAGCGGGACTTGAACCCGCAATCTCAGCAAGCGAACGGTCGCAGACCCACATCTTAAAATGCGCGACCGCTGGTATCAGCTCATTATCAATTTACCTTCTTTAAATTTGTTGTAGAAGAATCTAGTTATTTGTTAATAAAATTTTAAATCAGACAGTACCTTCTTGACTCAGGTTTGTGGACTGTGATCGGAGTCGCCATCCGGTAACGTAGGCAGGCAGGCAGGCAGGCAGGAGGAAGTGACGTCACGCTCGTCCTCATTTCCTTCTCTAATACAGAACAAGAACCGAGTCGGCAATGATATTAAATAGATTACGTTTACCTAAATGCTGAGCCTCGTGTACGGTTTCACATTTACTTGGGTTTGGGGAATGGAATGGATACGAATCTGGTACTGTCCCTTACTCAAGAGAACGCACTTCACCTGCACAGTGTGGGTAGAGTCCCTTTAACACTCGCGACGACGATTGGGAGAAAAAATACCCTGTCAAAAACTTGAATCTCTATCACCGTGTGACCCTCTTTCTACTGGTCACCATTTTTTAGGTGTTTCGTTTATAACAGACATAAAGTCAAATTTATGCACAGCTCTAACCACATAGATTACAGAAAACAACTGTATTATCTCGCAGGCACAAAACACGACTGCATTTCAGCCCAACGAATTTTGAAATGGAATAAGTCGGTTACTGGTTACAAAGAAGAGCCGGTCGGTTTTTCCCAGCGCAAACAACTGCCAAGGTCAACTGCAAACTCCTCAGTCACTATCAGCAGTACGGCCACAGATCCCGCTAAGCTAGCAGGTTCCCAGGAACTAACTCCTTGCTGTTTTACTCTGACGACTGAGCTACACCGGCTCCTAACGTGTTTCATGGATAAAGGTAATGACGTCCCTGTGCTTAATTAGGCACCACGGCATGAAGGCACTGTTAGCCAATGGTCTACAGGCAATCTTAACTTCGCTATTAGATGCAGGTGAGTGTCAAGGTTCCAGCACTTTATTCCAAATAACAGAGACCACGGGATCCTTTGAATAGGGCGCTGGGTGGGCCCCAGACCCGGGATGGGCACTTTAAAGTATAAAGGAATCTATTGCCCTTGTCCGAAATCAAACGACGGTTGATAAAATATATTTCTACGGGACTGAAAGAATATTTGTACAGATACAAATGATATTGCTTCCCACCATGTCATACGATCAGTTTTTTCACAAATTGCAGTCAGATTGGAAATAAAATATGTTCAGTGGATCAGAATTAATCCGACATCTGACGTCGTAACTGGTTACTTTAGCTCTTTAAGACATGCACATAATAAGTTATAAGTTTATTTAAAGTTTCATAAGTTTCAATTGTGATACCCAAAACCTGTAACAAATAATGTGCACACAGACAGTAGCTCTGTCCTTCTTCGCATATTATGGACGTCAACCAAACAATCCAAAACGTACAATAAAACATCTCCGTTGCGTAACAAATACCCACATTTTGCTTCGTCACTAAACTTCTGAACGAATGAATTTTAGCTGTACTCCTGTCCTTTTGGTGCTTCGACAGTCACTGCAAGCGCTAGAAAGCATAATACCACTCGTCTTTCTTAAGCAAAGCACAGTTTTGATCTATCACGGGCAAGGCTACATTGAACCCGACTGTCTTCTGTTGCTTATAGTTGTAGTCATATTAACAAATTAAACAAAAAATAAATGATATTTTATATATGACATATAGTGACCGAGCCCGTTAAACTGGATGATTAAATAAAATACCCGACAAACTGGTAGAAGGATTACATGAGGCAACATTTTTACTACAGATTAATCTCTTTAGGCATTTCCTATTTTAGGAACATGAATATCAATAGGTTGTAATTACTCGTTAACAGGCTGAATCACATTCCAGTAGTATTACTGCGAATTTAAAAGAGAAAAGTTTTAGGATGCTCTACCAGAAAAATAAGTATTAATTTTCGCCCAAAATTTCCGAGCTTATTCCTCTGCTACCCTAATTGAAGTGGGTCACGTATTACAGGACATGCATGTCTGATCTAAATGTTGCAACAGTGCTTGTATTAAGAAATTAGGGTAATTATTTCATTAAAAGCAGGAATATAAGTAACCTACGTAAACAGAAATCATTCAAAACCTGCTGGTACCACTGTACCAGCGAAAGTATTATTAAGAAATACAGCCTTTTCCCGTACAGTATTTCGTATGTTCCTATGATTCTCACAAAAAGAGCATTAACCGGTTTGTCTTTATAATTCAGGCGGAGTTTGTTCTCTGTGAGAAATGGACGCAAATGTTATGTAAAGTATGGAGGAATTTCAGTGACGAAACAAAATATTCCAATGACAACACTAAGTGATCGCTAAGTACATTTAGGTCCACATTTACAAAATCATCTTCAAGGACACCAAAGCCTGCCTTCAACAGAATCTGGGCATAGCGGGAACTTGTCCTTAGCGGAAAAAAAATTTACAGTCCCGAGGATCCACATTTTAAGTATTTGTATTAAACGTAACCTTTGTTGAACGGAAAAAGTTCGGTCCCTTCGTGTTCCGTTATAGGCAGGTTTCGCTGTATAAAACAAATAATAAATCAAATATCAATAGTCTAGTGGAATTACGTTTTCTCCTTCCCGTTTATATATTAACATTCTAATTATCACGCTTTCCATTGTAATTGCAATTGTTACAATTCTAGTTAATTTTATTATATTACTCATGTGTGATGTTACACTCCCTATACCTCACTTGTACTCACATTCCAATATTCATTGTGTTTCTTAAAGGTCTGATTCACGCGACGCAATATCCGGTGCCTATCCTTCTCATCCAGCATTGGAATCACCAAGAATTCCTATAAGGCCGCCCTTCAGCGCCAGGTCTGGATTTTCCAGTTACTTTCTTTGCAGTGGTGCCATACCGTATTTTGTCGTGGTCATGTAGACAGCAGTCCTGCATCGTATTCGTAAGGGCCTGGTTTCTAAGTTCGGTCCGAAAACCGGATAGTTTGTCAGAGAATATCGTGGTGTTTCTCAGTTACTCCAACCAAATACCGCAACAATATATCAGATTAGGCCACGACAGCACCCCGCACATTATGTGCAATTAATTATCCACGAATCATCATACTCTTCGATACTACGTTAACTGAGTTACTGACAACATCGTTAAATAAATCACAAATACATGGCACTATCGATTGGCAGGCTAATAGTGCACGGATTATCCTAAAACATACACTTTATTCGGCCAGGATCAAAAAATATAACAGCGATTTATTTATTATACACATAATACATACACAACTTACGAGTAGAGGCTTATTGATTACGTAGTCCGTGAATTGTTTGCCTTCGGGATTCCCTAATGAATCTCCTAATACGGCCGAATGTACACGAGTACACACGAAAGGTCCCGACTGCTGTATTGAGCATACTGTTCGAGCACTCGTCGCTAAATCACGTTTTTTTTTTCCACTTTCGTTATCAGTTATTAGTAACGTATAATCGTACATGGATAACCCGCAAACCGGATAATCCGCGCACGGATAATCAAGAGCAGATTGTAAATAAAAAATACGGTAGTCATGATCAAGACGACGTAAAACGCAGCTCATGTTAACCCTTTAAAGACGAAGCGTATCTGTTTTATATAAGGACTCAGTGCGTACCGCGCTGTAAACACTCTCCACTATGGTTACAAAAACAAATCTCTTAATGTTTTGTAAGGCAAAAGTTGCTGTTTGTTCTGAGATCCGTACAAAACACATAAACGCAATGTGGGCACCACGTAGAATTTTTTAATGTTAAACCTGGTGGTACGTAAAGTTACCGCTAGGCTTTAAAAGCTTAAATAAAAGCAGGTCCAATAAAAAGTCCTGCAATGTAGACAGACAACGACAACGGTGAAGATGACAAAAATGATAATATTGCGAAAAGTGCACAATGGTGATCAAAAGGAATGGTGCCATATCACAATATGTCAGTCTACTGCCGCCTTGTATTTTTGTTGGTTTCATGAATTAGCAACAAGATCTTCCAGCTATGACTTTCAGTTAATCGTACTACTTCTGTCAAGAGCCTGCAGATGAGACCATCAATGACTGTCTGCAATAAAGGGCATTCGACTTTCATTATGGCCTTCCTCCGCAAACCCTTGCATAAGTTTACCGTAAGTCAAGATTTTCAAATCGACAGGCACAACAGAAAAGTTTTCTTCCATTACAGGTGTTAAACAACGTAACACGTTTTATTGTACACCTGTTGGTGCGAGGAAATGATTGATATCTTGGAAGCTGCTGGTTAAATTAACAGAAAGAGGTTTTGGGGGGGTTTGTATTAGGGTTGTGCCCTAAAATAATATATCCTGTTACATGCGAGTGCATCAAACGAAGTTGAAATTCGTACAGTGTGTGTGTGTGTGTGTGTGTGTGTGTGTGTGTGAGGGTACAGTTCATGTTGAGAGGTCCACTGGGGCAGACTCGACAAGATAAATGTTGTCTTTCCTTGAACAAACAGAAATGTGTGCACAATAGTCACCCCTGTACAAAAGCGTACCGACGCACCAAACTGCCTGGACTCCATAGATGACCGCTGTAGATCTCGGATTCACTATTTTTTTTTTTTGGCGCAACGGCCTTATTCGGTCCTAAACCGCGTCACTCTTGAAGTTTCGAGTTAACACACAGACACACCACACATTCGTCAGGGCTCCTCTGGATGACGGATCGGCCCGTCGCAAGAGACCTCTACCTGACAACACACAACATTCACAAAAGAGAGACATCCATGCACCCGGCGAGATTCGTACCCGCAATTCTAAATTTCCTCATGGTAAGCACTGTTATAACAGACAGCAGATATGACTGTAGAGCGTCAAGGAGGAGTAACTAACAACGACATGAACACAAAGTTTCAACGACAATATGTGTAGGATACATGCTAAAATGCAAGGTAATTTCATTAAGCAGCAAGCTTCAATTACAGAATTAGCCTACTACATGTGTTTGGAAGGAATTTAATATTGTAAGTCCAGATTAAAATACTGGGCCAAGTTTCATCTTTGTTTAGACAGTCATTAAAATCCATCTTATAGATAAAAGTCAATGAAATTTCCGCGTAGTTTGTGAAATACGGACGGGAAATACACTTCAAAGACAGAGGATTTCAGGCTCTGAAATGCACTCATGTGGCACATAATACCGAGTACTGACGCGCTCTTGTCAGCTTTCAAACGGACCTTCACATTTCATAAAAGACAGGAAATTTTTTTAATTTTGCTAGGCTGTTAGCTTTACAACTCTATTCAGTTACTTAGTACTTTTCAAAAGTGTAACATCAAGATTGGCAAACTTATAAAGAGCAAAACTATTTAAAATGTTGTTATAACTTGCAACTGAATGTGGAGAGTACGACGTGTGCGTGTCATCCCTCGTTTCCACACACTGGCCGGTGATCTGGGTGGCCTATGGAGAAGGGACGCACCCCCTGCACAAACACTTACCAGCACTATGGCCACAATGTTTTGCCGTTGTGGCAGTTCTAAGCATAACACTCATTCTAAAGCTCCAAGGAATGGGTCTCCACTTCATTGAATACAGTACTGAATTCAGTATGCGACTGCGATGAATACCGCATGAATATACTACACAGGTAGGACAAACAAATTGCCCAAACGTTGAGATTCCAAACCATGTTCAAAAACACTCGTGGGGTTTGAGATTCTCACGGGCCACGGTCTGCCGGTAGGTAGGTACCAAGGATTTGGAGGAGATTTTGATTATCTTTAAAGTATATTTCTTCCATCCTGAAGATTGACGCAGCAGGTCACTCAGAAACATTGTGCTGTCAGGGTAGGTGAAGCAAACCCTTGTGAAAATAAAGGCCGCAGGTTTGCCCGAAACACTGGGTATTCAGGCCAGAAAAGGTCTACTCTCCTGAAGAAGAAAGCAGTAGAACTGTCCGAAAAGTTTGAGCCTATCTACGAAGTATGCGCGTGGCATGTCAGAAACCCTAATCTTGATAAGGATACCTGCATATCATCCTCTGAGACGTTTATAACCTTCAAGTCCCCTACAAAATTATGTCAAAGAATAATATCAAACTTCCTGAGCACGCGTAAACGTTTAATTCCGTTTCCTGTAACGAATTACAGTCCTGTGATTCAAAACAAAGTTATTACCATTTAACATTTGTTTAATCAGAAGCCCAAAAGTTAATTAACCATTATAAATTTTAAATTTTCGTACAACTTTCCTTTCTTTTTTGTAGTTGTTCAGTAGTAGATACTGTTAAATTTGTCACTAATTTTTTGGTGATTGAAAAAAAAATAAACGAGCCAAAAAAAATAACTGAATTAAGGACACCTAGCAAACAACTGTTATGACGTTTCAGGTATTCTAGTCTATTGCGCCGTGCAGTTTGGTAAGTAGTCGCCAGTATTTCGGAGAGGTTGCCGATTCTATCTTCAGGGTCTAAGCAATCCAAGAGGACTCAGGCCGTTTTGATGGAGGCACCAAGCACCTCCGAAATGTCCTTAAATTTTTACAAACACAAGGCCTCGTATCCCAGAAGAATTTAACTTTCACCCAACATCGCTGCGAAAACATCAAATCTCGCAAAATTTATTATACAGATTATTTATTTATTTATTTATTTATATTTATTTATTTACATTATAATACGCCTTACGCACAGAAAGTTCTAACCTTTCTAAACAGGCCTTCGAGTAATACGGTCTGTTCATCTCTGTCACAAAACTTCAGTTATTTCTGTTTACATCGTACAAATCCAGAAGGCCTAATACTGTCCAAATTTAAAATGCAACAAGGCAAGGGTAAATTGCTGAATGCTGAAACCAGCTACTGCACGAGCAGCGTAGACTAATTTGAACATGAATTTTTCTGTCTTCTTGTATCAAAAGTCTGTAGTCTGGCAAAAGAGTGTCTACATATCAGAGTATTCTGCTGATCCTATGAAATGCAGACAAATTTCTACCAAACTGCCCGGCGTCACACACTAGAAGAGAGCAACCTTCATAGTCACAGCCGTGAACACTCGAACTCTCTGCCTTTATGTCATATCAATGAATAGTTTGACACAAATAGTGTTAGAATTAAGAGTAATTTTGTAGTTTAAAGAAACAGGATGTGAAGAGCAAGGAGCAGTGGAAATAAGAAGCGAAGTCGTAACGGTGAGTCAGTCAGGCAAGGTGAACGCAGCTCCGGCTGAAAAACTTTCTCGTGTCGGCCGTGTACTTCATTTGACTGGAAATGTAAACTTTACTTTACCCAAGTCCATTGTTTGAGAACGAAAGCTGTCAAACAGCGCCAACCCGAAGCGGCTTATTACCACAAAAAAGATCCTCTTAGCAGGTGACAAACAGGCTGCTTAATAAATTTTGATCTTATAAGGACGTATAACTTTGAAATTCACAAAGACTTAATAACTGTGCGGATGTTCATTTCTTCAGCAGTAAATTAGTTTGGGCATGTCATGACTAAAATTTCGTCTGAATAATTTAACTTAGGTATCCGATACATAAAAGTTCTGGTGATTGATACTTCAAACTGACTACTAAAATCGTTAAGTGCTTAACCCTCATCACCGATCACTGATGGCAAAACTGAATATCAATTAATCTTTTATGTGAATGAAAAAAGGGCAGTTTTTCCTGTACACGCCATGAAGGGGGGAGCAGAGGCGTAGCTCCACTCAATCTTAACCTCGGCACTAGATGGAGGTAAGTGGGAAACGTCACTCGCCGGCAGCTTTATCCATAAGCGTAACTTGGCTAATAACATTGGGGGGGGGAGGGGGACTGACCATGGGTATTAGGAACTTTGTTTTACAAAGGAGTCAAATTTGAAACAGGGGAAAATTGGTCCCATAAAAAGCAAGTTTTTCATTTTTTTTCCTGTCTGTTTTTTATTTGCCATTATTCAATTCAATAACCAAGTAAACTATTCCTATGTTCAAAAAATATTGGGGGGGGGAGCGTTTGCCCCCCCAAATTATGCCTATGGCTTTATCCCCGGGAAAGAACCCCGGTACCAATTGAATATGAGGCTGTGCGGGCCCTAGAGCTGGTCTGAACGTTTTGGAAAAGAGAAAATCTCGTTTCTCCTAAGCAAATAGATCCAAAGACGTCAAGAGCAAAGCGCAAACTTTTAACTTACATTCTTGTTAATAATTTCGTTTGTGTTTATTTCTTTCATTACAAAACAGTGCCTGTAATATAAATTTGAAGATTCATTCAAAACTTTAAATCATATTTCGAATTCTTCAACTTGATACAAAATACAGGCACAAAATAATTAAACAGTGGACTACTTTACCGTCATATATCTACCAAAAATTTACTCCACGTCCTATTCAGGCTTATGAGAATGTCAATTGCGCGGTTAAATGAAAATGATGTGGGACAATCGTATCTGGCATATTTAAAGTAATATGCTTGGAAATACTAAAATCACGAAAACTGTGAATCAGGACTGTTGGTAAAGAGGCTGACACCCAAACCGTGTACCTCCACGATGTAATCCACGAAAGCTACTGGTTAGATATTCTATCGTGGGAAGAAACTTAACGCAAGACCAACATATGCCCTATTCTGTATTTTAACCAGTACGAATAAAATATACGAGTAGAATAGTGCATTTTGCTGGTGTTACATAAGTTTCTTACCGTGTCACAATGCATGGAATAAGCAACGTAAAAGCAAAACTCTATCAGGAATTGGCGTACAGATGTATGCAGGTATTAGTGTCTCCTAGATGACCAAATATGTGGAGAAATCGGCAAATAACCACTTTATTCAGTAAAACTATATAAACAGGTTGGAAGTAAGCTTAATGGACTGCAAAACAAGTCTTTCGAAATTCTGTGTGCTGCTTAACGGAGCACATTCCTTGCAGTTTTGCTCCCAACAATGTCAATTCAAAATACGTCTGCTCCAGTAAATATGTAGCCACTCAGACGCGAAATAAGCTCACGGTGGGCGAGAGTGGGTCTCCATATAGTGCCGCTTACAGTGGCCTGAATTTAAACAAAAGTGGAATGCAGACCTATCGACAGAGTTTAGCCAAATTTATCAACAGGAAATATCACGAAAATTCGTTCTAAGATTCCTCGTTTCAGACAGGCAGGCAGGCAGGCAGGCAGATCGTCAACACATGGTAGAGGTTATAATCCCGTTTTTTCGCCGGCTTCTCATCGCGGAGGCCCGGGTTCAGCCTCAGGGTATTCCACGTGGGATTTGTGGTGGATAAAGTGACATTGGAACGGGTTTATCTGCAAGTACTTTGGTTTGTCCACGTCAGTATCATTCCACCCATGCGCCATACACTCAAGTCATTCATCTGCTAAAGATACTGTAAAATTTGACACAGTCTTTAAATAAGACACTAAATGACTAGACCTTAGAGTTGCTGGTAAATAGTAACAGTTTTAGTTGTATTGAGAAAGAACAACGCTAAAAGATCGAGGTTTTCTTTGTGTCAAATATCACACCACCCACATTAGAGGAATTCCTAAAAGGTAAGAGTAGTTGAGATGAAGGGAGAATTTCCTGAATTTTATGAAACCCGAAAGTTCATTGCCACATTTACCTGATAGCCCCACTGGTCTATATCCTGATCCAGATTAATTAATTTCTCATGTTAAAGTCAATTTTATTGCAAATCCATTTTAACATATCCTCCTATCAACCACCATGTAGTTTAACTTGTATCTTCTTTTCTTGCAAATGCTTGATACATGACCCTCCTGTCTCTCCTCTCTTGACTGCATTACACCAATACTGTTTGGTAAATGTACACATTATGTAACATCACATTATGCGATTTCTCTCCAGCGTCATTTTACTTCTCAGCCTTCCCCTAGATTTGGAAGAACTATATCAATTTCTCATTACGAACAGAGAATGCCTCAAACTGGAGCACACATTTCCTCCACGAATTTATTACTTAACTTAAAAATTAGACAGTTGAGTCATACACTTTATAGCACCTCGGAAGGAACAACCCATCACGGCTGCCGAAAGCGAGTTTCTGGCCTGGCGGAAAAAACTTTTTGGGGGGGGGGGGGGGGGGGGGGGGGGGGGGGGGGGGGGGGGGGGGGGGGGGGGGGGGG
>BLKM01000841.1:1035732-1306026 GCA_013340265.1 Coptotermes formosanus | reverse complement strand
TCCCCCCCCCCCCAGAAAGGGCGGACAGGCTAAAAATCGGAAAGACTCCCAGTTGCAGAATGACTTGGGCTCTGTTTGAAATGGCTAATTTGTACAATGAACAAATAATGACACTACAGATAAATACAACACATGCAAAATATTCGGGCCCCAAGCCCCCTTCAGGGTCGCCCGGCCCCGGTAATTTGTACCGGCTTCTCCTCCTCTCCCCCATCTTATCGGCAACGCGACCCTTAGCTAAAGTCACACTACCTGAAAAGCAATGCTGTGCTTATTAACAGATTTTGTAAAAAGCGCCTGAAATAATTTGCTTAAAATTTATATCTGCCTTTAAAATGCAGGCCTGCATCTAATGCCTCTCCTTCATACAGAACTGCAGACGACCTTCAAACCAAGCTTATTTTCGTGTACAACTCGAGCCCTGAAAACAACTCTTCTCAGTCCTTTCTTAGCCCTTCCCTCTTCTACCTACTTGTTCACAGTAGCTGTCGAGGGTTTATGTGATTTTTCATTTGATCACATTCAAGCACACGCCACAGGCTGTAGGACTCCTCTGGAAGAGGGATCGGCCCGTCGCAGAGACCTCTATCTCACAACACAAACAATGTACAAAACAAACATCCAAGCCCCCCGGTGGGATTCGAACCCACGATCCCAGCAAGCGCTCGGCCGCAGACCTCCGCCTTAGGCCGCGCGGCCACTGGGATCGGCCCTGAAAACAACAAACAAACCTAATAATATGCGGAGCACTGCTATACTACTCCAAGTACAATATTTTTTCTTACCACCATAATGACAAGTTGTGCACTAAAATAACGTGTAATAACTTCCCGTTTCGCAACTAGTAGAAGGGCGCACCTGAAAGACCTCGACGGGCCACGCCATTTCGTCAATCGACTTATAAGGTGGGTTTTTAATTAGGCCGCATCCTCTTGATCCGTCATGCGCAATCACCTTACTGTATGACATGTAGTTAAGCAACCACGCTGGGGTAATATTTCGTAAGGATCTAATATTTAACCAACCTTCACGGTCTCACTGTGTGAACCTGTGCCGCTTCGAGAGCTTCATACTAAGTACACAGTGGCATCAGTGGCGTGCATTACAAGCGTATATGCAGCAGGCACTCATCAGCTCCAAATCCTTGCCTTTTTTTAATAACTGCCCACTCCTGCTTAGTCGAAGCCGTTACTCCTTGTTGATTTATGAAACTATAAGTTAAATCTGAGCTTTTAGGGGCGGGTCAAGGCTATATAAAACCTGACTGTAAGTCAACAGAACCTGTTTGTAAGTCAGTCTAAAGATGTACACAGCAAGGATCTCCGAAACGTCTGTAATGAAAGCTGTTAAACATTTATTGAATACCAAATACATAATATAACTACTGTAAATTTGTAGTTCCTACAACTTTAACACTGCACGTAATATCTAAGTAACGTCTGAGTGGCAAAGACGTTGATTCATTAAGAAAAACTCGCACTAATTTGATAAAAATCGTCCTTAGCGTTCCAAGTAATTTACATAGCACATGCTCCGCATCATGCCTTGGTTGGGCTACCGGCTCAAGGACGGACTTGCACAGTGCACACATAACATTAACCTTTTAAAGCCTAGCGGTAACTTTACGTACGACCAGGTTTAACATTCAACAACTATTCATGGTGCCCACATTGCTTTTATGTGTTTTGTACGGATCTCAGAACAAACAGCAATTCTGCCTTACAAAACACAAAAAGATTGGTTTTTATAACCGAAGTGGAGGTGTTTACAGCGCGGTACGCACTGAGTCCTTATATAAAACAGATATGCTTCGTCTTTAACGGGTTAAACAGGAACAGTACATGAAATCGCAATAAGACCACACTATTCTCGTGTCACTACCTCCGTAACCATTCTACTTCTAATGTAGGTACTCTTCATAATATCGAAGTAATTCAACCTAAGGAGCGTTCTACCGCCGTATGGCATATTACCCCTGCAGTACCCTGTATATTAAAGTAAACCACTATTTGCAGTTGTCCTCAATGTTCCGATCGCCGAGGAAACAATGTGGGTCGGATGAGGCTTCCTTTCCACATATTTCCAGTACAGTAGAAGCCAGACTGTAGACTTGAGTTTAAACTTCAAGTAGAACTGTTTGAGAACAGTAGACGTGGTGTAGTAAGTCACTGGCAACGTGCTTTGGTTACTCTAAAAACTTCCACTTATTCTAGTTAATTATTCTTTTCAAATGCATAACAGGAAGCAAGTCTACTCATAATTCATGTCACGGTTATAAAACGAAAACAATCTTAAATAGTTATAAAGTGTATTCAAATGTGTGCAATTTATCACCTCCACCTAAAACTTGAATGTAACATGATGTTACGTCTTGGTACATTTTCAATGATATATTGATGTATTTATGACGAAGAAAGTCAATAGGGCGGGTAAGGTAACTCTACATGAGACCAGGCTGATCTCCACTACAGATCTGTAACGGTAAAGGTCGCCCTATCACAGGTCATGAAGGCCCAGAGGGGAAGTACAAGTACGGGTCTGCTCATTCGTACCCTCGGCGCTAAATGGAATGGGTGGTCAAAACCACGTCCCAGCCGGAAAACAGCCCCAGTACCCATTGTTCAGGAAGCTGGGAGGGCCCCATGGCCGGTCTGAAAGACAGAAAGTATCTTTCTAGCACGGGGTTCGAACCCCGAGCTGTTTAGCCCTAGAAAGGCGCTATACGGACTCAGCTACCCCAGCCCCTACCACAGATCTTTAGACACATGAGATCTGCGCTCTGCTGGAATATTATGCAGCGTCGGGTGGTAATTGTTTACCGACGGTTCGGGGGCGACGTGTCGGTCCGATATTCAACGGTCAAAGAGTCCAAGAAGAAACAATTACCACAGGACGCTGCGTAATGTCCCAGAAGAGCGCAGATCTTATCAACATCGCGGCGGAAGCCTGAAATCAAGGTTCTATAAACACATGTTATTTGACAACGGTCTGTATAGACCAAGAAGTTTACGCGAATTAAAATAATAACAGAAGGCGGAATTAGCGAGGTATAAATTACATTTCATATGGCTCAGGATAGGGACAGGTGGCGGGCTTTGTGCATGCGGTATTGAGGCTTTGCGTTCCATAAAATTCGGTGAATTTCTTGACAAGCTGAGGAACTGTTAGCTTTTCAAGAAGAACTCTGTTCCACGGAGTCAGTTTAGTTAATGTGTGTAGGGTACCCAAAATCAGAACTCATTTTCGCCAGTCCCATATTCTAGAGCTCCTTTTAATAACATGCACTTAAACGTCAGAAGATGAGATTCCAATCTCAAGATGTGCTAGCCTCAGTTGTTGTGTAAACAGTTTACCGACGTTTCGTAGCAACGTACTGTCTTCTTCTTCAGGGTCAAGCAGCCCAAGAAGCCTGAGTAACCCTGAAGATAAAGGCAGTATAGTCCATCAAAAAGTCACAAAGTGTTTACCCAGTGACACAGCGGTAACGTCCCATAAAACTTGATTCTTCAGCAACACCCCTCCGGGAAGCTCAAACCTTGCACATCAGACGTTTGCCTGACGTCAAGAATATTGCATGGTGTCACGTTTTTACAGTTTTGAAGCCAGCATTCGGCAAGTGATAACCATGCCAACCGATTTCCCACTTCACAAGTGCCACAGAATTGGCACTTCTGAACTGTACACCGGGATTATAACCAGGGGTTGCCTCCCACACATTGGAATCAAGAATGACCTAGATGTTTTGAAGCAGATTTTAACCGATTTTTATACGCAAGAAATGTACATAATAACACCAATTTTAATATATCATCAATATTTGTAGCATATATTTTAACACATATTTTTAGCGTATACTACCATAATAGATGTAAAAATAAGGTACCATTTACCGGTTTGTCATATTGGCCTACTGCTTGTTGTCTGAAAAAATGTGGTCCACGATGATGGAAGAATGATTGCAGCCGAAACATGTTGGAGAGAGAAATATAATTGTGCAGTAGTTGGTGATTAATAATCTGTATAAAAATAAAAAACATCTGCACGGAATATGTGCAATATTAAATTTATCTTCTACTGTTTGTTCTACGTACTGAAGGGAGAATCTTCAAGCGGACAAAGGTCATGATCCTCTCCGTAGTTCAACATACGTAAATTCCAATTACAACTGCAATACATGTTACAGGATTTATGCTACATTTTTCGTACTTAACGCCATTAATCAAAACTCCGCCACTGTTGATTCAAAACTGATCATACTAGAATTATACGTCTAAGTTTCTTGCGTTAGATACTCTTTCCTTGTTGCTACAAGTACAAAAAGCTGATTAAGTTCATAAACGGAACTAGCTACCGTTTCCAGTCCTAAGCACTGGTAGTAATTAATTACAGAAGACGCACACAGACATTTACAAATTAGAAGTCACGGAGAGCGGGCAGATATTATAAAAACAGATGAATGGTTACAACGCGATACGGAACATTTCTGACTTGTCGGTTCATTCCTTTTAAACAAATGAACTGACTGTTCTTGAACCAGCTACTTGGAGCTACGGCACACATCTATGTCTGGTTTACCGCTGCAGCTACAAGCTAAAACTGTATTTAACCCTTTAAAGACGAAGCTTATCTGTTTTATATAAGGACTCGGTGCGTACTGCGCTGTAAACACTCTCCACTTCGGTTATAAAAACCAATCTCTTAATGTTTTATAAGGCAAAAGTTGCTGTTTGTTCTGAGATCCGTAAAAAACACATAAATGCAACGTCAGCACCATGTAGAATTTTTGAGTGTTAAACCTGGTGGTACGTAAAGTTACCGCTAGGCTTTAAATGGTTAAACCTGAATTTGAAAATCTGCATACACAACATGGAGAGATATTATATCGCTAATAACCAAGCATTGGTTTTGTTTTTTATGAAAGTGAAATATAATTATGATTATTATTATTTTTGGTAAACCAGAGGACTCTACCGCCCTTTGTAATGTTAGTGGAGAGGACAGGCCTTGACATAAATGCCGTTACCTGTAAAAAAACTACAAAACATCTCAATTCAGAAGGCCACAATCTTCACAGCCTTCATTTTCTAGGACTTTTCTTCCATTTAGGGGTCGTCAATGAGCTGAGTTGCAAGTAACAGCTGTCAATAAACAGACCTCATTTAACTTCAATACTGCCTACAGCGAGGATCATGCCAGCAGTTTCTCCACCAAACAGACTTCTCGCATACGCATTAGGCCTATGCGTCTGTAAACTAAGGGACACATTATCTTAACAAATAATTTCTGCTGATACAATGGAGAGCACTTCCACAAATTGGTATAAATTTAATGTACTAATAAAATTAATTTATATTTATGTGTGCTATTCCCAAATGTCTATATTTTGAGATTATTTATTTCGTAGTTACACAATGTGCCAATCCCGGTGGCCGTGCGGTGTAAGGCGTAGGTTGCTTGATTGCTGGAATTGCGGGTTTGAATCCCGCTAAAGGCAAAGATATTCGTCAGTTGTGCTTGTTGTGTGTTGTGCAGGTAGCGGCCCCTGCGACAAGCTGATCAGTCCTTCAGAGGAGTCCTACCGGCTCTGTGTGTGTGTGCGCGCGCGCGTGTGCGTGCGTGCGTGCGTGTGCGTGTGTGTGTGTCTACTTGTGCGTGATCTAGAAACCTCAATAATGAGGCTGCCTAGGCCTGAGTTGGGCTGTTGCGCCCACAGATAAAAATTATACCATGTATATGCTGCCTATTTTGGTTTCGCGTCTTGTTCATACTATAGCCCTATCTAGCCTATAAATTTTCCTGTGGTCCCTTCCTTTACTTACTTATTCTTTATGATATTTATATTCTTTGCTAATACGTAAACATTAACAGCAAAATCAAATGCATTTTACTTATCCTAATATATTTCCTCGGGTCAGTGGAATTAATTTTAAATCTTACACTGGGTTAGTGATCTATAAATTACAGGGTTTCATAATATCAAAAAATGCCTGACATATTCATTTATTGCGCCTCTATCTTCTGCTCAATAGCTATCCACTGCAAAACATTTTAACAATATTCGACTCAATTACTAAGGAATACACACTAATGATACTCACAAGTTTCCTTCGCGAATCGCATAAATTCTGCCACAGGATAAGAGCTGAATTTTATACGAAATTGAGAAAAGAGGTTCACTGTAAATTCTTCCCGTCATTTCCATTTCTCAGTGCAGTAACACAACCGCTAGTCAACCCTTTTCACTGCTGTGACAATTCTACCCGATCCCGGTGTCCGCGCGATCTAAGGCATAAGTCTGCTGTTGCTTAATTTCTGGGACCGTGGGGTCGAATCTCACTGAGGGCATGCATTTCGTCTATTGTGTTTGTTGTGTGTTATGCAGGTAGCGGCCCCTGCGACGAGCTGATCATTCATTCAGAGGAGTCCTACCGGCTTTGTGTGTCTGTGTTTGATGTAGTAACATCAACAATGAGGCAGCCTAGGTCTGATGTAGGGTGCTGCGGCACACAAGAAGAAGAAGGAGAAGAAGAAGAAGAAGAAGAAGAAGAAGAAGAAGAAGAAGAAGAAGAAGAAGAAGAAGAAGAAGAAGAAGAAGAAGAGGAAAATGAAAAGGAAGAAGACGAAGACGAAGAAAGTGTGACGATCGTACAATGCTACAAGTAATGTGCCTCTGATCCCATGCCTTGCTATTCAGCTAGAATTACATTTATACCTGGAGATATGTATTTTAGCCGATCCCAGTGTCCGCGCGGTCTAAGGCGTAGGTCTGCGGCAGAGCGCTTTCTGGAATCGTGGGTTTGAATCCCACCGCGGGCATGGTTGTTTGTCTCTTGTACAGTGTTTGTGCGTTATCAGGTACAGGGCCCTGCGATGGGCCGATCCCTCATCCAGAGGGGTCCTACCGTCTGTGGTGTGTGCTCGATTGTGATCAAATGAAGTCACAAAAACCCTCTACACCTACCGTGAACATGCAGGTAGCAGAGAGAAGGCCTACGAAACGAAACGATGTGTCTTTTAAATTGCTCGTTAGGAAATTCGGCATAATTAAAGCTTGGTTGCGACGAACGGTATGCACAATGAATCTCTCAGGCTATGCAAAGTCCCCAGTTGCATGGACATTCAATAGTTATACCGCAGTACATTTCCATCTGTCCACAGTGCTACGCAGTCAGTATTCAAGGTGTCAGTGTCTTTCGCTATGTGCCCCAGCGTCGTGGTGGACTTTCTTAAATTCATTTGTCTCTATACATGTCCCCGATTCTTTGCTGTTTATTTTTCGTCGCATTTGCAAAGCAGCTGCTATGAAAAGACAGCCTCGTCATGTCTGTCCGTCCGTCCGTCCGTCTCGGCAAGGAGTAGCGCGACTCTCACCAGAACGATTTTCATAATATTCCACATACAGTAGAGTTGAATCCGTTTATAACGATATCGGTTTATATGACACCTCGCTTATACAGTCTGATATCCTGTGGTACCAATTAATTCGTCACAGGTAACCATAACATTACACTCCTCGGTTATAGCGACACTCGTTTATAATGACATAAAATATTCAGTCCCTTTCATGACGCTATAACCGAGTTCGACCGTATTTGGTCCAATAAATTGCACAATCAGTAATAAATAATCGTTTGTCACGTTCCTTCTACATGTTTCGACCGCCATAAGGTCATCATCAGGGAGGTACACACAAACGCATATTGTGTCAAAGGTTGCGTACGTAGAGTTAAAATAAAATATTGTTAATTAAAATTACCAAAAATGTTTAAAATATAAATCAATTAGCAAATATTTGTTATTATTCTAAACAACCTTTTATCCTCCATTGCCGACAAATATCTATGTCAATTGCTGTCATCTTCATTCAAAGGGAACGTCCGTGTGTTGTCTGGTTGGTGTTCATGCCACGGTGTACAACAGTACCCCGTGACCCGCCATGGTATAGAATCTACGCACGCACATCTTTGACAGAATTTGTTGTAGGTGTATGCGTTTATATATACTTTCCTGATGATGACCTTTTAGAGCTCGAAACACGTAGAACACACAACTGACAAATTATTTATTACTGATTGTGCAAACTGTTGGATTAAATTCTGCATAACCAACCTACTGCACGGATTATGGATAATGTTAAATAAAATTTCATTTTTGGGACTTTTATTAAAGTTTGTCGACCGACACTTTGCATGAATTTGTGAGCTTCAAACATCTTCGGTTACTCACGTTGTGCACGACTGCCAACTAATGAAACAAGCGGTACTAAACGAATCTAAAATGAGAACATGTAAAACTAACGTAACCAATTTTGGTAAAGTCATTTCCTCCACAACTACTGTAAAGGATCATAACGGCCACGACTTTGCCACAACGGCCTCGTTTATAAAACGCTGTGTCCTGCATGTTCAGGTTGGTATGAAGAAAGGCTAGACTTTATTCCGCACACTTTACAAGTAAATGCTAATTGTTTTTGTCAAGTACAGTATGACTCCAATTATCCGGATTAATTGGGACCGCGAGCCATCCGGATATGCAGACAATCTGGACAACTGGATTTTTCTTTGAAGGTAGGCTACATTGGCAGTTTAAAGTGGGGAGAAAAATTCTACAAACGGACATTTTTAGGCTATGTATTTATTTAAGTAAAAATAAAACAATAATACACAGTTTTTATATGTATTTGACAACTGGGGGGAAGAATTTAAGCCTTCAAAAAGATGTAGTACAGTTACTGTAAAACAATGCTTAGTTACCTTAGCGCCAAGCCGATCCGGAAAATTGGCGATCCGGATAACCAGCGCCCGGATAATTGGAATTATACTGTATTTTGTGGACTATTTTACCAGACTGTAATTCAGGCAAAGTCGATTCTGAAAGCACCCATTAATCTTCGTACGTTCTTATACGCCAGGTTCTGCAGGTGCCTGTTGTTAAACTCACATGACTGTGTCGCCGTAAACATTCAAAAATCACATTCTGCGAGGCGTGACATTCCTAATTTGAGCAAGAATTGATGGAGTCCACTCTACCTTCCACGGTTTTTTAGAAGCCATTTGTTACGCATTCATTTCCGGTGAGTAAAACGGAGTCCATTTGGTCGTGTTCGCCATTTGTTTGTGCAAACCGGCAATAACGAGGAACATTACAGTCACTCAGCATAATAACATGGTGCTGAGGAAAGGAGGCCATGCATGCGTGTGTGTGGTTTGTCCAAGAATGGAATTGGTGGAATAAGAGGGGAGGAACATTCACATGGTTTACAGGCATAACGGATTGTATTAACGCAAAACATTCCACGTTGAGTTCGAGGAACTCGCGATCACATTTCACGAAGTTCAAACCACACGACATTTCACAAAACGTTTTAACACTCGTCCTTATTCTCTCAGAACACTTCACTCATTGTTCAGACATGTCGTTGCATATATGTTTTTAAAGCAGAATAGCAAACAATGAGTTACTTCATGGGTAGAGCAATAATTTAACATATAATATGGCACGCACTAAATCATCTGCAACAAGGTGCGTGTGTGTGTCAAAATTAGGCTTGTCAAATTTTAGCCATATCGATCATTAAATATTTCAGTTACTGTAATAAATAACCATAACATAATTCAGGCGGCTAGTAGCCGCCCTTTCACAGCAGAGGCCCAGTCTGAACTCCACAGCAGTCCATGTGATATTCACAGTGGCCAGGAGCGCACCCAAAGGTGGGCTACTGGGCTGCAGCCCCCCAAACCCCCCAGAACGGAAATTTAAAAAACACAGATTTTGTAGATGTTATGATATCAAAAGTTTTACGTGATACTCCTTTCAGTCGAAATCAGCCACTGAAGTCGGCTGATGTCTAGTACATTAGAATTTTGAAAAATGAATCAATAAGATCCCCCCCCCCCAAAAAAAACAAGAAGACAGGACACTGTGACTGAGTCATGGAATATGTAGTTATATTTGTATGTATATAGATGCAGTTGCAGGTAGCATTATGTTGTACTTACAACATTATTTTTATAACACAAATTTAAAATGAAACATAAATTATATATAGCATGAGGATCAGCCCGCCCCTTCCCCCCCCCCCCCCCCCCCCAAAATTCTGGGTGCACACGTGGCAGTGGCAGTGGGACGGTTTTTCTCAGACAGCTCAGTTTTCACTTACCAGTTACTTTCTGCCAGATTGCTGTTCTGATCCATCGTCCAGGGCTCGTACGTTTTAACTGACTGGAAGCCGCAGTAACAACGGTCTCATCCGATCCTCAAACGAATGCTGCAACGTGAAATGTTCTGTTTTTAGCAAAAATCACAGCAGATGTAATTTAGAACTACCTTACTCTTCGAACTGTAACACTGTGAAAATTGGCAGACAGGTACCAACGTTCGGGAGGAAATTACTGTCATATTTTAACTGTCTTATAAAAACCAACTAATTGCGCAACATGTGAAGGCAAATTTACATCCAGAGTTTAAAACATGGTATCTCCAACAGGTTTCTACTCTTTATGAGTCGTCATCAGGGATAAGGAACATACATCAATACGATATGTATAAAACATGAAGTAAAACCCAAGGTTTAAAAATTATACTAGTAAACTGGTGTGATATGTGTTATCTTGAGTAGCATGCAGAAGCACAGAATGCAGAATGTAAAATCATCCGGCGTAAAGTCGAGAATGAGATGGGCTGGACATGTAGCATGTATGAGGGAAAAGAGAGGTGCATACAGGATTTTGGTGGGGAGATCTGAGTGAAGGCGACCACTTGGGAGACCCAGGCCAAGATGGGAGGATAATATTAAAATGAATTTTTAAGAAGTGGGATGGGGCACAGACTGGATTGAGCTGGCTCAGGATAGGGACAGGTGACGATCTCTTGTGAACGCGGTAATGAACCTCCCGGTTCCATAAAATGCTGGGAATTTCTTGACTAGCTGAGGAACTGTTAGCTTCTCAAGATGGCCTTTGCTCCATGGAGTTAGTAAAAGTCGATGTGATCAGAAAGTATTCAGTATTTCAGGGCAGAATGTGTATGGTAAGGACGTAAGCGCCATGCAATTAGTTGGTTTTCATAAGATAGTTCATTAACCTTTTAAAGCCTAGCGGTAACTTTACGTACCACCAAGTTTAATATTAAAAAATTCTACGTGATGCCCACATTGAGTTTATGTGTTTTTTACGGATCTCAGAACGAACAGCGACTTTTGCCTTATAAAACACTAAGAGACTGCTTTTTATGACCGAAGTGGAGAGTGTTTACAGCGCGGTACGCACTGAGTCCTTATATAAAACAGACACGCTTCGTCTTTAAAGGGTTAAACAGTGCAGGAAACGAATAACATTAAAGTTATCGTCATCATATTCAAATTACAAGATTCATAACGTAACGTAAGTTCTCGGTTTTTCACCGCAGGAAGGGTTGAGAGTCAATTCTTGAAGACGGAGGCAGCAGGTTTTTCTAAAAGTTGGCACATGTCTACCAAATGGCACAGAGCCACATCACGAAGTAAGTGATCTTCACACCGAATGCCGCAAGATGCTGTCACCTCAAAATCTCCTTCGGTGCACCGGCAAAAGAGATACTGGAATCTGTTAACATGTCACTGTCCCGAACACCTGCCCTGGCTACGGGCGTGTAAAATTTTTGTTTCAGTCCCTGTGCCTAAAATTTCAGGGACACTTTACACCGTCCCTAAACACAGTCCAGTGTCAAGAAAATGAAGTGTAAACCTACGCTAAGTCACAAAATACGCCGTTCAGTCTCACTTTACTCTGGTTCGTCAACACGCAGTCTGTCTTAGGGTAGATCCACAGCCACTTCCAAAGCGAGTTCTCTATACGATGCGATCTAGTGCTTCCGCTTTCGGCTTCTAGTACCGTACCTTGTCCTTAACCTTTTAAAGCCTAGCGGTAACTTTACATACTACCAGGTTTAACAATAAAAAATTCTACGTGGTGCCCACATTGCGTTTATGTGTTTTGTACGGATCTCAGAACAAACAGCAACCTTTGCCTTATAAAACATTAAGAGATTGGTTTTTATAACCGAAGTGGAGAGTGTTTACAGCGCGGTACGCACTGAGTCCTTGTATAAAACAGGCACGCTTCGTCTTTAAACGGTTAAGGTCAACCAATAGCTCCTTATGTCTTCTTCCCCGTCTCCTCGTCCCTTTCTATAACGCTTTTTATAAGGCAGTTCCAAAGCAAGATGTGATCAATCCAGTTAGACCTCCTTCGTTTGATTGAATGTAGGACGTTCGTTTCCCGCTTGACTCTTACGTAATACTTTTTCACACGATGGGTCAAACTCATCTTCTCCGTTTTTCTTCAGCATCATATCTCAGAACTTTCAACTTTTCAACTTTCTTATCTACTTTCCGAAGTGGCCAAGTTTCAGCACCGTACAAAGCTATGCTCCAAATATAGCATTTCGCTCTGGTTATGAGACGAAAACAGGGCAAACTGATAACAGTTCGCAATGCGGTCTTTTGGATTACCATACCGTTCACTGTGACAGGTTAGTACTTAAAAAACCCTGAAGACAGAGACAGCAAACTCGTCAGCAACATCAGTAACCAGTACCAAATAATACGGCGTCATACCCCAGAAATCTCTTATCGCCAGTCTCTGAACATCGTACGTTTAATTGTGCCTACTGAATTAATCTTGTAATTTCTACACACGGCCCCACTTGAGTAACGTCATTGTGCGCATGGAAATCTGAAGGAGGAATCTAGGCTGAACATAAACTGTAGCTAATTTCCTACCATATGGTTGGACAATGGACGTTCTACTTGCGCTACTGACAGGTACTTGTTTAGCGTGTCTAATTTGCACATTTGGAGAACATGTTCAAGTGGGTAGAAGAATAGACCACAATGCGAACAGAGAGGTTCTCATGGCGGTGTTGTGTAATTGTGTTTTCTAGGATGTAACTCCATCCTTCTTACCTAAAAATACAGGCAACAGTTTTTATCGAAACGTCGGTGCTTACCTACTGGACTACAGAGAGTTACATTCTGTAAGTCATATTCACTGCTGTGATAAACTCAGTGACAACGGATTCACAGCAGCCAATTTAAAACTGAGTATGTTTTTTAACGAATAATGCAATAACAGTATGTTTCCTAATTTGTTACCCTCTTCAAATTATTCACCCAGTTCATTATACAAGTATGTACAGTCTTGAATGACTAGACTTCTAGCATATTCTGTTACCCTGTTTGTATTCAACGGTCGGGGCCTACTTTAATTTTTTGCCTAATCTCTGGTACTGGAATCCGAAACCAATTCTCGTCGCTAGACGCGATCTTAAGCCAATCCCATGAAGCTCTCCTCCTTACAGCCAATCGCTTGAAGATCCTTTTTAATATTATCATCCTATTTGTTTCCCGGTTAGCTTAATGGTACTTTTCCAGAAGGATTTTCAGGGTTACACTTGATGAGGAAAACAAGAGAAGTCTCCGAGACATGTTTATAGCTCAATTATGAATCGACCAACGGCCGGAAAAAATTTTAGCCCATTATTCACCGGCCTTAAATCTTAAATACATCAAGCCACTTAATTCTTTACAGTAAGTTTTATCTATTTAAACTCACAGATTGTGTAGGTAAATTCGTGTCTGCGCAGAGAGACACCTTACCAATACATTCGTCTCCTGAGATACAAAACACTGCCATTATGAAAACTACATATACAGAATGACGGAATATATTATGATTTTTAACAAAAATCCCTTTCTGTTTCATTCTATTATGCATCTTGTTTAAATAAGCAAATATGATCGAAGAATCGTGGTTCAATTTCCGATAGAGGCACGCAAATGTCTGCTCTCCACACAGCCGAACACGGCTTTAGACCCATCCAGCACCTATTCAATGGGTAATAGAGGTAAAATACCTGGGGGTAAAGCGGCCAGGACGTCAAAACGACCATTTGCCTCAATATATTGCCGGGTACGGGTACAGGTTACTTTTACTCTATATCCTGATATTTATTTATTGTTCATTCAATTTTTATGTCCGTAGCATCTGACCGGTCACTACATTATTCTCTGTTAACAGATCTGGGAACCGCATCAGCCATTGTCAATAGTCCTTACAGCATTTCTGGATCACATTTATAAAATACCAGTACAATGACTTGATACACATCTTCATAGCCGTGTGTTCTTGCGCGGCACACCACTTTTAACTTATCCAACCCCTCGCTGTATAATGTATCCAAGCCCGGGGATGAACATGACCGCCCTCGGCCTCCTATGCAGGGATGCTGAGCTGCACGCACCGAAGACTTCTTTTAGACTTCCGAGAAACAAAGGCTTTGACCTCATGTGAGACAGAGATACTTTATGATATTGCGGCCGATCGCTTCTTTGGCCGCTGGTAGAGCACTTCGACTCCACCCTGACTACAGCCCCATTTCACGTCAGTGGACGAGTTATTTACATCTTGTCCCACACAAAATCCTCACACTCTTATATTTTCGGTCTGGTAGGTAGAACACGACTTCTTTTGTTTATGGTAGTTTGAAGCGATGAGCGCCGCGGTGGCGTAGTTGGTTGAGGCACTACGCTACAAACCGGCAGGTCGCGGGTTCGATTCCCGATGGTGTCAGTGGAATTTTTCATTTCATTTCATCGCACAATGGCCCTGGGGTCGACTCAGCCTCTAACAGAAATGAGTAGCAGGAATATTTCCTAGGGGGTAAACGCGGCCGGTGCGTATGGCTGACAACCTACCACCTTCATGTGCCGATTGTCTTGAAATCTGGTAATGGGCCTGTAATGGGACTGGTTTACCTTTTTTTACTTTGAAGTGATATGCAGAGCAAAAATTTTGCATTGCTCAAGAACTAAAGAAACTAATTCCGTACATAGTCTCTCAGTTATTGAAGAAATTTTCCATTCTTTATGCTAATCAAACACTACAAGAGCCCGCCACTGGTCCCTGTCATGAACAAGATGGGTCAATCTCATCCTCACGTCTAATACTCCATTTTAATATCCAAAGTAGCATTACCCTACCATAGGCTATACAAAAGGTTTCACCCTCTCAGATTTTACGAATAGAAAGTTAGGTTTTTATGCTTTCTTTATCTCTTAGCTGCGTGCTACATACCCTCCACATTTTATCCTCCTGTGCTCTTCAGCATTTACCTCGCAATGTTTTATTCATTGACGATGAATGACTCCGTCCGCATTACATTTTCTGACATTTTTACTTGCTTGGAGGTTTTACTTTTATAAATATTACCTGAGAATATTCTTTCCTTTAGTTTTACCTTCCATTCTTTTATTTGTGATATTCTCAACTTGTTTTGTTGGTTAAAATAACAAGCCACGAAATCTCACCCCATATGGTGACTAGGCTGCGCGTTGAACGACCGAGAAATCGGGGTTTGATTCCAGGCAGACAAGATATAATTTACACCATCATTCACACCGGTTCGAGGGCTCAAATTCCTTACTAGTGGGTATGGGAGGTGCTTTCCAAGACAGTAAAAGATGCCGGGACATGAAACTGGTTACTCACGTCTATCTAATGCCAAGGTTGCCAATGTGTGGAGCTATACCTCATTTCCCCAATCCGTCAATTAAGCGTGGTGCATAATTAGGACCAGTTCCTTCACATTTACCTCCCATCCGTTCCAAATCCTTTTTTACGAACTCTCCCACCATTCGATGCTACTAAGTTCGAGTTCCGGACAGCGTCGTTAAACAAACAACAAATTCATACTAAATCTTTACTCGTTCTTATTGTTACAATTTTATCGACCCACTCCTCTTAGAGATTATATCGACACTTCTCGAAATCCATGACCTCCTTAATGTATATTTTGCTTCAGCCTAATTTAAAATATTTGAGAACAGGTTCTTTCTGCTAATAATAGTCGTTATCAAACATGCCTGAACGTAGAAATTTAAACCGAACGAAGGATTAAAACTTCCCTGGTAAAGATATTTCAATTTTGTGATCACTGGCACTCTCATTGGATTACTGCCTAATACGTACGTTCTATTTTGTAATTCTTAAATTTCCTTGTTGTTTGCGTAATTTATAGCCATTAAATTTTAGCATGTGGTTTCATTATCATTCAAACGGATCCTAGTTTTCACGGACGGTGAGAGCGTAATGTAGGAAAGTAGGTTTGTAGAGACGTATTGGCGTTCACCCAACTCCCCCGCCGCCTGCCAATTGATTGTCTTCAGAAGACTCAAGCAAGCATTCTCGTTAGTGATGCTGTACTGAAGACCCACTTACAGACACATCCTGTTGTGATTTTATTGAATGAAAAATGTTGCACCACACACGGTCCGGACTGGAACCATGACTTCCTGCTAGCTTTAAACTACTTCGTAGAGATGAATTTAACTTGTCTTTTCTGTTTGAGATCATTCACGACCTGGGTGGCATGCCGTCTCTTCATTTCTAACAACGGATATTTCATACATGTTACTCCAGGGACGCTTTCAGAAGTTACATTAAATAGATAGAAAACTGTGTAGATGTTTATCATAATTAACCAACTCTGTAGTACCGAATTCCCTTTGGCAGTCCACATCTGATCAACCGACAGTAATTTATACTGTATACTTTACTGGCCTAGAATGACCAACACTTTGTTCATAAAATTTCGTCTTTTGACCCTGTCACGAAGCTTATCGAAATAACTAACTCAATGGAGCAGAGGTCTTATTGAGAAGCTGACAGTTTCTCAGCTAGTCAAGAAATTCCCCGCATTTTATGGAACCCCCGAAGTTCATTACCGCATTCACAAAAGCCCGCCATCTGTCCCTATCCTGAGCCAGCTCAATCCAGTCCATGCCCCCATCCCACGTCTTGAAGATCCATTTTAATATTATCCTCTCATCAACGCCTGGGTCTCCCAAGTGGTCGCCTTCCCTCAGGTCTCCCCCCCCCCCCCCAAAATCCTTTTCCGTTGCTGGGGTCGTGCCAAAGAATCGGTTCAGGTCCGAGGCTTTGTAGGGTGTTTCGTAACATCATAAAAAATTTTTAGAGTCAGGAGTTGTTAGCGTCTTGCCCAACCCCCACCCCTTGTCGGCTGTCCGCGACTGTTTATTCAATGCATTCGCAGCTACCCTCCATAACTGGAGGCCGTTCCTCCATCCGCAACCTGAGGACGCGCCATGCCGTGGTGACAGGGACCCACTTAACACGGTATCGAAATATTTTACCTATCTAATTTTTATTTATAAAACCAGACTAACTTCAGAAAATGCTGTTTAAGACTCTTACCATTTGATAATTTAGCTAAGCATATACCATTAATTCGCAAGACTAAATTATGGCCACAGCATATATAATGACACACAACTAATAAAACGCACAACCTAAGACAGTGATGAAGGATACGAACTACCTGAAAAAGCACATTTTATTCAAGTTTTAAACCAAATTTTAGTGTACCAAGTTTTAGTGTTTTAGCCATTTGATTGTTTATTACAAGCCTCATGGAAAAGGAACAAAGTAGCAAACGAATATAGTACGACAAGCCTGCCAGCAGATATAAAAGCTTTGGTGTACTCCCTGAATATGACGTCTTGAACGCCGAAACATGTCGGAGTGAAATGCAAATCAGTTGAAAACAGTGGATAGTGCATTTGGTTGGTTATAATATAGCAATTTATCGAACTAATTCGCAGGATTTGTTTTAATCTTCCTATCTCGGTTAGTCTGTGGTTTACCAGCGAACGTTTCATGTGACAACTTGTTTTTCTACGTGTGCTGCATGTCCCTTTAGTCTGAACCTCCTAAATGTAATCATCCGAAGTATATCAAATTGAAAGTAACGCGGTCACCCTTTGTTTTTATTTTGCTTCTCCTGCGTCTCGGTATTTTCCTATGCGCTAGTTTCCATCCGACGTGTTTCAAATTATGCTCTCCCAAAACAGCAGACTAGGTGATACACCCAAATACAACCACATATAAAATTATGGTTTCATGAAATTTAATGTTAAATTTCATTAGATTGTAAGAAGAGATGGAGCAGTCCGAATTGAAAGTACAGCCATGCATGTGTCGAAAACTAATTTGTAATTTAATAATGTATACAACATAAGCTTTAATTTACTCCGCATAGGTCTCAGTTGTTGATTCCTAACAGGTCCCAAGCTAAGGAAAAGGACGACGGTTAGACATGGGGCTAACATCCCTACTCTGTAAAAAATTGACTTCTTAAGAAGATTCAAGAGAAGCCTTGGATAAGGTCGGAAAAAACGACTACGGATTAAATACTAGGAAGGGATACGGAATATCTGGACGCGAAATACTTACAAGGCCAGGGCCCTACGCGGGCTGTCACGCCATTGAAGAAGAAGAAGAAGAAGAAGAAGAAGAAGAAGAAGAAGAAGAAGAAGAAGAAGAAGAAGAAGAAGAAGAACAACAACAACAACAACAACAACAACAACAACAACAACAACAACAAGACGAAGACGAAGAAGAACAAGAAGACGAAGAAGAAGAAGAAGAAGAAGAACAAGAACAAGACGAAGGTACAGGTGAAGTTTACCCTAGAACAGGCCCTGAAATCCCAGAGGAGTAGAGGTATAAATCTATAGCTCTACTCTTTCTTTAACCTCGGCTCTAGATGGGGTGGGTGGCCAACGCCACATCCCGACCGCTTTACCCCCGCGAAAGACACCCGGTACCCATTGTACAGAAGGGTGGGTTGGCCCCAGGGCCGATCCGAACGGGTGCGGAAAATCTCGCCGCCATCGGAATTTGATCCCCGGACCGTCCAGCCAATAGCGAATCGCTATACCGATTCAGTTATCCTGGCCTATAGAAGAAGAAAAGGAAGAAGAAGAAAATGCAAGTAGGGCCTAGGCTATTATTTAGTAATGTCGTTCACAGAAGCTTAGATTTTCACACATTTTCTGAGGAGTTATTAAAAATTCTTATATTATGGTTCTATCCTTGTTGTCGTGTAAAACACAAATACACACGTAAATACTTTTTTTCAGTCAATGGAATAACCTTAATCCTCCTCTTTCTCCTTCTTTTTCCTACCGCTGTCATTAATATGATATTTACAGAAATAAACACAATACGTTACTGAATACTAAACACAAAAACGAACCAACGACCAAACGTAACTCGTTTTAAACTGAGAGCTAAATGTCAATGAGTACATAATCACATCAAACGCTTAAGGGCAAATGGAAATTACTAGTATGCCTATCATCCACCGGCTGTGATGTTTAAATCTCTGCATTTTGCTTGCAAATGTGTTAGTGTTCACGCCATTGTAAGAATCAATATCGAGTGTTTCGTTAACCTTTTAAAGCCTACTGGTTATCTGAAGCACCAACAGATTTAACATTCAAACAATGTACGTTCTGCCCGTACTGTATTTACGTGTTTTGTATTTACCTCAGAAAAACATCGACTTTTACGCTTTATAAAATCAACTGATTGATTTTTATGACCGAGACGAAAAGTGTTCACTGTGCGGTACGACCTGGGTCTTTAAATAAAACATTTTACCCTTCGTCTTTAAAGGGCTAAACATCGCTAATTGAGTCGTTATTCGTTCGTCCTGTATCCCTGTACAGATCTGGGCAGGTCTTGAGTGTTCCGAGGAGGTTGAGGCTCCCAGAAGTTCCAGTCAGCCAGCACATGAAGGTGGTAAAGCTGTCAGCCGTACGCATTGGCCGCAATTATCCCCCAGGAGATACTGGTGGTACTCATTTCTGTTAGAGGCTGAGTCGACACCAGGGCCACAGTGCTGCCGAAAATGAAAATTTTTCAGTGACCCCAATGAGAATCCAACCCGCGACCTTCCGGTTTGCAGTGCAGTGCCTGAACCGCCTACATATACACAACATTTGCTCCTAGTGTTTCTGTTTTCTCCAGTCAGTATCACGCTACCAATGCGGCATGCTCATTTTCATCTTAATCATCTTTCTATTATTTTTTCAGCAGAAAAAGCGGCAAAGGCTGGGTGCCATAAAACTACGCAATATGGCCATCTTCAGTGAAGTAATACAATGTACAAAAAATTAAAAATGATACGGTCACTTCAATAATTGCACCATATTTTAATTTTTTTACCCTTTGTATTACTTCCCTGAAGATGACCACGTAAGTTACCGTAACATGTAGGAGGTCACTGTATAAAAATTATTTTACTAGCGTGCATTTTTCTTGGTGTTATGATTATATTATACGGAATGGCGCAAGAAAAAGTAACCCCACTCACTGACAAGGAGCCCTGCTGCGCTTTGCATGGCTGCCGGTGGACACCATTTTCAGCACAACCTTAAAAATGGTAAATAAATTCTTTAGTAACCATAAAATAACTTTCCAAATGCAATACAGCATTTGCTACTTTTATATTACTAATAAAACTGTTACAGACATTGACATCAAGACCAGGCTACATTTCGTTGCCACTCTGTATATATTGTGATTTAAATTAGGCCAGTGAGTCACGGAACATGCAGTTATATTTGTATGTATATAAATGCAGTTGCAAAGAGGGTTATGTTACAGTTATATTTCTGACATGATTTTTATAACACAATTTTTAAAATCAAACATAAATTATATACAGCCCCAGGATTAGCTGCCCCCTAGTGACAAATTCTGGGTGCGCACCTCCACATTGCTATCCGTGTCCAGAAATCTTCATGCAGTTTTAGATTAACCCTTTAAAGATGAAGCATATCTGTTTTATATAAGGGCTTAGTGCGTACCGTGCTGTAAACACTCTCCACGTCCGTTATAAAAACTAATCTCTTAATGTTGTGTAAAGCAAAAGTTGTTGTTTGTTCTGAGATCCACACAGAACAGATAAACGCAATGTGGGCACCACGTAGAATTTTTAAATGTTAAACCTGGTGGTACGTAAAGTTACCGCTAGGCTTTAAAAGGTTAAAACATTTTCCTATGAACCGGGGAGGCCTGGACTTACGAACAGGTTTGTTCTCGCGCAGTGGTAGACGTATTATTTTTCGACATCCAGTGTCCAATCCAACAGGCGCTACGGACTCTTTGAAGCGGAGCACGAAATGGTTCATACACCTCCATCTAGTGCCGAGGTTAAAAATGACTGGAGCTAGACCTTCATTCCCTCATGCTTTCATGGTGTGAAGGAGAGAAATTCACGTTGAGTTTTTATATAATCGACTATACCCATGTGACTCTCCGCTTCCGGTAGTATTCAACTCAAAGGACACGTTAAGCAGTACTACACATTACAGTACCACGGGGATTATGTTTGGCTAGCCGTCCGTGTCTGCGACATTCTGCAGAAGTCCACGGCAAACCCGTGTCAATCTCCCACCTTGCGACTTCAAAGGAAATTAAGGAAATTCCTTCTATCCATCCTACCACCATAACTAAGTACAATATTTCTGAATGGATCTTGCACGAAACTCAGTAACCAGAAACAGGTGGTGACCATATCTTTTCTGTTTTTAAACTTGGCGCATTTGCCGAGAGGAGAAGCAGCGTTTCTCGTTCACTGACTCGGATGGCTCTGCACTGTGGGCCGTGTGCTATCACACGGAAGGCTACCTGTATGAGTGCGAACAGGACAGAGGGCTTTAAACTTCTGAAGCAGCAGGTACAAAAGTGGTGAGCAACAAGTGTCTCATCGTTATATCAAAATGTAGTGCACAAATCACGCAACTGCTTCTCCAACTGTCACTCTCATTAGCCGGTCCGCTAAGAGCTGAGGGAAATGATTTATGATTTTTAGGCGCGTTCGCAAAATTAAGAGAAGCGGCTATTAGCTTCATCATGTCTGTCAGTCCGTCCGCACTTGGCTCCTACTTAACGGATTTTCATGAAATTTGATATTTGGGGACTTTTCGAAAATCTTTCGAAAAAATCACGTTTCATTAAAATCTGACAAAAATAATGGGCACTTTACGTGAAGAACTACATATATTTTTTGTAATATCTCGATGAATTCTTCTTAGAATGAGAAATGTAGCAGACAAATGTGTAGGGAAGATAAAAACACATATTTTATGTTCAATAACCCTTTTTTTTTCAAATATCGTGCCGTTTATGAGAATATGTGGAAAAATATAGTACAGCCGGACAGGCCACAGACGGCAATATAATATTGCACATGAGCTTTAAATGCTGGATAGCTAAGGACAGTACAGACACACACACTCATAATATTTAATACTGACTGCTTTTCTAAGGCAACAGTTGTTACACGAACGCGCGTCAGTGTTACATTATACTTACACTGCCCCTCTCATTACAATATATCAACACTAAAATTAGGAAACAATTTTCGTTAATACTGAGCATAAGAAGGGAAGTTGTCCCTGTGCTTAATCAAGCACCGTGACATGTAGGTTATGCGATGTGGAGGTACAGACCCACACATTCTTAACTTCGGCACTAGGTACAGCTAGGTGGCAAGCTTCACGACACGGTCGCCTTACTCCTAGGGAAAAGGTCAACGTACCCACTGAATAGGGTGCTTTGAGGGCCCTAGATCTTGTCTTATAAGCTTTGGAAAAGAGAAAACCCCTTGCCCCCGCCGGGAATCCCTATGCATTGCCAATAATAATGAATAACAGAGGTCTGTAATAAATGTGATATCTTTAACCGCTGTAATCCACATATTACCAAGAGAAGCACACGTGCTGCTCTAGTATGTAATTATATATTCACATATTTACATTCCCTTACACACACCTCCCCGTGATGTCTTAGCAGAAGCCGAAACATGTTGGTAATACGACATATAAAGACTAATCAGTGTATTTGGTTGATTCTAATAAGTTACGACATAATACACGGACAATGTAAAGCATTATTAATCCAAGATTTTCAGTCCGTAGCCCAGTCACTATACAAACTGAGCTATTCCAGGTCGCATTCTGAACACAGTCACATTAATTCTTTTATGTTAGATCACTATTTCTGTGACAGTACAACTTTCGCTTAATTATTTTTAATTTTGTCTGCTGGGTAGGACAATATTAAAAATGTAAGAAAGACTAACCTATACGACGTTTGATACCTAGACAATACAAGACAGATAGAAGAATGGATTGGAATATAGCTAGAGCTAGAACCAAGTTGAAGTATAAATTACTATTATTCTGGACATGGTCCATCGCCCGAGGTTTTTCCAAACACGGAATTTAGGACTCTAAACCTGTTTCCGCCATCAAATATAAACGTATACTACTCAGCTACTAGAATGGGAATAGATGCCTGGTGCCCAAGTGTTAGGCCTCATTATGAACGCATGGGAGGGAGGGGGGTAGGGAGGGAGACAAAAATATTTCTCTAATGCCGAAATCATGGGCCGCGGATGTTCAGCCTATATCAAATAGAAAGTAACGGTACAGTTCACCCTATAGCAGGCCATGATGGTCCAGAGGGGGAATAGAATATTAGCTCTACCCTTTCTTTAACCACACGGCGCTAGTATCGATTTTATTGTAGGCTGGGTGGGCCCCAGGGTCGGTCTGGATGGGCGCAGCAAATCTCGCCGCCATCGGGATTCGATCCCCGGATCGTCCATCCCGTAGCACCTCGCTATACCGAATACACTATCCCGGCCCTCCAGCCTATATCAAATGTCTTTACTAAACAAAAATTAATTCGGGTAGATATTTAGTTAAATAGAAATATGCCTGCTTCTTGTGGGACCGCATCACTTCCTGCCCTTATCTGCAGAATTGTAAATAGCTGACTAAATTTTGTCACTGAAGTTAATTTAAACGCAAGGTTTCACACATATACGAATTTAATTGACTCTACGGTTACCTGTGACTGCGGATTTTCGGCATTTTAACCTTAAATACCTTACAGCCACGCACATAGCCGTTATTTAACACGAACCCGCAAGTACGAGAAAGTTGGGTAGCCTGCCGGCACCAAGCACACGGCCTCTCTTGAGTGAATGTGGCGAGGTGCGGTGAGAGAGAGGGAGAACAGCTATGTCAGGCGAGGGCTGTAGAGGTCAGTGCATAGCAGCAGCATCTGCAGAGCTCACACCAGCCCGAGACAGTTCGAACCGAGACGCCAAGACGCGAAGAACGGTGTATTAACCGTCAGTGTTTGTTTGTTCGTTTGTTTGTCTGTTTGCTGCGGGTTTATACAACATATAGTGGAATGTCATGGCGACCTTCAGCAATGATTACCATTTTCGTGGTGTGGAAGTGACGGTGATTTGTCAGTGTTACAGACTTGGACAGCCACCGGCGAGCAGGTTAGTAACCGTAACACTTAGACCACGGTGAAGTGCCACACAACGAAGGCGAGGAGTTTACTGTGTAGAATCAGGCGAGTTATAAAGCCGGAAATAACGTACAAACACGTTAATTCGTTGGGGCTTAACACAAAATCCAAAAGTAGTAGCACGCACACCCTGCATTTATTTCGTGCCATAGAATAATTATCTACGTGCATCGTCCGAGAGGCATTTTGAGGGAAAGTACCTCGAGAGGGTACGTACTACCACCTGTACCCACAAAAACTTTGGTCTGACTTATTACCAACATCTACACACAACAGGAACCATCTATATGTATTACGACATTAAAACATTAACTGGTCGTGGTAATATGAATATTGCAACGATTCTTTAACATTAACGTTTATGAGATGAGCAAATACGCATGAGTTGGCCCACTATATACCTTTTTAATATCCATATTGTTACATTTAATTAGTGTTACATAAATTCTCTTGTTTCCACCTCACTCCGAACACTTGTTTAGTGTAACGACCTTCGGTATTTTAACACAGTCCGCGTAACTGGAATTCCGTAACGCCATTTGGTTCCACCGAAACGAATTTATGAACGCTTGTTAATCGTGCGTATATACTACTCGTACGTGGGTAAGAATCGGCATTATAAAACTGAAATTAATACCACAAATATTTACTTATGAGAAGAAAGTTACTGTTGGAGTATCAATAGAAATGGCATTAAGTCCCTAAATTAATAGCATTTAGTATTACTGATTAAAAACCAATCAAATAAACGGCGAATAGTAAAACTAATGCACGGACAACGCAGAATATTCATCATTTGCTATTACTTTCTCACTGGTGCGCAAAGCATTTCAGTTCCTTAATTATTTATGCCGCTGTGAACAGGCGCAATATTTAATTGCACAGTACACTCTCTTCATTGGACGCATAAATGTCTTACCGATATTTGCATATAACTGCCAGGCGGAAAAAATACAATATTGTGAAAATATCATCATACTGAGAAAGCGTAAACAGTAGTCACTTGTGAAAAGATTACAAATTCTTATTCTCCCGAAATATTTCATGTAGTTGTTGGCTATATTTTAAACATGGCAGTGTATATAATCCGGGATAGTGCAGTCGGTATAGTAACTCGTTACAGGCTGGACAGTCCAAGGATCGAATCCCGGTAGAGAAGAGATTTACCGTGACCGCCCAGACCGATTCCGATGCCCACCTAGCCTCCTGTACAATGGTTACCCGTTCTCTTTCCCGGGGGTACAGCAGCCGGGGTGTGCTGCTGGCCACCCACCCCTTCCAGTGCCGAGATTGGGAATGGTTTGGAGCTATACGTCCGCCTGTCCCATGTGCCTGCATTGGCATGTGATGGGGCGACTTTTACCTTTAGTGTGTATAAGGTCTACTATATGAAACATCGTGCAGGCATTTAGAATTTGCAACATTTGTGCAAAATCTGCATTATTTACACTTTATACATGTTATGTTAGTTTCATATTATTCTCGTCTGACAATTAAGGACCAATACGGATAAACATACATACACGCGTGAGTGACATAACAAAGAACAAAACGTTCGAAATTCACGAAAGAAAATAACCACGCATTGAAGTTAATAGCCTGTACTTGCAGTAGTGTCTGTTGGTCGTGACGCCGTATATTCGGGTACATACATCCCAGAAGACAAATCATATCCATCGACCAAGCGGCGTCACATTCCATAAGACAGTATCATAGCCGTCCCCTAAGGGGCGTCACATTCCATAAGACAATAACACAGCCATCGACCAAGCGACGTCACATTCCCTAAGACAGTATCATAGCCGTCCACCAGGCGGCGTCACATTCCAGAAGACAGTAACACAGCCATCGACCAAGCGGCGTCACATTCAAGGAGACAATATCATAGCCATCGACCAAGCGGAGTCACATTCCACAAGACACTATCATAGCCGTCCATCATGCAGCGTCACAGTCCGTAAGACAGTTTTACGGCCATCGACCAAACAACGTCATATTCCAAAAGACACTATCATAGCCATCCACCATGCAGCGTCACACTCCGTAAGACAGTATCATAGCCAAAGACCAAGCGACGTCACATTGCAAAAGACAGTATTCATCAAAGTCACCGTCATGAGGACAAATCTCAATTTATATTATTTTTCTCAAGGGAAAAGAAAATAACTACAGCATAGAAAGCTTGAAGGATTTACCATTCTTGTCATTTATGTAAAATTATTTCACTTTATATCCAAATGAAAATCTGAGGCCAAACATTGCTTTGTGGTACACTAACGTGTATCATACTTTTAACAGAAAACAGAAGCATCAGATTGTTAAAAATGGACTTAGTTGGGCTACAAAATGCGACTTGTCATTTAGTTACTTTTTCTATGACACCAACGACATTTACTTTCCTTGCGATCCGTCATGTAAGTTAATCTTCTACAAATAATAAAAGTCCTCAGTTGATATTCTGTAACGCTGTCCCTCAGCCACGGATGCGTAGGACAGGTGGCAATGATGCCGAACACAATTTGTTGTTATGAATCAGTTGAGATGTACTTATGATGTTGTCGGTATTTGAGTCTCGATCTTAGCCAATCAGAATTACCTTTAGGAAGCCCCACCGGTCATTCTGTTGAGCTGCATTTCAAGAAAATCAAGTTCATGCCCTGCGCAGTTACAGAAACTGTGATTTTATAATATCTTAACTTGGGTCATCCCGGTGTGTTACTTCACTTAAAGTGATAATAAACACAGACTGACACACCACAGAATTGACACACCACAGGATTCTGTGGTGTGTCAATTCTGTGTCCAATAAACACAGTCTGACACACCACAGAAACACAGACTGACACACCACAGAATTGACACACCACAGGATTCTGTGGTGTGTCAGACTGTGTCTATTATCACTTTAATTTATAATATCCCTCAATGGCTATAATTTACATACCCTCTAAGAGTAGATAAATGCGAGGGTTATCTGTGGAAATTACACCTCGAGATGGAAATTATCGAACTTTCATTTTAAATTTTCGACAGCCCCCTTACCAGTAAGTTGTGCAGCTCTTGTACCAGTCACGTGCTGCCGACCTTAAATGCCGGTTTCAAAATAATCTTAAATTCACCCCTTTTTCTTCCCACTTGTCGCATTTTTTTTATGAGGCCCACCATAAATATTGCGTGAAGATGAATGGAAGGTAAAAGATATGGCAAATTTATTTCCCAGAATAATATGTTAGGCCGCGTTGTACAACAGGAGACAAATCTTTCCCATCCCAATAGTTCATTGCACTCGGCGACTACCAACGAAAACAGCAAAAATACGAAAAATATGACATTGGAAATACCTTAAAGGTTTTGTTCGATAGGGTTACCTGTCAAAGTTCTCCCTGTGTTTATGCCTTTTCTTTTGTTTGTCTCCCCGGTACTGTTAATCCCTGTTTCCCTGTTCCCATTAAGGTTCCGGTACCGATACACAAACAACCTTAGAATAGGCAGGAAGGATAAACAACTTTCTCCACTAACTTTTACGGAACATAAGCGAGCTCGGGATTGGGCCCATAGACTTCAAATCTCTGCTGGGTGGCGTACCGACATTAGGCGGTAGGTAGACGTACTGTGGATGCCACGGCCACGGACAGCACTTCTCCTTCCTATTCAGATGGTCCTCGCTTCAAATCTCGAATTTCTGTCAGGAGACCAGCTATTCTGGCTGGTCATTTCCTGCTTTTCCTGCGGCCATAGAAGAAAATTCCGGAATGATAACTCAGCTTATGTCACGACTGCTTTTTTCCACGTCCTTTCCAATTCTTTAATTCACGAATCATCTACCATTCGACGAATGTAGGCTCGGCGTCGTTAAAACCCATAAATAACACCTAAACAAATTAAATCTGCGACATTTGTGGTCCTCTCAGCTTTTTGTTTGAGGGTTATGATCTGATACGACAGTGTGTGTCGTTGGGTGACTGTCTCGCGACGTTTCGGAGGAAGGTGATAAGTAACTTGCGGGCCTTCTGAACTTTGAAGACAAAGACAGTGCTTTCCTTCGAAATGTCGGGAACCACTCATCCAACGACATGGCGTCACATCTCAGAAAACATAAATCTCCACACAAATACTATCCGGTAAACCCGTTAAAGAAAAGTCGGAAAACGGCGAGAAAACAATTTTATCAGATATTAATGAACGTTCTCTGCGGCCAAAATGTAAATTTATTCATACGTTTTTATGTAGGACACATCCTAATTTACATAAAGAATTGTCAAGAGAGGAACTGACACAGTGTTCCAGTTTCTGACATGTCCACTGCTCTCTTAGTAATGAAGGTGACCTCGTTACTGTAACGTGTTAATTAAGTCCGATACATGCATCTCGGTCTGTTCAGCACTCCGTCGATTTGCTTTCAACTTTATGCCTCTGGTGGTACAGGCAAGTTGTTGTATTGTATTGTATTGTATTGTATTGTATTGTATTGTATTTATTCTATTGCATTCTTTTGCGTATTTTTGTTATTGACAGAGCAGTTCAGGACATTGGCGCACCCACGGGGGACGGGGGGCTGGCGGACTGCCCCCCCCCAAAAAAAGCGAAATTTAAAAAACAGAGATTTTGTAGACATGATCTTATCAAAGGTTGCACGTGATTTAAGCTGCGGCCTAAACGAGCCACTGAAGTCAGCTGATGACTAGCACATTGGAATACTGAAAAAATAAATAAAACTTACAAATATGTAGATTACTTTCTTTTCCAGTTAGTTTTAATTTTCCTTGTAACCTAACTAGATGTTGGCTCGGAGATTTGAACATGATTTTCGTAACATAGTTACTAAATTCAGACATAAATTATATATAGCTTCAGGGTCAGCCCACCCCCCCCCCTTCCCCATAGGAAAATTCTAAGTGCGTGTATGGTGCAGGATAATTTCGAGTTGCAACAATTTGATAAAAAAATAGAGGTGTTTCATTTAACACAGTTATCAGTTGCTAAGATCGTGTAGTGTCGGCGGTAGATGAATGAAATATTTGTATGCACATTTGGTAGAATGATACTGACAGGGTAAGCCAAAATACTCAGAGAAAGAGCTGTCCCTACCCCACTCTGTTCACCATAAATCTCACATGAACACGCCGGGAGTCAAACCGGGGCCTCCGCGGTGGAACGCCAGCGATTAACAGAGTGCGCTACGGCACAGCCATTACGATTATGATTATTACTACTATTATTATTATCCGAATTTCTCACTTCTCAGCTTTAGCTGAGAAATATTCACCTATCCTGGGATGTGTCATCATCAGGATTAGGCTCGGTGGTCTTATGTGTAATTTAGGAAATTTCTTACAATTGAACATGTGCCAAGGATTACCACTTTTTGCATTTGTATATATGTGTTTGGGTATTATTATTATTATTATTATTATTATTATTATAGCAGCTACCTGTATTAATATTAGCCTGCGGTTAGAGTTGTTTCCGCAATCATGACCCGTCTCTAAATGTGGACTTAATTCGCATGACACGGAGAAGAGTCCACTGGCGGGCTTTTGTAAACATGGTCGCGAACTTTCGGGTTCCACAAAATGTAGTTTATTTCCAGTTGAGCTACTGTTAGCGTGTCAATAATGATCGTGTTTCCTTCAATTAGGTTAGCAGTAAAAGTATAAACAGAAGTGGCAGCAGTAGTGAGAGCCGGCTGGTACTAATGGTTCGTGGTGATTGTGATGGTCGTGTAGCAGTAGCAGTAGTAGTACTTGTGGTAGTAGTATAGTACCGGTGGTGGTAGTAGCGGTAGCAGTAGCAGCAGTAGTACTTGTGGTAGTAGTATAGTACCGGTGGTGGTAGTAGTGGTAGCAGTAGCAGCAGTAGTACTAGTGGTAGTAGTATAGTACCGGTAGTGGTAGAAGAGTAGTAGTAGTAGTGCTGTTGGCAGCAGCAACAGTAGTAGTAGTAGTAGTAGAGTGGAAGCGGCAGCGCTGGTATGGTAGTAGTAATAGGAGTAGAGTAATAGTGGTAGTAGTAGTAGTAGTAGTAGTAGTAGTAGTAGTTGTTGTTGTTGTTGTTGTTGTTGTTGTTGTAGTAACTAACACCATATACTAGTAAAGGATGTTCCGAGATGGTAAGCCGTGTAGTTTGGCAGATAGGTACCAGCATTTAGGAGGAACCTACTGCCTCCATCTTCAGTGTTCTTATACACCTGACATGGAGGCAGTAAGCTTTCTTCTACACACATTGATGCGTAGCTACCACACTACACGGCTTCAACTTCAGTGCAGTGAGGAGCTCTAATTCCAAGGGTTCTCTTCGTAGAGCATTAACGATGTCTTACAGTATGAAATATAGCTGTAAGTAAGTTTAACTTTCTTTGGCATTATATTTTATTCAGCAGAAAATTTCCAGCTTTTTTTTATCGAAAATATAAAGCATATATATATAAGATAATTTAATACTCTAACGTAAATAATTCAGTAATCCAAACACGCAGAACGCGGCCCATGTGCTGTCACTTATGAAATACATTTTTTAGCAACTCACATTCCTCGAGTCCCGTTGCTCGCAGAAACCGACACATATAGGTGCCAGCATATTACTGCAGAACACTGAATCGAAAGTTGTCTAACATCAGACTTACCCAGATCTTTAATAATGTATATGTGTTGTAAGCTGTCATACAAACGTGACACTGCTAGCCTTGGTCATTTGATACAAACACATCAGTGCCGAGACTCCACACCGCTACGCTTACAGATCAATTTGTATTAATCATAATTAGTCTTTGTGGCTGTCAAACTTCGCAACTTCAAATCTGTCTGTAGCAAGGTTAAACAAGTAGCTAGCTACGGCATGTGACTGACAAATCTGTTGCAAGGCGTGGTGTCCTGACGCCAGAGTTTCGTCAACCTTAGAGAGAATCTTACTAAGATTATTGTGTTTGTGCTTTATCTAACGATAGTATCCCCAGCGCAGAATATGTGGCTTTGAATGGTTGGATGATAGTAAATAATGAATTGGAAAGGATGTGAAAGGGGGCGGTAATGCCCTAATTTGAAGCGTTGTCCTGATTTTTGTCTGAAAGCACTGAGGAAACCTAAGAAAAACCTTCGTAGATTTAGCCGATATCCGAACACGAACTTTCCGAGTACAAAGCAGTAACGTTACTCTCGACTCCGAGAGTGGGTCGTTTTGAAATTAAATGAACACAGTGCGCAATTCTCAACGGAATTATTGCAATGACATTATTTAACCCTTTAAAGACGAAGCGTGTCTCTTTTATATAAGGACTCAGTGCGTACCGCGCTGTAAACACTCTCCATTTCGGTTATAAAAACCAGTCTCTTAATGTTTTATAAGGCAAAAGTTGCTGTTTGTTCTGAGATCCGTACAAAACACATAAACGCAATGTGGGCACCACGTAGAATTTTTTAATGTTAAACCTGATGGTACGTAAAGTTACCGCTAGGCTTTAAAAGGTTAATGAGATGGCCGCCTTTTATAGTACAGCTTTGCCTAATTCGCCTTGTAATTTAATTCGATTTTAATCTGTGTAACCGTCAGTATGTGTAATTAGTTAACTACTGGGAACTGTTACCTCCATAGTATAGCATCGAAATCTGGGTTGCGATACAAGGCCTTGTCATTCACCCATTCACAAAATAGTTTCCCCTTTATGGTGTTCCCGATTACGGCAGTTTTATAGCACAGGAAGCCTGCATCCACTGGGAAATCCCGTGGCACCTGCCGTGCTTAGGGACACGACAAAAGGAACACTCTGTATTAGAAGAAACATTATTTTTCCCCATAACACGTTGAACGGTGGAAAAGAAATGCAAAAAGTATTCGTTGGAAGTTACCATATGCTACACAATTTTTGACATTACATTACTGTTTTGCTTGGATGTGTGCTGTATTTGTGACTCATTGAAGTGCGATTCATTAATTAGCGGTCTGCTGGGTACATTTCACAGGGACTTTAGAACACAGGCCTGCGTACCAGTCCTCAAGATAAAAAGCCTGAGAAAAACTGGCACAGTAATATTCAATAGAACATAATTTTAAATACCACCACACGCACACATCATCTTCACTGATTGCAGTACATAGAAAATCCAACAAGCATTTGGTGAATTAGTACTGTTTTAGTAGGATCAACAGTTTTCCCGGCATATTTGATCAGTTGTTTGAGAGGCTTCCCGGTTACTGGCCTTTAACATTCATAATGCAATGTTTTCACATTACAATCATGTGTTTTACGCGCAAGAATGGTTTAACTTAGCAATTTAGCGCAAGTTAGCTCTTTGGGTGTTTGGTTTATGAATTATCTGATACGGAATTTGAAGATTCGACATCGCTGCCACTTCGTACCGTCACTGGACACTGATCTCAGCTTGGTTGGAACATGGTCCCTGAAGATGCACCTGCTAACTGTAAACATGTTAGGCGTGGCTAATTTATATGAATTTTAACGTGTTTTGTTGTGATAGTCTAGGAATATAAGCCAGTCGAAAATAATTTCTCAAAATTACACCACTTTTTTATATGTTAATTTTGATATAAATCTATCGCCAGTGCTTTGATTCGCATGAAATCATGTTTTCCCGTCGAAACTTGTAATCTACTAAGACGGAGTTAGTTGTTCGGAGCGTCCGAAAAATTGCAAAAAGTGACTATCAGCTTAGTAATGTACGTCCGCATGGAACAACGCGACTCCCATTCGATGGATTTGAGCATTTTTCGAAACTGTTTCGAGCATATCCCAGTTTCGTTAAATATGACAAGAATAACGCGTACTTTACTTTAAATTCTTCGTACAATGAGAAATGTTTCAGACAAAAAGTTGTAGAGAAAACGAAAACACATTTTATGTTCCGCAACTTCTTTCCGAAAATCGTACCGTTTGAGTGATAATGTGGAAAAATATGGTACAGCCGTACAGGCCACAGCTGACAATATAATACGAAGAAAAAGATGCGATTTTAATGGCAGATAACTAAGGCTAATACAGAAACACATTCATATTTAATACTTATTGCTTTTGCACGACAACAATCATTACGCGAACGCGCCTCATTCTCACGTTGTAGTTACATTGCGTGTCTTGTTGAGGACTGATAAATTGAAACTGTACACCCAAATGAGAATTTACATGTAAACTTATAACGCAGCGTGTGTTCCGTATGACTGTACAGGGCTCAGATGGGACCGGTTGCCAGTGCCTTAGGTCTTTCACTGCCCTTTCATTCTTGGAATTCCACGAGTGGTTTCCGGCTAAGCTTATTCTGTAGTCCCAGAGTCGCCGAAGATGTTGTAAAATAAGCAACACGCAACATAAAAGAGGTCACTGTCCATGTTTCAGATTTTATTTTTCGTATCAAATGACTTCTTTGAGTAGGTCAGCAACCTACAATTCTAATGTAAGGCTTTAAGAGACGATTGGACTCTAGGATGGCTGTTATGAATTGTTAATGATGGAGTGGCAAAGGAGCAAGCGGTCTTGGTCGATGAACTCTGGACAGCGCAAACGGGGTGCGACTGGAATCTGATATGTTAGGTGTGAAAGAGACACTTGAGGCCGATGTAGTTCCATCATGTAGCAACAAATGGCCACAGCACAACATCTTCTGAAAGTAAAAAACAGGACATGCGAAGCTTCAAACGAGGCCAATCCAGCATCAATTTTATCTCATGCACTTCAAAAATCGTAAAATACAAGGAATAAAATGCATAAAAGCTTTTCTACCGTACGTATACTTCGGTAACAGCAGTACAATATCATCTTCTTTTAATGGAGCCGAGGTAAAAAGTTGAAACTAGAAATTATAAGCTATTTCGTTGCAAAAAAAAACTGCTTATCATGTGAACCTGTCACTTAAGATTAACCCAAGGAGATGTGGAATATTTTACTTAACGTAACAGCTTACAGTTTCAATTTATGGACCGTAGAACAAGAAAGGTAGACCTAGGCGTAGAGGGAATAATAATACTAATATAATAATAATATGGTTACCTTGCCCATATTAACCATATTATAGAATCAACAAGTGCAAACCAACAGAACCATCCCCAACAATAAACCAGACATCATAAACCGGGATAATTAAAACGGAACATGTATGCTAATTTATGTAGCAAACCCAGGAGACAGAAATGTGATAAAGGAAGAAGCCGAGAAGATTCTAAAATATAAAGACCTTATAATAGAAATACAGCGTATGTGGAATGTAAAAACAAAGGTGACGCCAGTAATAATAGGAGCAATTGGAACCATTTCAAAATCCTTCAGAAAATACTCGAGCAGGACAGCACGATATCAAGGAACTAAAGAAAACAACTATATTGGGCACAGCACACATACTTCGGAAAGTGATAATGTAGAAGCACTATAGAGTTTAATAGTGAAGACAGCGTTATATACATCATTAACAGTACGCGCAGAATAGCTGCGACACTGTGTACCCTAGAAACCTGGTTTGTTTCAGGTATATAAGTGTGAATACCCTGCATAAAGGAGATGATGATGATGACAACAATAATAATAAAGTGGCTCTTAAAGAAACAGGGTTACGGATATGAGTTAAATTTACACGGCCTCATATGCACCATTATCGGATCCTACTGAACACACGGTGATGCCACTTCGTGTTCCACAAACAGTGGGGAATTTCTGGACTATTTCTACAGGTACTGTTCTGCTCAGTGAAGCTACTTAGAATATTAAAGCGAAACATAACGCTGCGTTTCCGCTTCAGGTTCCTTGGCATATATGCATCCGCAAATGTTTTAAGTTCTTATTCGTGAAGTAAGTGGTAGGTGGGAAATCGCCTGTTTTCGGCCGTATTCTAGATCACGATATGACAAGAGCTACAATTTGATGTATGCGTATATGCATACAAACGAGTATTTACCTACATACATACATGCGTACACATGTAGGCGTTTCGGGTCCCAGTGGCTGACACAAGAAGAGTGGCCTCAGTCAAGTGATCACCCATTCAACAATAGACCAGTCTCCGTACAGAAACAGCTAATCGCCACAAAGATGAAATATGACGAGTCGCAGCGAAAAATTATGAGTTTATGCTGTGCAACACAACTTCTTCCTTACTTGTAACATAGCTCCACAACATAACGTGTTCGGTGCGATGCGCAGAATACGCAGTATTCGTGACAAAAACTAAAGAACGTCTTGACAAAATTTCGGTCGTAAAGCCTCAAAGAAAGACATAACATAGCAGATATACAGGTCGATGGAAGCGAAGAAAAAGTTACAATCTTTCCTTGTTCACCCCATAAAAGCATAGGGTGGAATTGTGGCTGTACTTTCACTCCTTAACATCGGCACTACATGCAGGTGGGTGGTCAGCTTCAAGACGTGGCCGGATGTCACCTAGGGAAAGAGCCGCTGGTATCTATTGAACCTTTTAAAGACGAAGTGTATCTGTTTTATATAAGGACTCAGTGCGTACCGCGCTGTAAACACTGCACTTCCGTTATAAAAACCAATCTCTTAATGTTTTTATAAGGCAAAAGTTGCTGTTTGTTCTGAGAGCCGTACAAAACACACAAATGCAATGTGGGCACCACGTAGAATTTTTTAATGTTAAACCTGGTGGTATGTAAAGTTACCGCTAGGCGTTAAAAGGTTAATAGAAGTGTGGGTGGGACCCACAGGCGGGCTGAATGCTACGGAGAATAGGTACATTTCTTGTCTCTGCCGAAATTCGAAACACAATTCCATGGTTCTCCAGCCGGTAGCCTAGCCAGTATGCCAATTACGATATCCGAAGGATAATATTAAAATATACTTGAGAAGAACGTAGTGTGAAGAGCAGTGAAGGCTATGCAGCGTGACGACTACGGGCTTCAGTGAACATAGTGATGAAAGTTTGGATTCCATTAAAAGCAGGGGATTTCTTTACCAAGTGAATAGCTGTCAACTATTCTAGAAGACGGTGAACCATGGAATTAGTTAGTATTAGATGTTCGGAACCGGTCCCATCGAATTATTTGAATGCGTTCACACACCATGGACGGTTCCGTTTCTTTTGTAGGGTTCTTCCTGACTCATTAGTCTTTACACTTTAAAAAGATACAATTAAAAAACGGGCAAGAAAAATGTCACGCAGTAGTGAATTATACGCATCCACTGAGGAGAGCTGTATATTGTTCAGTGACAAGGAACGTAGTGCATTTGAAATTCACCAAAATATATAAAAATACAGCCCGTACCTTGCAGTAAACGCAATCTCCATTGTAAAGACCAGTCAGTTAATGCTGTTTAGGAAAACAATCGCTGTTTGTTCTGAGAGGCAGGCGAAAACTACACAAAGGTAAAAGGTACAGTTCACCCTAGAACAGGCCAAGAAGACACAGACGGGGAATAGACAAATAGTTCTGTTTCTTTAACCTCGGCGCTAGATGGGACTGGATGGTCAACGCCACGCCCCGGCCGCTTTACCCCCGGAAAAGACCCGGTACCCATCGTACAGGAGGCTGGGTGGGCCCCAGGGCCGGTCTGGACGGGTGCGGAAAATATCGCCCCCACTCGGATTCGATCCCTGGACCGTCCAGCCCGTAGCGAATCACCATACCAACTACGTTGTTCTGGTCAGTCGAAACATAAACACCATATTGTAAAATGATACAACTTCTTGTAATGCTAAAACCACTGCCTTCTGAAGGGCTACAGACGCCGAAGATGGCTTAGATACAAAACTTTCAATTGTGTAGTTTCTTTAATGGATGAAAGGGTAAAAAATCTGAACAGAAAATCATTTTATAAAGCATTCTTAAAAGTATTCCAACTCTATGAATTATGGAAATGCAGGCCGAGCCGTCGAGTCTGGCTTGGTCTGGTGGCTGCTGCAACCCGAGTCTCAGACGACAATGCATCAAGTCAAGACGGTTTGTACGAAGCATAAAAGAAAGCAAGTTTTGTATTGGAATGTCGTCAGGAATGATAATTTGTTTTATTCTTCTTGTTCAGTCGCGGCTTTGACAGTCATAAAGGTAGAGTAATGCACTCATCCCATCGCCCCGGGTTCTGACATTCACACAAACAACACTCAGAACCCTGGCTTCGTAGCAGCCAGGTGGGCCAGTGGGCTTATACAGCTCCGTGTTCTGTTCTACCGGACAATGTTGTCATTTCAAATTAAAATCTTCCGGTATTGTTAATAAACTCTCAGAAATTAAGGAATTTTTAAATAATGTTCATAAGGAAGAGAATATCCTACATAAAATAAAAAGAAAGAAGGCTAACTGGACTGGTCATTTGCGTAGAAACTGCCTTCTAAAACACGTCACTGAAGGAAAGGTAGAAGGAACGATAGAAGTTACAGGAAGACGGTGAAGAAGAGGTAAGCAGCTATTGGATAGCCTTAAGGAAACGAAAGTGTAGTGGAAACTGAAACAGGACGCACTAGATCGCACTGTGTGCAAAGTTCGCTCTGGAGGAGGCTATGGACCTGTCGTAAGACCGACTACGTAATAAGTGAAAGAAGAACAGGGTTCAAACTGATTTAAGACGAAGGAAGTAACAGAAGAGTTCGTGATGAACTTGATATTTTGTGCATTTTACCATATACTGTTGTCATTTGGGCCATCAAATCAGAATGAGTGAAATGTGCGACATCTTAACATGCAAGGGAGACATAAATTACGACAAAATGCTGCAACCTGCAGTAAAACGCTAATTGGCAGAACAGGAATAGATGGAAGGTTACTATGCTACATTATATCTAGAAATATTGAACGTACGGAACCAAAAAGAATCGATAAATTTACTACGAAATATGAAAGCCCAGATACTGACATGTTAGGCGACAAAGAAGAAGCAGAAAATATTTGCACTGAAACGGAAATTGTCACTCGTGACCAGCATTAGCCTGCTGCTCTTACTTTAAAGAAATAAGGTGTCAAGGTGTATACTGGGTTCGTCTGGGTTAGCGTAAGGTCTAGGGGTGGGCCGTTGTGAAGGCAATAATCACGCTTAGCAGCTATTAGCTTCTCAAGGGAGGCCCTGGTCTATTTAGTTAGTGACTGCGATGATGAACTGGGATAGCTCAGTCGGTAAAACACTTGGCTAGTCACTCGACCGTTTCTGTTTGATTTCCGACAGGCAAAAGAATTTCTCTTGTCACCACAAATTTCAAACCGCGTAATATTGCGTGCAGTGCAAGGTTTGAGATTCACGACAGCTTAAGTTTTCAGCAATGTTAAGCAGCGTCATTGGGTAAAAAGTTTGGCGACATTTCGAAGGCACTATGCCACTTCAAAGTGTCGCTATTTAACACAAGACATGAGTCTTCAATGCCTGGTGAAGCTGAAGAAGGATCAGTCATGTGACGATTTTCATTACGCAGTGTCCTGTTACTCCCTGTCCCTTAGATCAAATATTTTTCTCAGCACCTTGATCTTAATCAGTCCCTGCATTTTTTCCCAGGGAGACAGACCAAGCCATTGTTTCTACGAAGCCGGTAAGTACAAACCCAAGTTTCAGCTTAAGTGCATACGAACAGCACGATGCTGCTGCATCTTACGAAAAAGCCGCAGCGGGCTGACCATGCCGTGTCTTCGACCGCCACATGGCGTCCAACACTGTAACCTACTGCGCATGATATTCTAAACTGCCTAATCCCATGCAAGGTCAATGTGATATCTTACGGCGACTTACAGTCAAAATTGTTGTCTTTCTCAAATATAACGGCCGTATTTGTTCTTTATAATAACTGATGCAGACTGTGTCTGTATGGAGTGTGATTTTAAATTCTTGAACATTCCAATAAAATTTGCCTTTCCACGTTTTACACTACACACACCAAATTTTCTCCGTACATTAGTAACAGCTTACAGTCTGTTATAGTTTACTGTTGTGCTTGGATCGTCAATTCTTTTTTCGAACTCAGGTCCTACTTCTCAGGGAACAACACAGTGCCTAAATCATTAACATTATAAGCACCAATTAGGGCAAGATATTATCCTAAATGTAGGTGGGTCTTCACGAAAATATATTTTATCTTTGCTGGATCTTAAAACCGAAAAAAAAATTTTCCAACTACGAAATTTCACAAAAATCCATCATGTAGGCGTCACGCTGTTTCATGCGGACAGACAGACGGAAAGGCAAAGATGATGTGACTAGTAGCCATAACTGTTTTGCGAACGCACCTATTTAATCTCAGAAAGATGTGCGATGAAGTAAGCAGCATTAAAACGGTCTGACAAACGGCTGCAGCGATGGGCTTTCGGAATCACAGCACTGAACTTCACAGTTCCATGAAAGCGAAGAATTCTTGCAGCGATAGCCCACACAGGGAAAGAAAAACCTTGCACAATGTAGTCAGCATTTTTTTAGGCGCGTTCACAAAATTGCGAAAAACGACTATTAGCTTCATGTCTTTCCGTCTGTGTGTCTGTCTGTCCGTCCGTCCGTATGGAAGAACTTGCTTCCCACTGGACGGATTTTCATGGAATTTGATATTTGAGCAGTCTTCGAAAATCTGTTGAGAAAATTCAATTTTCATTTAAACATTAAAAGCATAACGTGTACTTGACATGAAGACCTACGTACATTTACGATCATATCTCGGTCAGTTACTCTTAGAATGAGAAATTGTTCAGAAAAAGTTGTAGAGAAAATCAAAATACATTTTATGTTCAATACATTTTTTCCGAAAATCGTGCCGTCTGTGGGATAATGTTGAAAAATAAGGCACAGCCGGACAAGCCAAAAATGACAATATTTACCCATCATCGCGTGCTGGATAACTAATGTTATAGGCCCACACTCAGAATACACAATACTCATTGTTTTTCCATGGCAAGAATTGTTACGCGAAGGCGTCTCAGTGTTACGTTTATACGTACATTGTATGTGTTGTTTATTAACAAATGCGTATTGGGCTTTTATTACGCACATTTACATTCGCAATGGAGCAAATCTTTCATTTGTATGTCGCAATGTTCATTGCTCTTTTGTATTAATAATTACATTTCTTGTTATAAGTATTCTCCGACTAATGTAAATTTAGCTCAACAGAATTACATACGCATTCTTAAAAAAATATAACTCAATTACTGTAGACTTCACATGGTTCAATTACTTGTATAAAACAGAAACAAGGAGTTCATACGACAAATCTCAAATCCTGCTTTCCTACTGGCAGAAATTTACTTTGGAAATTGTAAATAATATGTTATTATTTACATTTGCACGCTAATACAAAATATCTGGACACAATAGTTGTGTTTTGTCATGTCCTAGTAATGGGGCTAAAATCGAGCGTTGAGAACCCTTCCCGAGGAGCGATAAGAATTGTCTATGTGGTTTTCCCTGTATCCTAGCGAAAACTCTTTTTGGAGCTTCCCCGATCAGGACTCATAAAGCCTAATTTCGCGCGCCCTCTATGCTGTTATTACTAATTGTACAGAGTTAGGAGTGCGGCGTTGGATTGAGGTCTGAAAACACAGTGTTCATACAAAGATTTGTCAACGTCTGTCGAACGTTTCAAAAGTTGAAATGGGATTTCTAGAGTCTTTTTTTTTTCATTTTAAGGTAATAATATAGGTTAAAAGTGGGATTATTAAATGGATAAGATGAATAGTATTAAAGTTAACTGAATTATACATTTTTTAGTGAAAATTAAAGGCAGTCGAACAGGCGCGTAAAAAAGCGCGTAACGCAACGACCCTTGGCAACACATCTGGGGGATTACTTGTACAGGTGTAGCCAGTATCAATCATTTTCAGCCCGCTAATTTTTTTGTGATAGTTCGTAACATGGTATACAAAAATAGAAATATTAAGATATACAGAGCTACAATTTTGCCTGTTGTTTCTTTGTTTGGGTGTAAGACTTGGTCTCTCACATTGAGGGAGGAACAAAGGCTGATGGTGTTCGAGAATAGGGTGCTGAGGAAGACATTTGGGCCTAGGAGGGACGAGGTAACAGGGGAGTGGAGAAGACTACATAACGAGGAACTGTATGACTTGTACTGCTGACCAAATATTATTTGCATGCATAAATTGCGGGGAATTTCTTGAATAGCTGCGGGCCTGTTCACTTCTCAAGAAGGAATCTGCGCCATGGAGTTAGTTAATTGTTTTGCACTCGCTTTGCCTTTGAGTTCCATCCCATCTGTCTAACTTCTTGGACTACAGAAACGAAATGATACTCTCCTGCCCCATGGTTTGAAGAGATGTGAGTAAACAAAGGGTGAAGGATTTCCGCTTCAGTGTCGTCTGGAACACCAGCTGTTCTTACTACAGCCCGTCGGTGTAGAAAACCGAAGGAAATACAAAGAATTATTCTTCAGATATCCTTGATCTTCTTTTTCGATTAGCTCCATGAAGTCTGCTGCTTTCAGGCTGTCAATGACATGCTTTGGGGTTTCTTGTAGCCTTCTTTAGTAATTTCGTGTGGTGGCAGATACAGACTTTTCAGGTGACGTCTTTGAGCTGAGAAAAAACCATTTTCTTTCCTCTGAAGATTCTCTGTTCTTTGTTTGGTCTGGTTATCATCTTCACGTTCTCTTTTGTTGTTCTCTGTTTAGGACTTCATACAGTATGACCTCTCATTTCCTATGCACTTCCACCAATCTTGCTGCAAAGCACTTTACACCTGCTTACCATATTGTAACTGTTCTAGCTAACACACAATCTGCTAACACCTGAACTGTTTATTAATTGATCGTGCCAGCGCATATGGCTCAAGAAACAGCGCGATCTGAATGAAACTCGATGCGGTATGTCTATGCTAAACTGGTACAAACAAATTTAATTTCGATCATTGTAACATTCCCTTTAATGACAGGCACTTATGAACTTTCATGCTTTTTTTGGACCCTTGAAAAAACCTTTTGTTATATAATATGGCCATTCATTCACTCATTCATTCACTCATTCACTCATTCATTCATTCATTCATTCATTCAGTAATCTGTCTTATGACAGGTCCATGGCCTCTTCCAAAGCGAGTTCTCCATACAGTCCGATCTAGTGCCTTCTTTTTCAAATTCTAGTATCTTCTCTTTCCCTTAAGGTCGTCCAGTAGCTGTTTACCTCGTACTCCTCGTCTTCCCTTCCCTTCTATCTTACCTATAACAACATGTTTTAGAAACCAATCACTACGCATGATGTGACGGGTCCAGTCAACTTCCCTTTGTTTTATTGTATGTTATATTTGGTTTGTAGAGTTTATATAATAATAAAACAAGTATTAAGACGCACAAACTGATAAGCCGTAATCTCCAGTAACTAACAGATACAAACTGTTCTGCTAGTAATTGGTATTACAAGCAGAGTCGCGTTGAGTGTGCACCAGTAACCTCACTCATGAAGCCGCCACCTGCGATGGTAATATCTGATAAAAAATTTACACGAAGTTCACAAAAAAAAGAGAGAGAGAAAGACGTTTCTCGGAAATTATTACAGGTGGTTTTGTATCCACTTTTACACAGTAAATAGGGACATCTTGTATTAACCCTGATTCTAAATTTGATATAATCGCATGGCCGGTTTCAAAGTCAAGTTAAATTATGATGTGGCCTTGCTACGTACTTGAACAGTGCCTGTCACATGAACTTCCATAAATATTTGTTCAACCCGCAGTTATGAATAAACAGAAAATATGAGTTCATTTCATCACACTGCAAATTACGTTGCAGTGTTTTAGAAGAACTGATCAGCCCTTCAAAGAACGCTCTCCAATATGCCTCGGAAAGGAAAATATGGCGCAGTCTGTTATACTCCATGGAAACAAAGAACTAGAAGAAGGATTTATTAGTGAAGAAGTGGTTATTAGGAAATTAATTAATGTATGGGGGTTCTCAAATTTTACGGACAACAATTACTTTAGGGTACTTTATTTAAGATGTCATGTGACAGAAGAGAGGGATGAACACTGAAAACAGTGAAACCTGGAAGAACAGCAGGCGAATGAAAATTAGGCAATGCTACTTTAGAATAAGAATTTTGTAAACAGTTACAACAATACGTTACTTAAGTTGTTTTCATACAGGTGTATGCCCAATAATACAGGGCGCAGCAATACAATGTGACGATTTTCACATCGCTGTTTTGCTTGGGTTGAATATAAACAACACCAAGAAGTAATGAGTATCAGCAGTAAAATTTCATTTAATATTCGGCTTTTACTTCTTAAAAATTACATCTTATAAGTAGTCTCCCTGGCATGCAATACACTCCTGTAATCGTGATCAGAAATTAACCATAACTGCACAAACGTAACCGCCCCCCACCCCCTACCCCCACCCCCGGATGTTGCAGTACGTTAGTTACATTTTGATTCTGAACATCATCACATTAAGGGACGAAACAGCACGTCAGGGTCGAAACTGGAGCTGTGAATTTATGGTTAGTTTCCGATTACAGTTACAGGATGGCATTGCATGCCATGTAGATCACTTAGGAGACGTAATTTTTAAACAATAAACAGCATACACTAAATAGCATTTCACTACTTATACTCTGTATTTTTATTTCTTATCTTCAATACAGTTTATCAAAGCAGCGATCTGAAAATTGTCATATACTAGAGTCGTACCTTATATAAATAATATTTGATACCTAGTGTGACATTTCACGTGACACAATTTGCTGCGGTGCGTGTGTCCAGTGCAACGAGACAGCAAATATGGCATTTGGAAAATATACGCAGGGCCTACTCCCTTGACCTCTGAAAGCCTCAGCTTCCTGGAGCCCTCAGGGCCGCCCCAGGCCTCTAATAGGATAGCTTTACCTTTCCACTCTTGTTACTGCCACAGGCATCCATCTCAATTTACAGAATGGTCCAAATTCAGTCGACCAAAAACATTCTCTTGTACTAAAGAAAACTCTAGTGCATATTATACTAATCGGTTGACTGACTTTTGGGCCATTCTGTATGTAACTAACTGGAATACTCAAGCTGTGTGTGTGTGTGTGTGTGTACTGTGGGGGGGATATTCGTTTGTATGGAGGACTGTAATTTGAACTGTTTCATCATCAGTGGCCAGTCTATTACAGAAGCTCTGCTCCTAGTGAGCTGATGAATATGGTTAGAGTGATTAATGGCGATTAAACTGATGCCATGTTTTACGCGGGACTCGCATACACACCCACTGCCAGCCAGCACGGCAGGTTAGAAGACGCGAGCACTCAAACCCGTTCCGGCAGGTTGCTACCAGTGTTCCCCAGCAACATGGACAGCTCGCACCTAGCACAACAGTTCCGTCTGCTGTCATCGGCATCCACCGAACTTGCGGCCAAGTCACATTGCTACAATTATTGCCGGAAGAGAGCTTCAGTCACGAGGTCTAACACTTCACAGAGGAGAAAGCAATTTGCTGCAAACACTGACGGTTCTTACTTGTACTCGGAAGGTGTCCGCTTCGAATATCGGCAGGAAACCAAATATTCTTAGTTTTTCGCGGGGTTTTCTCCACTCTTCAGCAAACATTCTATAAGAGTGTCTTAGGTATGGTCACGAAATCTTCCACAGTCGTTCCACTTCATTACTATCACGAATTTATACAATGCTATAAAACACTAATAGTCTGGGTTACTGATAGAGTCCTTCAGCAGACTACGAATAAACATTACAGAGGTTAGGGCTCAGAGAGTGGTTACCTATATTGTGACGCCTTGGCAGCACTGACAGGTGATAATCAACTTTTCTGAAGAAACACTGCTACCAACTTTAGAGTGCAAGTGAACAGAAATGTGACTTACAGGATGGACGGAGGGATCCTTCAATTAGACTGATCCAATTATGTCCTTTTGCTTATCTCTCGATTCCCTTTACCTTCATTCATTCTTTCTTTCATCGTTTCCTTTATCCCTCGCATTTTTCGGTGTTTTCGGTGTTTATTTTTCTTATCTTTATAGCTAACTGGGTGCTGGTAATAAGTAACTAATGCTATTGTACAAAACAAATTGAGGGTCGGTGCATTTTGGATGTGATGCCTGAGAAAAACAGTTTCAATACTGGAATATGTGCAGAAGGCTAATGCCTGACATTACAAAGTTACTTAGCTTACTGTCGCTTACCTCTACCTAAATGAAACCTAACACTTTGTCTTTTCGATCTGCTGTCAGTTATTGATTTCGAGAAAGATTTGACTGCATCTGAGTTACTGCCACGTGTTTACAATTGGAAGCTATCATGTACATCTCATTATAACGGCACAAGGATGCAGGCGTGCCTGAGAATGTATGTTTTAAGCCGCCGGTCATTCAAATGCCGAAGAAGATATGGAGACGTTCGTGTGCAACCTGCATGCACTAGCTCCTATAAAGCACGGAAATGGCCGTCTTTACATAACGTTCTCCATGAGAAATTTCAGGTTATCACAGCGGTATTGATTAAATTTCAAGTCTTCTGGGATGTTACGTGCTGTCGCCTCATAAATACGTGTCCTTACTGACGTTTTGAAAGTTCGTAGCGCCTTCAGGTTCAGGATCGAGCAGTAACAGAATGTTGAAGCCACCGACGTTTCGAAGAAGCGCAGTGGTTTCATCTTTAATGTCAAGCAATCCAAGAAGGGTGTGAATTGTTTTCTTCTCAAGATTAAGGCAGTATGTTCATTTGAAACGTCGATAACCACTGTCCGTTACTGAGTAGAATGCATTTGACCTGAACAGCGTGGGTAGAGTCCGTTAACACTCTCGACGACGGTCGGGGGAAAACATATAATCCTGTCAAAAACATGAATCTCGACCACTGCATGAAGCAGTTTTTTTGTTTATAACAATCCCAAATCAAATTTATGTACACCTCTAAGCACATAGAACACTACAGAAGACAACTATATTATCCCACAAGCACAAAACGCGACTGACCTTCAGACAAACGTATTTTTAACTGGAATACGTCGGTTACTGGTCACCCACAGGAGACGGTCGGTTTGCAAACCACTGCCAAGGTCAACTGCAAACTCCACAGTTAGTACATGTACTTCCAACCGATGAAACGTCACATCATAGAAGACTTTAATCTTCAGAGTGACCAGGAAACGTCTTAAGGATTCCTGTGCAATCCAGTGACTACAACGTAACATACAGACGTGCGTATTCACAACAGAAACGTTCCTGACGCGATCGCGAAAAAGACCAAGGGCTCTGATATATTATCTGTGTATGTACAATTCTAGTTAAATCCGTATTGTGGGATTTGAAATTCTTATACAGGTGTAGATGTAAATTTAAATCTTCCCAGAATACTTGAATTTTATGTTTTCTCACTTCACAGCTTTTACATTTACATGTACGTAGCTAACATTAATGTCATTATTGTGGGATAAATGGCCAAGCAGAATTTTGCGAGATGTTGCTGGTATAGGAGCGAGAGGAGGGCTGAGTTCATATAGGTCATTGGTTAGCGTCACGGTGTAGCCGCTTTTACTTTGGTCAAATGGAATCTTCTACCCACTGTGCAAGAAAAGATGTGACGACGAAGAGAAAACTTGCCTGTGCCAGGCGCCAAACTGCGGTCGTTCCGCCGGTTGCCAGTCATCTGATTTTATCTCGGAGCACTGACAATGGCTGCATTGCGGCCGGCTTCTTCATGTGACCCATAAGTTACTGGTATTAAGCCCTGACGGGGCTCCTGACCAGAATGTGACCTCCAGTGAGGGGCGTCTTTCACCACTTTTAGGTCTCGCCTCTTGGGAAATGGGAGGTCACTCTGGTAAAGTAGTTCAAGTGTGCTGCACAGCCAACGAAGGCAGTGCCTCAGTTTTGCAAGACGAGCCCCTGCATCCCTCATAATGACAGCAAATCAATCATCTGCTGTCAGTGCCGACTTACAACTCGTCATGATATATTGCACTGTGGTTATGACAATAACAGTGTGGCTATTGCTGGGTGTTTTCTTGGACGGTACTTCTGTTGGCTTCCCAGTGTGGCTGTTGATTGTCTCCCTGATCTTCAAATGGAACACATCTGACACATTGACACAAACAGCCATCGGCTGAGCGGCATCCGCATCTTTACATGACAAACTAAAGCAATTCCCGGCGCACCACTTACTAAGTACAAGCGAGTCGGTTTCTACGTCAACGACCAAAACAAGTCGAGTCATTACTGCCAACTTCCTAAAGATAAATTAACTGCATTACTACTGTAATAACACACTCCAAAACCCGACAGAAGAAGTATCTATATGAGGATTCCCTTCTTCAGGGTTATGACGCTATGAAAACCTTAAAATATGCAAATGTGTATGTGTATTATCTTGATTTTTTTCCGTTGTATTCAAAATTAACAGAATGGTTGTTAAGGCAGTCTAATGCAATTACGAAAGTTTATTGCCCAAACATGGGGCACTTGATAGCCAAAAGAAGGAGCAATTTCTGTATTTTCCTACAAAGCTTGAGGGGCAAATATGGTTTCATTATTTGAAATGGAAATTATATTAATTGACAGAGACGAAAGGTCTTCATTTTGTGGGTTGACGCCATAAATTTTCAAAAAATTGGATGGACTTGTGTTTCCACCATAGCAGTCGAAAATTTATTGCCATAGAAATAACACATGCCATATCAAAGAGAAGAAATATGTATTTATATTTTCATTATACGTTCAAAACTTCACTACAACCAGTAATAACTACCTACAAAATCCAAATAAAAAATTTTGCATTTTATTACACATTTGCAATTTATAAATGCAGTAACAACACTATCCAATATCCGACAGGATTATTTATTTATATTTTCATTACATACTTTAAACTATGCCAATAACAAATTTCAAAACCCCAGACAGGGACTATGCATTTGTACCTTTACGACACACAGTTGGTTGAGGCACTGCGTTACAAGCCGGAAGGTCGCGGGTTCGATTCCCGATGGTGTCATTGGAATTTTTCATTGATACAATCCTTCCGGCCGCACTATGGCCCTGGGGTCGACTCAGCCTCTAACGCAAATGAGTACCAGGAATATTTCCTGGGGGGGGGGGGGGTAAAGGCGACTGGTGCGTAGGGCTGACAACCTTACCACCTTCATGTGCCGATTGTCTTGAAATCTGGGAGCCTCAACCAACCTCCTGGAACCATAAGGGCCTGTCCAGGCCTGTAATGGGATTGCTTTACCTTTTTTAACCTTTACGACACTATCTGAAATTGACCAAGTTGTATGTTACGAAAGACCCATAAAATAATTATTATTGTCTTCAGACTAGGCCTATTGTTTAGTACTCCCGAAACTGGTTTCGACGTTGCAGGCATTGTGTATCTAAGTAGGGTTAATGAGGACCAGAAATAATATATTAGTAACGAGGAAGATAAATGCACAGACCCGTAGCAACACAGCGAAGTCTAGAACAGGAGTGGAAGAGGCGTGGTGATATTACTAGGCAGGATAAGAAATGGTTTGCTTTCATGCGGAACGAGTAGGAGCTGTTCCTAGTTCCTAATTTTTTTGTAAAGAATCAGGACCGCCTCAGACCCCACCCCATTTTAGTAGCCTACTTTACGTCCTAAACAGGAAAAAAACAGGTATTTGAAATCATCATTTTGTGTGTTTGTTCGTTCGTTCGTTTGTTTGTTTGTTTGTTTGTTTTTGCTTGTGTGTGAGTGCGTATGGGTGTCCATTTCAACTTCTGAACCGAATGGTAAAGAAACGTGTTGCTTATACTATGTCATTTGAGGTCATCTCAATGCCATACTTCTCAGTTTCTACATTCACTAATATAACAATATGGCGGAGCGTCAACGTCTGAAGTGACAGCGATATTAACATCAGTTATTTTTATGCTTTAAACCACAGACGTACGTTGGTTAATAGCAAAATGGGGGTAAAGTCGACCATGGGTGTTAGAAACTTTAGTTTAGGAAAGGGGTGAAGTTAGAAAGATGGGAAGATTCGTTTGAACCAGTCCTTAATATATAATGACCTTAGGCAAAGAGCAGAGAGAATTTACAGCGCCTCTCTTCCTTTGTTAACGGGTGATTCAGATGCCTCTATTCTGTGTCCCGTAAAAAGCGGTTTTTTATCTTATTCTGTGTTTACGCCACCCAAATAATCCCTTGGGAAATATTTCTGTTTTCTTTATTTGCCTCTCTTCATCTCAGTAGCCAAAGACCTATTCTTAGGTAGAAAAAATATTGGAGGGGCATTTGGCCCCCCCCCCCTTGCACCACCAAGTTACGCCTATGTTTTAGATGATATGAAGTGTCTATGTGTCTGTCTGTCTGTCGCAACCACTACCCATCAGAGAATATAAATGCCTGAAATTTTCGCAGTAGTTTTGGGATGATTTTGTGATACGCCGGGCCAAATATAATCAGAATTTGGGTAATGATGATTCGGTCGGAATTGCAACTCCGTACCATGTCGATAACATCTGTCAAGCTGCCTGTTTAGAACTTCTCAAACTCAAGGTGTGAAAATACAGTGAAACTGACGTCATAGCCGACAGCGGACAAGGAGTTTATGCGCTTTCGGCTAGACGAATAAAACATACATCGGAGGATAAAGTTAAACGCTGATGATCTTAAGATACCAGAAAGTCGGTTATATTAGCTCAAATAGTCCTAACACTTTGAAGCCTGACCGTTACATAAATTATGCATTCATTCATTCATTGCGTGTTCTGGTTGAGACAGGTCCATGGCCTCTGCCAAAGCGATTTATCCACAGAGTGCGATGTAGTGCCGCCTGTTTCAAATTCCAGGGTCTTCTCTTTTCCTTACAGTCACCCAGTATATCCTTACGTCTTCTTCCTCCACTTCCCGTCCCATCCGTCTTTCTTCAATAACGTGTTTTAGAAGGCAGTTCCTACGCTAGATCTTACTAATTCCTTTTGCCTTCCTTGCTTTTATTTATTGTGTTTACGATGTTACACCTCGCAATTGTCTGTATTTTTGGAAAGAGAACCAACAAATAAAAATTCACTGCCTACTCACCGGAGACACAGTCTGCCTCCATTATAAATATCAATCTGCTACTGCTGTATAGGAAAATAATCGCCGCTTACTGTAAGAACCATATGAGGTAAATAAATACACTTTGTGGGACGAGAATATGATGCATGTAGGTGCCGCTGTGCTTTAACCCTTTAAAGACGAAGCGTATCTGTTTTATATAAGGACTCAGTGCGTACCGCGCTGTAAACACTCTCCACTTCGGTTATAAAAACCAGTCTCTTAATGTTTTATAAGGCAAAAGTTGCTGTTTGTTCTGAGATCCGTACAAAACACATAAACGCAATGTGGGCACCATGTAGAGTTTTTTAATGTTAAACCTGGTGGTACGTAAAGTTACCGCTAGGCTTTAAAAGGTTAAATAGGTAACTTACCTTCCACTGACGTCTTCACTGATCGATCAAGTCACGCGCTCAGAAACGGAGAGGGCCGTTATGCGACAGAAGTCAGCCACGCTCCGATCCCATGTGATACACTCGTATGTGACGGCTCATTGATATATGTCCTATTTCCTGAAACATGTCCAAGAATCACATCCTTAATGGATACAGGACTAAAATCATTTTTTGCTTAAGTGAAGCAGGTATTCCCGCCTGTAAGCTGTCCTACCCACACTCTTTGAGATTTCCTTATAAGTTTAAATGTGCCACCTACACAAGTCTCCTACTCCAAGGAACCACAATTCTTGCAGTGCGGTCATGGAATTATAGGCGTGTGCATGAGTATTCCACTGAAATGATGAATTGCCACATTCCTTGAATGAAGTATGTCTTGTTTCAAACTGGTCCACAGCTGACAGGAACAGTCACTGAAATACGTATGGGCCATTTCCTTCAGATTAGACCGGGTATATTGGAGCCAGCTAAAATTTAGAGACAGGTGCTCACAACGGAGATGGCGACTGATGATCTATCTTACTTCAGAGATCTACGGACTGTGTCACTTTATATTTGTACATTTTACTTCCAAGTTCGTAGATACTTTCTTACTCCATTTGTGGTTTCGTAGACACATAAATGGAACTGCCATTTCAACTTCAGAATATTCTGGATAGGATCCAACTGAAGAAGGGCATTTCTCTAAAAATCCTTAGTATTTATCATACCGGAGAACAACTGTCCTACATATTAAATCAGCACGCTCTTGACTGATTAGGCAGTGTAGGACGACAACCTCCTGCTGCCTACCCGACTGTCAGACTCCTTTAAAAAGTCACTGACCTCTCAGGGGGGAAAAAAGAAGAAGGAAGGAGGGTTCGATTCTTACCACCTTCTTTACATACATACACATCTGCTGTCTTTCTCGTATCCTTTCTTGAGCCGCGAAAAGCGATCACAAAAATTGATCTCAACTACCCACCAAGTAGTACAGCAACAGTTAATGACGGTTCACAACAGGCCTACGATTAAAACCGCAGTAATGGATGGTCTCATATCCTCTTCCAACGAGCAGTGGCGGCAAACCTCATTAGTCCTTGTGATAGTTAACAACTCTCTTCGACCAATTTATTCATTGTTTGTTTATTGGCGCCATCATAGCTATTAAGTTACGTAGCGTCGAATAATAGCATGGCTGTGTGAATGATAAATTGGAATGGACGTTGTAAGGCGCGGTCGTGGCGTCATTACGGTAAATTTTGAGCACTGGTCGGGACGAGATGGGAGTGCTAGCTACCCAGCCACGACAATTTCAATGACACTCTTTGAACGACGTTAGATTAAATAGGAAGATGATCGTGAATGGCGAATAGATAAGGATTAGGAAGGAGAAGATCATGGCTTCAAAATCTTCTGTAAAATCCTGAACAAGTTTCATGAACGATAAAAAGAAATATTAAATTTCGTGATTTCCTGTCCACGCTATTTCAGTTTTAGGTGTTATGGAACTATTCGGTCTTGAACACTACAGAAGGTAAGCCTTTACCCTCTGAGGGTCAGAAAAGAACGCAAAGTCTCAGGTATAGGGCTAACACGTATGATGTAATTTGGTATTACTTAGTTAAAAGAACCGAAAGCTGCTGTGTTCTGCTCACGTACCAGGAGATGATTCCTACTAGGAATGCGAAAGATGCGTATTGCGCAAGATTTCGTGACGAATAACAAGTTGTTGCTATCTGTCCTGAAAGCATTCGCACAATGCACTCGCTCACTGCACGCTACTCGAAATGCCTGATGCTTTCCATCTGTACTCGTACGTAACAGCAAAACAGACTGTCGCCCCAACCGGTAGCCCACGTAGCCAGCAGTGCCCCGCAGCGCGCCAGAAATTTCTCCACTTCCGCCCGCGGGAATCATTTCGTTGTCTGCGCTCTGTAGTTATCAGGATGCTTTGGCGTTGGAATTTCGGCCCGGACACAAGGATTTCCGTAGTTTTCCTCAGTCACTCAAAAATGGGGCCACTGCTGCTTCTTTTTCACATCACACCCGACTTACAGTCCCACTTATCTTGTCATTTAGAATTTCTTTCAACGTCATGAACTTTCAAATTACATGTGACCTGTAGAATAAAGGTAAAGTTGTCCCTGTGTACGTCATGAAGGCATAGATGGGAGTGAATTTATAGCGCCACCTAATTCCTAACATTGGTAATGGATGGAAGTAAGGGCCAAAGACTCACGCCCCGGCAGATTTACCTTCGGGGGAAGATCTACCGGCACCTATTTAACAGGAAGCTGGATACTTCTCAAAACTGGTGTACGGGACCTGAGAGGCGGGAAGACCTCTTGCTCCTGCTGGAAGTCGAAACACAATTCCTTACACATCCAGCCTGTAGCCTAGTCACTTCACCAAGTACGCTAACCCGGCTCCTTCATGCTACCTATGCCTACTTAAAACATTACACAGGGTGTTTCTCAAATAGCTTGACAAACTTCAAGAATGAGTTCTTGACATTAAGGAACTCAGGCCTTAAGTTTTCCAAACATTGTAGATACACCCTGTACAGTATCCAGGATACCGCTTTGTCCGTCTCTAATAGCAGGGAGCGGCGTGTGAAATTAGGCACAAATATGGCAATATAATTGATATAAGTGAGGGTTTCTTATATAGGACCCTGCCTTATTTGTACGGGTTGAAACCCTACAGATGCTATAAACTTACCAGTAAAATCCAAATGCACCGGAACGGTAGTGATATATAAAACAGGTAGCTTAGAACATTTTTGTACGCGACAATTTGGATTTATTCTTTGGCGCGTTTTCTGAATATACGCCTAGTTTATTTTATAAGCATTTCTGTTGAGGCAACACATGGCGATTATTCTTACATATACAGAGTTTAATTTAAGTCATCATACTGACAGATGCTTTAAATCGACCGTACGGTGTGGTGTTGTGTGACAGCCACAAGAAACTCCTTGTAAAGACAGGCAAAGAAAGATGTAACTTTCAAACAACATATGTTGTATTAAATTTGCCATCTGTTGCATATACACAGAGATTTGTACTTATGCAATATTTCGTAGAAGAATGGTAAGCTACAAACTTGAACGTCAAAACAGTCGATCTTAATCCAGTTTAAAGTCTTAGGTTTTGTCAGAGATACCATATCCTTAATAACAGTGGAACTAAACGTGTCAGTAGACTACGCATCAAGTCTACAAACCTAAATGTTTTACAAATGTGTTATCTTCATTTTGCGTTCATGCGTCCGTATGACAAATTGTAGCCGATTAAAATATATTAACGTAGATACAGGAGACCTGTGCATGATTAATAAAGCAACACGCCAGAAACTACACGCAGTGGAGGTACAGCTCCAATGTTTCTTAATTCTCGGTACTAAGATAGAACTGATTAAGTACATGCACAGACTGCTTTACTCGCAATGAAACAGCGCACATTATCAATTGCTGAGGAGACTGGGTGGACTTCAGAGGCGGTTTGAAAACAGCGGCTGGACGTAATGACATCGATCACTGCTGGGAACGCAATGCCGTGCCTCGTTCCGTCCGCAGCCTAGTCTAAACGCTATACTGACAAAGCTACGTAGCTCAGCTCGTAGCAGAACAATTGGAATTCATTCCTTCTTCATAAAATTAACACTTTGATGACGTATATATTGAATTACATTACACCTTTCAATAAAAGAAGTTTTAAATTATTGAAATATATTAATATTTAAACGAACTGCAAATTTAAGAGCAATCCAATTCTGGACCAGCATTGTTTCAATAACACACCGGCTTTACATGTAACAACTCAAATATTATTATTTTTCTCAGAAAGTATAGATGGGCACACAACATAAAATTCATGAAAGATTGAAGTAAATTTAAAATTACACGCTTCATATTGCTTGTTTACATTTACGTGTATGTTTATGTTATGTTATGTTATGTTATGTTATGTTATGTTACTCATACATTTTCTGGGAGTCGGTAAAAGGTTCAGACTAACACACATTTGAGATTTGAATTCCTCACAGCAGTGTTGACGAATATGCGACACTTCCGAAATACGACGCCACATCTAATGTTAAAAAGATGCCGATGTTTCTTGTGAGATCATTGATTCTATGTTCAGGACCGGTGGGGTCCCAGAACATTCGATTCTTCATATCAAAAGCCATAAAGATAAAACAGTATGAAAAATTTTAAGTATAAATAAAACTGTAGTGATAAACTTTGACACCCCTCCAGATATAGAAAAATTCACAATTTTTATACAATAACGGTACCAACAAATGCACACAAGTATATTAAAATTAGTTTTATGCATACAACGAACTGTTACACGTTTTGGCAAACCATGTGTTCTTCACCACTGATACAAAATACAAAGGATAGATACACTAAAAGTATAAAACGAAATTATAAAAATATAAAAAATATCAGAACCGATACAAAAGTGTAATTATAATCATAAGAACCAGCAGTTTAAAAGTCGGTAAATATAAGCCATTACGATAAGAATGTGTACGCACCAGGTTTCAGTTAGCAATTCACCATTCGACAGAAAGTGTCGTGTTGTGGATTGTACCATTATTGCATACATTCGATTAATGCAAGGATCATGGATCATCCACAGCTTTGATTTGAAATATTTTTTAATGTGATGTGTAAAGTCAATACATGGAAAATCATTCATGAGTGTATGCACTTTCGTTGGGCTATGAAGTAGACGGCCTACGTGTTTTGGAACAGAACTGTCCGGTAGTAAATGAACACAGTAACCAATGAGCTGGAATGTAAGTCTTCTAGTAACTGAAAAAAAAATTACCCCACAGTAGCACATTATGCTGCACACAAATATTTTATAGTCGTTGCTGGTGCTCACTACTTTGTCCGTGTCTAGTAGACAAGCGCAGTTATGCGGTTCAGGTTTTGGCGCCCCGAGGGCGTAGTCAAAATGGTCGCCCGTGACAGAAAAAACGAAATTAAAAAAATCATATTTATTGAATTTCCTTATAATCAGCTAATAATATAAAATTTTTTGAGGGCAGAAAATCCTTTTTTTCATTCAAGATATCGTTTTGAAGCCCACTTTGCCGCCCGCGGGGGATGGCCGCACCAATCTCCCCCCCCCCCCCAACTACGTCACAGGTCAAATGTATTTCTTGGAGCTGCAAAAGAGATGTGCAAAGCCACAAGCATCGAATTTTAAAAATGCTGCGAGTTTTCTAGACGGCATTGCAATCAGCGAAATTAAGCACTGTGGGTCAGTCCGACGTCACTGGAAGTTCGTCCGTTGGACTGATCCGAAAGAGTGCGTGGTGGTTTAAAAAAAGTACTACAAATAAGTATAATTGTCCACTCTTGTGTTCTGGCTGTTTTTCAAGAGCGGACTGAATAATATAGTTGATACCAAGGGAGGGACGCGCACAGGAAACCCCCCAAGGCCCATTCATCTTTCGAGGTTCAACTGACGGACACGTGGAAGAGTTTTTGTGTGCCAAGATTTTGTACAAGCAGAAATCACACATCTGTTAAGCGACTGACATAGATGGATTCCAGGTAGTCTGTGTCATTTTCTCTTATCCTACTTGCAGAAGAGTTCGGGTTAACTAATATGGGCAACTATCGGAATGTTTCCTAACCCCGGCTCTAGAATGTTCTGCTGTTATTCGTGTACAAGGTCTTAATATGGTAGAGTTACAAATTTAATGGTGTGCCTACATAAAAATGCGTCTGATATAATCAGTTCGGACGCATGGTAGCTCAGTCGATATAGTCACTAACCCACAGGCATAAGGGCTCGATTCCCGGCGACGACCGTCTCCACTTATGCTTTGTCTAATGGGTATTAGGGCGTTATTTCTCATGGGATAAAGGAAGAAGGGTGTAAAGCCGACAGATCAGCTCTACCTATACCTGGTTCAACTTTCAGTTGAGGCCACTTAGTATATAGCGAGTTGTCACTGTAGGTGCTGCCCTGCAAACACTGGGTTTACCCGATATGTGGAGTTGCCACAGCGATGCTGATGCAGATGCCAGTATCCTGGGGTATGACTCCGTGTAGATCGGTTAGAATCAAGAACACTGTGTTTACCCGATAACTGGGCTTGCCACAGCGATGCTGATGCAGATGCCAGTATCCTGGGATATGACTCCGTGTAGATCGGTTAGAATCAAGAACACTGTGTTTACCCGATAACTGGGCTTGCCACAGCGATACTGATGCAGATTCCAGTATACTGGGATATGACTCCCAGCAGAACGGTTAGAATCAGTCTTTCGGAGAAACTTACTGCTTTCCTCCGTCACATCTCGAATGCCACATAACAGCCGATGTGTTTGTACTGACAGCAGCAACGTGGCGACTGCCCATTTAAAATACACGCAACAAGGCTAAGTGGGTAGTCTCAACTTAACGCTGAACAAACTGTATTGCCCTAGACGCTAGTATTCAGTTTCACGCCTGTTTACGTTATTGCTAATGATGCCGTACGTCCACTCACCGGTAAGTATTTATGGTATGGTAATTAAGCATAGGGACATTACTGTTAACACTGCAACAGCGTATCGATGCAGAATGGCTGTATAAAATCTACTACAAACTAGCAGCATAAATTACTGGCCATCTTGAAAGCTGTGAAGTTCTTTTACGCCAGCTTTTCCCCAACTGGATTCCGTGAAACCCCGGAGTTCCGTGCGGTGTGAATAGGGGTTCTGCGATCAAATTTCGATGGTAGAAACATTTTTCCCTCTCGCGTCCACAAACAACGTGGTGACTTACTCGGATTCTGCTCGTTCGCTACTGAATTCTGTGCTGTACCAGCCTGCCAGAGACCTCCAAAAAGTTGCTTAAACACGGTTCTGGTAGAAAATAAGAATGCAGTATTGTTTATCATCGCCTAGTTTGGCACTACACAGCAGAAAGGCAGTGAACAAGAAGCCCCATCTGTATGATTGAGGTATAGCATGCGGCAATTTCTCGGTATCAAAAGAGTTTATTTGCTTTGTTTAGGTGTACTGTTTTTCAGAATCCTTTCGACTTCGTTTTGTATATTCTAAGTTAAATGATCTCTCTGGCCAAATAACTTTGACAGCCGTTGCTTGATGCTTACGGCCTCCGTAATGCCGCAACTCCATGAAGTACGTGTACAATCCTTCAGGAGCCAGCAGCCGTTGACCCAGACGAAAAACCCTCCGTCTCTTATAGAGCTCGAACTGACAAAAGGACACCAATAGAATATACTCTGAGACAATCCAGTCGAGTTCATATCCCCACAGACTCTGTCCGTAAGGTGTTAGTACCATTTTCCAATCTATGCCTAGATCTCCGAAATGGTCTCTTCCCATCAAGGTCTCCGACCAAAATTTGTCTGCTCGTGATTATGCAGCACGCTAATGTACGAAGCAGTGAGCTCGAACTGGATACGTGGTTCAGGCAACTCGCAACTGCACTCGTATTATTAGGGTATATTATGCACGAATGATAATAGGCTGAATAGGAGTAAAGAAGATAGTGTGGCAGAAATCGGGCCGAAACCGCGAACGGAATGTTTTGTGACGACTGTACGTAGATAATCGTGGACAAAGTTTGTGGTCATAAAATTTGACGCCAATAGCTCATTATCACTGTTGGGGGCATTTTCTATGGACACAATCAAGTGTCTTACGTTTTAAAAAATCCGATTCTAAACAACTACGACGTTTCGGCAACAGCTGTCTCTGTCTTAGGGTAAAATAGGTCAAAAGAAGTTACCTCTTACGTAGTAACCTTTAGATTAGTGTACGATGAATTGGGAAGGATGTAGAAGAAAGTGGTGGTGGCCCGTTTCAAAGTACACCTGGAGAAGTTCAATAAAATCATGAACTATCGGTGTCCCTGCTAGGACTATAACCGGGCACCTGCAGAGTAACAACATAGAAGCACTGCCTCCTGAACCATCGTGCCCACAATATAATTTTATCGCATACATTTATTATATTAGTATTTACATTTTATTTTTTATTGTATTCTTGAACACACTTTCATTTTTAAAGTCCGTGTATGTATGCTAATAAGTACATGTCCTGCACTTAGTAACAACCATAAACAGCACAAAAAATGTTAAGCAATGCACAGTCACTTGTATGTTCTGAGCTGTAAACAGCACAGACCTTTCACTTGTCAACCATCTTTGGTCGCAAAGGTAAACTTCTTCCAGTCTCCGAATAGTAATAACTCAGCCTTGGAATCTTTCAAGTCTTCATGATGTCATCAGGCTACGTTCAGACGGCTGAATTAGCGTTCTGCTCTACACGTCAGTACTTTATACGGAACACCAAAAAATACACCATGGAGCAGCGGTGGTCAAATTGTAATCTAGTTACACTGAACACGGATAAGAACATAGAAACTGAGCTCTATAGTTGGATGAATTCGGCTATGTTTTAAGATTCATGTTGCTGCCTTTTATTTTATAAAACCATATAACCTGCCAGAAATATACCCTGAAGATGTAGGCATTATGTTGCTCCGAACCGGATGACTGTTCAAAGCTGTGAAAACCTCCGATGGCCGTGCCATGGCTCAGGCGGTTAGCCGCCGGCCTCCCACCGCGGGGGCCCGGGTTCAATCCCGGGTCAGTCCATGTGGGATTTGTGATGGAAAAAGTGACACTGGGACAGGTTTTTCCCCGAGTTCTTCGGTTTTCCCCTGTCAATTTCATTCCACCGGTGCTCCATTACTAGGAAAAGGACAAAAAATAATCATCATAGGGTTGCACAGTAAGCCGCATGGGTGCAGTGCGTCCGTAGCGTCTGCTGCGGGGCCCTTCACCACTAAAAAAAAAATTCAGATGTGTTATAAGGCCTATGGATCTGAAATTTTTCTACTTAGTTACAGCCATTGGCTACGAATATTTCGCTCGTAGGAAGATCTGGGTTGACTGACGCTGAGAAACGTACGAAGTATCAATCCGTCATACTACAACCAACACTGATAGAGTCCGTCTTTTTTTCCAGCCCTGCTACATGCTCATTCAAAAATTGTGTGCATGTTTATATTCTCCAATACCAGGAGTCATAAATTCTTTAGTCGCTGTCATGAATTCGACAGGCAAATATGAGGCATGTTTCAAAAGTAAGGCCCCCTAACCTGTAATGTTTGTGTTAAGCATCTCCGTATTGGGTGGGATGCAGCACGTATGATAGGGTAACATGCAACAGATGATGCAAGGGACAGTCTGGTGCTACTTACAGGATAAGTTGATGTGCAATATAAAACACGTTAGAAACTTGGTCCCTCTGTTTCTCATGGGGGAAATAATTTTACCTGTCGAAATTTACCTAAACTTATAGAGGTGGGTGACGACGGCTTATTGAGAGAGATGCATGTCAGAAAATGGCGCAGAGTTTGAAAATGGCCTAACAGACACCTGTGATGATGATTGCACCCGTCTGTCCAGCACATCAAAGACAAATGTGATTGCTGGACGAATGAAGGAACAGATTTTGGAAAAAGATGAGGTGACCGATTCAACAATAATGAGGAAGTGGAAATGACTGTTCGTGGATAGCTGCCAATGCAAGTACGCGACCCATACTGAGACGGATTCTTTAAACTCATGCCAACCTGCGACACATGCATCAGTGTGTGCGTGCATTATGTTGAGTATAATGGTACTTCAGTGGAATAAATCAGACATATTTAACGTTTTCATGATTGTTTATGTAATTTTCATGACCTACGGTGCCTCACTCATTGAACGTATTTCGTATATTTCGCTCTGACATACGCGCAGTTACGTACTACTTCCCGTCAAGCAATCGATGCCTGAAAGCCTACTCATACGAATACAAACGCGCACACATACAAGAACAACCACTGAAAGGACCCGATGTAAGTAGAAGAAATACAAAATTGGTATATAGGTCTACATTGTTTTTCATGGCTTGACATGCCCTAGAGGGCACAATCCTCCCTATTGTTGAGGTTTCGAGATCACACCAAATTAGACACACAACACTCGGTAGGACTCCTCTAGACGAGTGATCGGCTCGTCGCACAGACCTCTACCTGACAACACACATCATTCACAACAGACAGACATCCATGCCCCCGGCGGGATTCGAACCCACAATACCAGCAACCGAGCTGCCTCAGACCCACGCTTTAGACGGCGCGGCCACCGGCATAGGCCTGGGCCTGCTTACCGGCACAAAAATGTTTGGCGGTACTACGAGTAATGGGCGCTCGTGTTGCTTCCATGAGGACAGTATTTCTCCATTCGCGTCGAAATATACAGGGTTATGGAACTGCAGGACGGAAGAATTTAGAAGGTAAAAATCAATCTCTACGGACATTACGTGTATTATTTTCACAAATCTGGATGTAAGAATTACCAATAAAAGTGAAATGTGTTGTTTTTGGCGCAGCATGCAAAGCAATGAAAAAGACAGAAAATTATCCAAACAAACTTCACTTCTTCATCCATTTTAGATTTACGGCTTTTCTCAGAATTTACAGTATCTACTTCCTTTTATCTCCCAGTGACAAATTCTAATCTTAGTTGCAAACATATACAGACAAAAGTCAATTGACACAGTTTGTCCAGGCACTGATAACAGCTTCTTTCTGTCACACTCTCCGCTAAGTAGGCCCTAGATGTCACCTAACCCTCTAATCTCAGGATGAAAACAGTTCCATCTTTCTGAATAACGTGTTTGTTTTGGAACATTAGACGACTTACGAAGTCCAGAAACTAAACAATCCTAAATTGCTTTTTGTTATTCAAAAAGACATAAGTCTAGGAATCAAAATTCAGAGTGCCTTCGACAATCCCCAGCGCACATGCCAGAAACAAGTGCAGCAATTACAATTCCTGTTTGGTAAGACCAGAGTCAGAGATATTCTGCTTTGCTCAAGGCACTGAGAGAAGTGAAAAGTATATTATTAATATGATACGAGACAGATATGTCAGAATTTTGCATACGTACAATTCCGCCCAATTATTACTGTTGGTGTAATGAATGATTCCATCAGGGCCGCAGGATAGGGTCGTTGACGCACAGACCGTTACTTCGGCCCCGTCAAATAACCAGGATCCCTTTCTGCAGGCGGCGAATTTTTCCATCTGCGGGCTGGGCGTCTGGCCTACTTACCCGCGATTACCACAAATCCGTTGGTACGTTTGTTGTCTGAACAGACGTAAGCATTTTGGGCGGGTTTCTTCTAATCACACACTCAGAACATAAATGGAGTAAACGGTTTTCAGATATGAAGGATAGCTACAAATGTACTGAGTAAACAGACGCTAACAGCTGACAAGGGATAGTCCTCCGGCTTCAGAATTGGGAGTTAACAAATCCTCACGGTTAAAAAGGCATGTTACCAAATGTTAAACAGCGCCTCAGAGTTGGACAGGTTCTCTGAACGATCTAAGCAATGGAAAACGGACAATTAAACTTGGAAGCGGCCACCTGTAGTTAAAAAAAAACTTACCAGTGGCTGTATATCTAATCTTGATGTACTACATTTTGCAAGACTAAACAGAATTTTAAAGAAACTCTGAAAGCATAAGGAGACGAAGTTGGTTACAAGATGTTTCAGGTTTTCATTGTGTTTCAATGCTAATGCGGGTTATATTTCTGTGTAATGACACTGTAGAGACCTATATTTGGGTTCTACCACGAACGTGTTGGAAATACTCTCTGTGTCCTTCTTTAAGGCGAAGTGACTACCTAATGGCCTCTGTCGATATATTAAGTTATAATTCAGTTTGGTGGGGTTTTATACGTATAATAACGTCAAGAAATAGCCAATGAATGAGATCAAAAAATAAAGATAAAACAAAAGTTGAAACGGCGATTCATTTCGGGGTGGGGGGGGGGGGGAAGGAGGGGGCACTGTATGAATAGAAGATTTGAAGCTACGAAAGAACGGCATAGCAAATTCAGCCAGAGAGAAAACGGGAGTAGGAAAAACAGAAAACTATCGGCGGGGTATATTGTTTAATCATTTTGCTTTGAAAATGGAGGCAGTGATGATCTCCAAAAGGTCAGCAGTGCAGCATGCATCTTCTTGATGCCACCACCCAGACATAAGGTCCATTTTGTATCAGTTTTATTAATTAATTTCTTTTACGTTATTTTAATACACTGGGAAGTTTTATATAAGAGAGAATGAGGTGTGGAAGAGCTGAGAATGACGACCAGGTAGGCAAATGGGAGGAAGCGGCGTGCTTGCTTTAAGACGTTCTTAAGTTCGCCACACGTGACTGAAGAAATCACAGACTCATCAGCCCGGACACCTGGTCTACGGTCGGGATAAGAACCCAGTAGTTTCCGATTGCCGGAAAGATGTAAGAGACTGTGGCAACCGGTTATTGGCCTATGTGACGTGGGGGTAACAAAAGCTTCTTTAATCCTTTGAAGCACAATTATTACGGCATATTACGTCTGCTTTAGCATTAACAAGTTTGAGTTTTTTCGACACAGTTTTTCAGTGTAGAGAAGCGCCGGTCAGTAAATAAGTTTACATGGCCTATAATTTCGTAACTGAAAAACCTACAGTGACTGCGATTGTAGATATCAGGGGAATCTGTCCATATTATCATATTACACATTCCTAACACAACAAAAACAACTCAGCACATAGTAGAAGAGCTACAAAAATGTAGCATAATTCGAGTTAATTTGTTGCCGCACAAAAACTATAATCTAGGGTTTGCAGTTCTTTAACTATTATAATAACGTCCCATGCCGAACAGTTTAAGATTTTATATCGCTTAGCACGTTTACTATTGTATAATTAAAGTGTACTGCATACTAATAATTTGTTTACAAGCCCGCCTGAAGTTGACACGGTATTGTCGAAGCGGCTAGTGTAGTTATGATGTAAACATATATGTAACAAAGTTGTATTTTCTTTCTTGGTCCTTCTCTCTTCTACCTACTTGTTCACAGCAGGTGTCGAGGGGTTTGTGATTTCATTTGATCACACTCAAGCACACACCACAGTCGGTAGGACTCCTCTGGACGAGGGATCGGCCCGTCGCAGAGACCGCTACCTGATAACACAAACACTGTACGAGAGACAAACATCCATGCCCCCGGTGGGATTCGAACCCACGATCCCAGCAAGCGCTCGGCTGCAGACCTAGGTCTTAGACTGCGCGGAACAAAGTTGTATTAATATACTGAAATACGTATCGTTAGTTCACAACACAACGTGACGCAAAGATATTATGACTTACTGGAATTGTAATTAGCCTATCATTAAATAATCTTAAACAAGTGTGCACAAATTCCCCCCCCCCCAAAAAAAAAGTAGGAGCACCTCAAAATTCTAGGCGACAGAAGGGCGAGATGAAGAAAGGTCCATACTGAGTAACAACAAATATTAGGCGTCATCATATAAAAGTTAGTAGCCACGGCGGCCAGGTGTAAGAAATTTGTGCACAACTGACTTCAATTTCATACCCCTCTTCCTCTACACCACGTAAGAGCAATACAAACAGTCACACATATAGGCTACGTACTTCCAAATACAGCAAATTTCAACCGTCCAGGATCAGGCTCTAAAGGCAGGGCTTCGTGTTTACTAAGTGAAAAGCACCGGGTTGACAGATACGGACGTGTCAATGATCGGGCATTCACTATGACTAAAATACGCGCACGTGGATGATACTTTAGCTTATATTGGGCAAAAACGTCTTCCGGCATACGTGGCAAGCAAAAATTGCATCATGCAACAGAGCGGTTTTGAAGGTGTGAGCAGGGAACGGGCTGCATAATGAGCCTCGTTTGCTGTGGTACAGCCAGGCCTCTGTGGCAAACATTCAAACTGGAGTCGGAGTGTTACGTAACTCCTGCAAGAGGCGAACTCTTTCGGCTCGTGTGAGGTCAAAATGACCAATCTGTTCTGCTGTTTTAGAACACGTGGCAGATATCCCTTCTCTTTTATTTTGTGCCCAAAACTGGATTTCAAGATTGCCATAACCACAGATCTTGACCCGTGCAAATAAAATGCTTCAAGGAACCGGTGATTGGAACTGACTTGGTTCAAACAAAACACGCCGCCTTGGTTAATTCTATTCGACATAAAAGGAATGTCGCAAAACCACACAAGCCAGGCCTGATAAGTGTAATTATTTAAAACTCCGGAAGTAGTAGTACAGAACCTAGCACGCAGACGAAGGGCAGAAAAAGGGGTGGATCATTATTGTTTGTTTAACGACGCTATCAGCAACTAGAGTTATATGGTGTCGAAAGGTTGGTTGACAATAAACAGGCCTAATGAATTATTAATCGAAAGGGATACTGAAGGGTGAGGTCGTGGCTCATTTTTAAGGTGATATCCCAGTAACTGCCTAAACGAACTGAGAGAAGCAATAAAAAAATTTCAGGATGGTTGATGTCGTAGCTGAGACTCGAACCAGATACTTTCAAAATTAAAGTCAGAAGCGATTCAGATTGAAAAAGTTGTTTAGTGAAAGAAGAGGAGAGAGAATAGAAAATAAACAGAAAAAAAGAAGAAATGAGACAGAAAGAAAATGCAAGGCGGAAAAGACAAGGAGACAAACTACAGAAAATAAAGGGAGAAAGGATGTGATCTTTCTTGAAATTTTTTTGTCGCATATATGTATGGTCACTCTGATCTTTTAAGGAAAATTACATGACAGCGTATTCAAAACATGAAAGAATTTTCACCTACAGCGAATACCAGCTAAATTTCTTTGCATGTTTTTGCAGATATGAGTTCAATCAAAATGTTAAGTCATGCGTGATAGAAAAATGAGCGTATTAGTGGAGTTACTCCAGACAGAACCTGTTCTATTTGTGCGCATTTCCGACATTCTTTGAAAGAAAGAAGTCTACGACGTCGCCTCAAAGTGGAATATGTCAGTTGTTGATACTTACCGTACGAAGAATCTTGTTGCATGTATACTGTCCCTTTAGGTAGGTGTGCTTCAACATAGAGAACAGTTTGAAAAGTTGGACACTATACTGCAACCGGCCGCTTCACAAATTGTTGCAAGATTGACTTTAAATGTGAGTTGTGGGCAGGTTATGGGTAGTTTTGTAGTGTGGGGGGTATTTCTTGCGCTATTGTTGTAACTTAACTCCATGGAGCAGAGGCCTTCTTGAGAAGCTAACAGTTTCTCAATTAGTCAAGAAATTCCCCGCATTTTACGGACACCGAAGGTTCATTACCGCATTCACAAGAGCCCGCCACCTGTCCCTATCCTGAGCCAGCTCAATCCAGTTCATGCCCCCATCCCACTTCTTGAAGATCCATTTTAATATTACACTCCCGTCTACGCCTGGGTCTCCCAACTGATCGCCTTCCCTCAGGTCTCCCCACCAAAATCCTGTATGCACCTCTCTTTTCCCCTATACGTGCTACATGCCCCGCCCATCTCATTCTTCTCGATTTGATTACCCGAATAATACTTGTATTTGGTGATGAGTACAGGTCATTAAGTTCCTCGTTATGTAGTCTTCTCCACTCCCCTGTCGCTATTTTTGTAGTTAGTTTATTGCAGTGTGGCATTTGCCTCTGTTTCGGTGTGGTTGGTTCTATGACAGGCGTGTTTTCACTCATACTGTTGCAACGCCTAACAAAGGAAAGAGAATATCTGAGTTTTTTTAACTGTTTAAAGACAAACTTGAGGTGGCCGCAACAGTAGTGACTGTGAGGGCAGTGACGTAAGAGGTAGCGGACAGAAGTTGCTGTGTGTTCAAGTTATAAGCATCTTCTAAGGTATGTAAAATAAAGCACGAACTGTGGGTACCAAGTATGACAGTGATCATTGAGGTGGTTTTGATCCCCCTGTATAATCCCATGTTCCCGATGAGTATGCAGCTCCTGTAACCGTAAGTCGGGATTTGAGGTGGACGGTTACATTATCTTGCTTTGCCTGTATCTTTCATAGTCCATGAACAAACTAATATAGTGAAACTTGTCTTAAAACGAACTTGGACACACCAGAACCCTGTATTTAGCAGAAAACTTTCACAGTCCCGAGGATCCTTAATTTAAATTAAATTACCTGTATTAAGCGGAACCTGTGTTCAGCGGAAAGAAAACCTGGTCTCTTATCGTTCCGTTACAGGCAGATCTCACTCTATTTGTTAGCGGTTTCAGGTAAAAGTGCTTTCTCAATTCACGAGGAAGCCATACTGACCGTCCAAGAAAGAGATGGAGAAAATCCGAAAGGGTACAATATCCTGCGTCCTGTAGTAAAGAGGACAAATTTTCGGTATGGCAGAGGATGTTTAACCCATCATACTAACGTCCTGTGTAGCTCCGACTTGTGAGATTACAGTAATGAGCTTTACGCTGAACTTTGAAAATGAAAGTTACTCAATTCTGAAATGTATTGTTGCATAAGAAAGAAAAATAGACTACAAGCACGCTAGCCCTTTTGATAGAACATGGGACATATTTCTTGTAAAGGTAAGGGTAAAGGTAAAGTTGTCCCTGTACATGCATTGAAGACATGTAGGGGAAGCATAGGCACATCTCCACACACTAACCTCGGCACTAAATGGTGGCGAGCGGTCAATTTTCCGCCGTGGTTGCTTCACCCTCGGGGAAAGGGTCATCGGCACTCATTGAATAGGAGGATGGGCGGGCTCCAGATCTGGTCTGGAACCTGTGTAGAACACAAAAATTTCTTGCCCTACGAGGAATCGCTCTCCCAATCCTTCAGCCCGTAGCCAGACAGATATATTTTGGCAAACACAATGGTTAACACAACTATTCATCACAGTTGGTGCAGAGTCATTAAATAACGCGTCCATCAACACTACAGCAACAAAGCCAATGTGTTTATTCATGTTCCCAATCCACTCCATCCGACTGCGAAATCTGTCACGTTTTTCCGCATTGCTTTTCAGTCCCGTTAAGAAGTATCGTCTAACGATGGAATCCACGTACTTTCATGACACCATCGCCTCTTCTGCGCCTGCTTACTGCCGCTTGGCCGATGACCAGTCTGAGTTGACTGCCGTAAGAAAGAATCGTGACTTCAAGAACCAACAGTTTCGTTTGTTTTATGGACGCAGTGATTCTCATACGTAGAGTCCAGTATGGCAGATAAATGTCCGATAATGTAATAGGTCCGATCGGATACACAGTGTAAAGATAAGAACTGCTGGGCCTCATCGCTTTCGGATCATAGTTATTTTATTATTTTTTTTTCACGCGGGATTGTGGGAAAATTTTTAGCATTTAGGATTTTACCTTGCATAATTTTAACCACTGTTCAAGACCTGTTGTCAGTCAGACCTACTACCTACAGTTAAGTAAACCCGTCGTAACATAATCAGTTCCTACTATGAGTTGTTGAGGCACTGCGCTACAAACCGGCAGGTCGCGGGTTCGATTCCCGATGGTGCCACTAGAATTTTTCATTGACATAATCCTGTCGGTCGCACTATTGCCCTGGGGTCGACTCAGCCTCTAACAGAAATGAGTACCAGGAATATTTCCTGGGCGGTAGAGGCGGCCGGTGCGTAGGGCTGACAACTTTACCACCTTCGAGTGCCGATTGTCTTGAAATCTGGGAGCCTCAACTTCCTGGAACCCTAAGGGCCTGTCCAGGCCTGTAATGGGACTGCTTTACCTGCTTTACTATAAAAGAACACGCTGTCTGTCCATTACAAGGACAAATCAGCCACCAGTGTTGACAGAAATATTCACTATTTATTCCAAAAACCACATGAACATGTAGAACACCTTTCATGACAACATGGAATATTTTAATGCTAAAGCAGGTAACCGTAGTAACCACTGTGGTTTGTGGAGTTAAAATAGCTCGAACCAAGAGCAGGGAATATTTGCTACTATCGCGTCTATAATCTGCTGTCTTCCATTTTTTTTCTAAAATATGAAGATTCCGGTGGCCGCGAGGTCTAAGGCCTAGGTCTGCGGCCGCACGCTTCCTGGGATTGGGGGTTCGAATCCCGCTGGGGGCATGGCTGTCTGTCTCTTGTGAATGTTGTGTGCTGTCAGAGATCCCTGCGACCGGCCGATTCCTCTTCCAGAGAAGTCCTATCGAGCGTGGTGTGTGTTTGTGTGTGTCATTGAGTGTTATCACATGCAACAATAACTCTCACCACCTAAAATGAGTAGGTAAAACAGGTCAGACTAAGAAAGAAAGAGAAAAAACAAGAAAATATCTTGAACTATAATTGTGAGTGTCGTTTGATGTGGGTGTGAAACCTGGTCCCTCATATTAAGGCAAGAACACAAGCTGAGAAGGTTCGAGGATAAGCTGTTGAGGAAGATATTTGGGCTTAGGAAGCATAAAGTAACATGAGACTGGATAAAACTGCATAATGAAATGCTGTATGATTTGTACTCCTCACCTTACTTAGCAGTCCCGGTTCACTAATTCTACAGGCCAACACTATAAAGTGCTTTATGGTTCCAGTTCAGAATGTTGCAGCTAGAAGGAAACTGCGGCACCAAATGAACCCTCTATCTTAGTTTATCTTCCTATTCCATCCCATCATAGATGTTTTAGATTGCAATTTATATCCAGGTGCATCTGCATTTGTCGGTCACATTTTTCTTATGCATACTGGTTTTCAGAACTCGTAAAAGGTCTCTTAATGAGGCAAAAGCCCCAACGCTTGTGTTATGCAACAGACTAACGCTTCAAAAAATACCCTAATCTAGAAAACTAAAGGATTAGGTTACGATTTTTCCTTTGGTATGTATAGGTGAGAAACTTGGTCTATCACATTAACTTATATAATGATAGTACAGTCACATTACTTAAGAATATGCGCTTATTTACTTCCACAAACTTTTAATTTAACTCATATATTTATCGTTGTATAAATACTTGCTCCTATGTGCTGCATAAAATGGCAACATTATGCATACACACACACACACTGCAGTAACTTCAAGAAAAAAATCCACTTTCGTAAAATATATTTCCCTACAGATCGTCAAATGACAGAAACATGTAGGAAATGTTGTTGTAAATAAAGACGCATACATTATTAATACGTTTGTACCACGATGGTTTAAATTAATATAACATACATACGGTACATGGTAAGATACGAGCAATTCACAAGTTTGGAATGTTCATGAACGCTGTGATGATATTATTTCAACCAAAAGAAAGGAAACAACAAAGAGACTGGAGAAAGCAGCATAATGACGAGGTATACAATTTGTAATAATCAGAAATTATTGGACCGATAAAATAGGGCGATGAGACACAATATGTTGTTCAGAGAACATGACGCAAAAATACTACTTGCGGTACCCAGACATGAATGAAAGGATAATATTAAAACGAATCTAAAACATACGTTCTAGGGATGTGGTTTGGATTGAATGAGCTAAGGCTAGAGACCAGTGACTGTCTACTGTGAATATGATAATTAATTTTGTAGTCCCTAAAGGGCGAGGGTAATGGCTTCACTGGTTAGTCGAACTGACCCATGACGTTACTCATGGACAAGCATGCCGTCCAGTCAGACGACTGCCGTCCAGGGAGTGGTTCAGCGAAGCCATCTCGCAGAATGTGCGTTAAACAAACAGCCTTAAAAAGTATAATCCTCAATCAAAGTCAAGATTTGTGATCATTATCTTCAGCAATATCGAATACAAAAACAACTGTTAGTCTCAGCCCACTATAAACGGTGACGCCATTGCCAGATGTTGAGGTCAACCGAGGTCTTCAGCAAACGTGTCACCACATTTATTGTTACAGACAGTAGTTATAGAAAACACGAGGTTTCACTACTCAGTTCATAGAAGCTAACCATAACCGTATAAGATTTTACAGTTAGCTTCTTGGGTTACCCCGAAGATGGAACCACCAAGCTCTTTCGAAAAGTTGGTACCGTATATCAATCTACACGATGTCATAAGCCAGCTGACTGGAATCGTCATCAATACCGCTGTGAGAACTTCGTATGCCTCATATCTGAATCCAGTTTGCATCACCGTACACAAACTATATGTCTGTTTACTTATAAGTTTCCTCCGCTTTAGTATTTCGTTCTGTACAAGTTCCAGGACTTGCAGGTGCCTGGAACGGAACAATAAAATGGAGACTGAAATGCTATTATCATCGTTGTTAACTCGTTTACGCCAAAATCTCGCAAGACCTGCCTTAGTCTGAAATTTTCCAACCAACATTCTGTACATGCAGGTACCTTCTCACGCCTACGCGTTATACTTCCCGCCCAATTAATTCTTCATAGGCTAAGAGCACAAATTAGTGATCTCACTATTAAAGACAAAAAAAATTAACGTTTCTTCTATCCAATGCTTCCCGATTTCCGAAAGAGCATTGTTTTCGGAACTATGGCCCTGGGGTCGACTCAGCCTCTAACAGAAGTGAGTACCAGGAATATTTCCTGATGGGTAAAGGCGGCCGGTGCTTACGGCTGACAACCTTACCACCTTCATGTGCCGACTGTCTAGAAATTCTGGGAGCCTCAAGCTCGTGGAACCCTAAGGGCCTGTCCAGGCCTGTAATGGGATTGCTTTATCTTTATTTTTTTTTTGGGACGGTTTCTATGCTTCACCCGTTTGTCCTTCTGGTGAGGACAACAAGTATACCTAGATGAAGAACAATATGGAGCTTTGGTGGAATGATACTGACAGGTAAAAGGTAAAGCTATCCCATTACAGGTCTGGACAGGCCCTTAGGGCTCCAGAAGGTTCAGGCTCCTAGATTTCTAGACTGTCGACACTTGAAGGTGGTAAGGTTGTCAGCCCTACGCACCGGCCGCCTTTACCCCCCAGGAAATACTCCTGGTACTCATTTCTGTTACAGGCTGGGTCGACCCCAGGGCAATAGCGCCACCGACAGGATTATGCCAATGGAAAAAATCCAGTGGCACCATCAGGAATCGAACCCACGACCTGCCGGTTTGTAGGGCAGTGCCTCAACCAACTGCGCCACGGCGGCCCCGATACTGACAGGAGAAAACCAAAATAGTCCGAGAAAAAGCCATCGCAGTGCTACCTTGTCCACCACAAATGTCACATCAACTGGGATCGAATCCGGGTCTCAGCGGTGAGAACCCGGTGACTAACCGCCTGAACCACGGCACGACCAATTAAAGGCGAAAATTAACCTGAATTATACTTAAATATTCAGTTCGTACCACGCACTAAAAACACTCCGTCTCGGTTATAAAAACAAACCAGTTAATGCTGTATAGGGAAATAGACGCATTTGTTCTGAGATCCACACAGAACATATACTGCACTGTGTGGGCAGAATGTTGTAATTTGAATGTTAAACCTAGTCGTACATAAATAACTGGCAGGATTTAAAGGGTTAAACAGGGGTGCCCAAACAAACCTTTACCTTCATATTGCACAGACTTCTAATCTTACTTGCCTATCAGTAGGATTACTGTTCTCTTTCAGTTTTTATGTGAACAGTTTCTTACTATAGGACATGTTCTGTGTATGTTAAATTTGTCGGGTACAAAGTCAAACCTTTGCATTAAATTGCAATCTATGACAGTTGGTCGGAAAATAAGTTTACAATACACATATATGTAGTTCTCGTCTCTAACCAGAACGCGTCAGATATAACTGTACTGCTACCCTGCCACTTTTCCACACATTCTGCGCCAAACTGAGGTATTGTCGCATCGTGGGACGAGCTTTTCTGACTCCTGTTGATGTAAGTCCGTTGTCTTGTGTTATCAGCCATTGCTTCAGAACTGTTTCCGCCTCGCGATATTCTTTAAATTTGTGACTGCTAAAATATTGCTGCAGCGCTAGAAAGAGGGATTAAGCTCTCGGCGACGAATTCTCTTGATATAATCACAAACAGTACAGGTTCTTCAGTTACGAAATTATGCGCCATATAAATTTATTTTCTTCCATACTGCATTCACTGTTCGTGTAGCATGTACGGATGGTTGGTTACGTATGGTCTGTAGAATGAAAAGGCGTTGTGGGTTTTAAGGAAGGAGCGTTCGTGGCTTATATCAAGCAAAAGCTGAGAAAACACGAATATCTTCGTCAGGGCACGCGATGCATCTGCTGGGACATCAACTGAATACATTACAGTCGCATTTTATGCGAGGGTTGCGTTACAACAGACCTCGCATAATTCGAAACTAATTTTTCCACAGTAATAAAGGTAAAGAAGGGAGGATGCGTTCTCGGAAAGCACAAATCTAAAACCACTGTAGCGTATTTTTGCTTATAAACATACTTTTAAGTACAATATGAATAAAGACAATACAAGATAACTTAATGACAATTTTATTAAATAATGTACTAAGTTGCCTGACAACATTCGAAAAAAAAATCATCATATGCCGACGACGCTGAAGGAACAGGGCATACAACAGGCGCCCAATTACGATGCTTTATCTCTCCAATTATTGTTTTTTAATTTTTTGGATTCGCATTATTTCAAACTTTGTCCATAACGTACGACCTTATTAATACTTTATACGGCATTATTTCAAATTCGCATAGAGTGTGGCTGACATTACCACTTGAACAAATCTGTTTCGCTATCACGCATACTGTAGGGCTGATCCCAAAGTCCCTGCCTGAGCACGCTACGGTCAGACCTGATTGCCTTCTAACACAATGTAATGATCCATGTCATGCCTTGCTCATAATTTTACACGTATTTCTTACTTCGTGTAAGGATGTACAACTTATGTAACACCTAACAGGAAATGATAAAGCGATTATGAATAGTGGAATGGAAAGAATACGGAAAGGTGCGGTCGTGGCTAAATTCAAAGCGGGGATATTTCGTTGGGTTCAAGAGAACAGAAGCACAAAAGACCCAATCAAGAGGCTGTATTAGGAGGCTAGTGCTAGCAGGATGGGGCCAAACCAGATACCCCACCCCCACGGATTTTTTTAGACAAAGCTTGGCATTAAATAGGAACTGAAAAAGATACGAAAGACAACAACATATTAATATAATTAGGAGAAACCAAAAGCCATCAGAAAGTAACAAGCCCCGGATGGCTTATAACCCGTTGGTAACAACGTTTAATACCATCAAATCTTTCTTTCTATACAGAGACACACAGCTGCACGATGTTTCGGGAAAAAAAAAAGTTCTTAAACGACTTAAATTTAAGTCTGTGAGGCAATCTTCTGGCTGTATATAGAATTTTAGTTGGAAATCTGAAGCAAAAACCTACTTAAGAAAACACGACATGGATAAGAGGATAATATTAATATGGTTATTACACGAACACTGTAAAGGATGTGTAGTGGTACTTTTCTTTTTAGAAAACGGAACTCTAAGTCCGTCATAGTGTCATAACAAAGAAGTAAATTAGTTACTTCAGTAGACCTTAGTCTTAGGAATCTCAAACGGAGATAGCTGTGATGATATGAATACGAGAATTTATTGTATGTTAATTAAAGTTACTAAACATAACAGAGTTTTACTTGCATTCTAGAGAAGAATACAAAAACTGCACACGTCTATATGACAGGGGCCAGACCTCACTCGACAATTTCAAGATCTCAGCTAAGGTTGGCAACTTTCTTACAAACTGCTGCACTTTCACCTTGGCCTTAGTGCAGGAAGGTTAAGTACATCTGTGTTACACGATTCGAAAGAATATCACGATACGGTCTACTGTGTTACAACAAAGCCTTTGTGTGCTCCTTTTACATCAAATTAATAAAGCCACTCTTTAGGAGACTTCGCATCCTTGCCGAGCGCCTAATAAAATTGCGTCCGTCTGTCCGTCCGTCCTCCTGTAGGCATGTAACAACACTTTTGTGAAAATCTTAATTTGGGTCATTCCGGTGTGTTATTTCGATGCCAGTAATGATAAACACAGTCAGACACACCACAGTATATATATATATATATATATATATATTTGCACACTACGTCATTTGCTTTTTGGTTATGCCAATATACTATATATTTCGGCTCGGCCGAGCCATCATCAGGTACACGTATAAATATTAAAATTCAGATCCTTTACCATATAACATAAAGTAGCGTAAAATTAGTATAAAAGCATTAGTGAAACTTCACTAGTTCACTGTTATTGACTGTAAAACTATTCCGAGGAAAACTGGTGTAACTTAACCCTAAGCTAATATAGTGATTGATCCAACATTCATCCATAAGCCGGGGTTTTTTTCGTAGAATATTTTATGTTATATGATTAAGGATCTGAGTTTTAACATTTATATGTGTACCTGATGATGGCTCGGCCGAGCTGAAACATGTACTATATTGGTACAACCAAAAAGTAAATGACATAGTGTGCAAAATATATGCATATATATACATATATATATATATATATATATATATATATATATATATACACTGTGGTGTGTCTGACTGTGTTTATCACTCCTGACTTTTGTAAAAGTAAATTTGAAAAAAGAACTGTTCAGTAATTTCAGTTCCCATTTAGATCGAATATTTTAAACCACAGGTCCACAAGAAGGCCTACATTTGCTTCTGCCAGACGACTTCACCGTAGCTTAGCTTACAAAAATGTTGCAACAAAAGCTGTGCGCTGTGCCTCCGCGCATACAGCCTGTCATTTAATGTTTCCTTAGACTCTATCATTTATTTAGCGATGCTGTCGCTAACTCAAACAACGTGTATAGCTTTACTCTTTACTTAACCTCGGCGCTAGTTGGGGTGAGCAGTCAGCGCCATGCCCCGGCCGCCTTATCCCCCGGGAAGAAATCTGGTACCCATTTTACAGGAGGCTGGGTAGGCCCCAGGGCAGGTCTGGACGGGTACGGAAAATTTAGCCCGCAACGAGATTCGATCCCCGGACCGTTCAGCCCGTAGCTAGTCGCTCCAAAAATCTAGAAGCCACCTCAAAATTCTACGCGCTAGGACGTTGATATGAATTAAGTTCCACTCTGAGTATCCACAAATATTAGGCGCTACAGTACAAATATAGTCACCACGGCTACCTCGTGCCTGGGATTTGGGCACCTCTAATGTACAGCGTCGAATGGTAGTACGATTGGTGAACTGCAAAGGATGCGAAAGGAAGAGCCCCCGCCGAATTGCACGTATTATCCTGGCACTTGCCTGGACTGACTGAGGGAAATCACGAAAGATATTCATCAAAATATTTCGTATATTGCTCCAGCATTTAACTGGGAACCCCCTAGATACAAACCAGAAGCGTTAGTGCTTCAACCAACTTGCTCGGTGAAACCCTGTTAAAAAGCAGACGCTGTATCTTACATTGTAGAGGTACTTGGCTCGAATCTGGTGCACCAGATGACTATCTTGACGAGTATGGATACAATACCCTGCAAAAGACTAGACTGCATGCTTTTCAACTGATCAAAGATTGTTAGATCATACTACCATTTTTACTGCATGTCACATGTCGCACGGTGAAAACTTGCCGGTCGAGTTCGTTATAGTTGGTTGTACCACACTCCTTGGAAACATTTGCTGAAAACAAAGAATCATTTTCTTTGCAAGGGTCATTAATGTTATTTGTAGCCAATTTATTTCTCCCTGTCATGTTTTTAGTTTCGTACATACACGTGTAACGCACGTGTTTCTCAGTCTCTCTGGTTTCGCTGACTCCTCAAAAGGCTAAACAATTCTGTAGATCCCCTCCCCCCTCCAGATAATCTCAATTCGTACAGTAATAAGGCTTAACGATTGTCAACATTTAAATTCAATTATTCACAAAAAAGAAACACACTCATATTCCAGAACACTTTATGAAGTCACTGTTATGATTTGTTACGAAAACTGATACTCGTATTAGGATTGAAAATAAAACTAAGATTAGGAAAAACGTAAAGGAGGAAAAAACTACAGCGATACACCATTATTATAAACACACAGATTTTACAAGACATTAAATAATATTCAATACATTATTCTTTCCTCCAGACTCATAGGAATGCATATTTAATCTCGCGAAATCCCTATCCAGGCCTCGCCGCCCACACCTTGGTATGTAAATGACTGACACCTTATTCATATTTTGATACATTACTTTGTTGAACAAGAAACGTCTATCATGCAGACTATTTAATATTTTCAGTTGCTACAGCGTTCTTAAAGAGACTAGGAACACAAAATCCTGCAAAGCACGTGCAGGGGTGCGTCATCGCAATAAGTGTAGGCCTAACTGTTCATGGCTTTCTGTGAAAGCGGTGCTTTTTCTAGTTCGATTAATGGTGTTGTTACATGGACCAAGGAAAAATACAAGCACGCTAACCGAAACATCATCCACGCACGCACGCACGCACGCACACATGAAAGGTTAAGCGTCTCATTTTGCCGTTACACACCAGTCAGGGTTGTTAGTAGTTAGGAATGGGCCTAGAAGGTGGCTGTGCTTCTACTTCAATGGGTATTACAGCATTGACCTTTGCCAGAAAAGACACCGGCGTGGTTAATCAATGGGATACTGGTTTCAATTGTTACAATATATAAGAGTGAAACAATGGAAGGGTTAGCTGTGGAAATAACAGCAAGGAATGAAACTATGTAATTTTTGCTTTTACACTTCAACAGGCTTTTTACAAGTCTTGCATAACAGGAATGAGAACTCGCTACAGGCTAGACGCAAATTGAAAGACCAGAAAACGTAGCTGCAAATGCTGTTATGACATGGAGCCATCGATTTGGTTAAAATGAATGTTAAAGTTTGAAAGTTAAGATAGTGCCTAACATAAATGTATGACAGCTTTGTACGTTCCCCCCAGTCCAGCCTTTAAAAAGGAAGGCACTTGAGTAAGTGGAAGATCTGAAAAGAGGATTACAGTAAGGCGATTAGCTAAGTGATGCGAAGGGAGAAAGCATCGCTGGGAAGGACAGGCACAGCGCTGCCTTCAAGTTATAGTTACGGAATAAATTACATGCGAAATAATTGAGTCATTGAATTATCTAAAATCATATCTGTATTTAAGATCGTGGTTTTCTGGGTTATGGCATCCTGTAGTTTCTTAAGTTTTTAGACACTTTTCGGAGGAACCTGCTACCTGCTTCTATAGTGAAGACAGGCGTGGATGGTTCCTCCGCAAATTTTGACAGTCACCTGCAAAACTACAAGGTGACGTAACACATTGAAGGCTATCTTATATTTAATATTACAGGTTTCACCGCCCAAATAAATGCAAGGGGATCAAGACTGATCTTTGGATACAGACACGTACTACGTTTTATATACACATAATTTTTATATATTTTACAAATACTTTATTTACAACATATTGGATTTTATTCATTACTCTATTTTATCGTATTGTAACTCTAACCGCATACTTGTGTGTTAATGACTACGTAGGCAGTGAGTGTATGATTTGCCATTCAAGGACAGACTGCATGCTGTGTGGATTGGTGGATGTTAACTCCATGAGGATGGCTGGAAGTAACAGCCGATACATGTAGGGGAAAGAGTGCAAGCATAAAAAGTTATGTGCAGTAGTTGGCAAAATAAAACTGCATATTGTGAACGCTGTCTTAATTTTCTCCGACGTTAAATCCTCACATTTTTTCTAATTTTGTATTTTATTCTTCAGTTTAGGCAATATTACAACGCGTTTCCTTTATCGTTAACAGCTTTACAGTCTTATCTAAAAAATCCATTAACTTTCCTTTTGATGCCACTTAATATTAAAAATCGCTACGCGTTGTATAGAGCTAACGCTGTATTTTTTTCCCCGCCACCATGAAATTCTCTTCCACTCTGCCCCTTATTCCCTTCTCATCTCATTTCCGACGGTTCATCCTTTTATTACCCTTCATCCATGTCTAGACAAAGCCTACGGCCTACTGTCACAGGGACAGTTTGTTACGCGTTCTTTGCACGACGCGTCTGTCTGCCTGAGTCACAAAGAGCCGTGTCAGACGAATAGCGAGACCGCCTGTCTCGCTTGTCAGTACTGGCAAGAACGCTACGTGAATGTCACGGTTAAGCTTTACCACTTGCTGGGTTCCAAATTTTATACTCGTGTGGAAACTAGGAAGTGTTCGCTGCCTGATCGAGGTATTATGCGGGTATTTGCTTGGACTGGCTGAGAAAAACTACGGGACAGCTTTGGACAGCCGGTGCTCCGGAAGAGATTCGAAGCCAGTAAAACCGGAATACAAGTGTAGACTGTTGCCGTTAAACAAGCGTACTCGGTCACCTGTAAACGACACCCAGCATCATGGAGACGTCTTAACACTAGTAGAAAGCGGGCTGGTTAATAATTTGACTTTGGAATGCAAATTCATAGCGCACACCACCTTCGCCATCTAACAAAGCAATCAGCATCACCTTCGCTTTGCCGTACACTGGGCTTGCTGTGTTAAGTTGCAACCAGGAAGGCGATTTGCTGGGCTGTGATTGTTTAGTTTCAGTTGTATAAAGGTACATCTGCGTTTTATCTGTTATGATAACTGCAAGATGTTTTCAATTATTTATGTACATTTCAGCAAGACAGAAGGCACAAATATATGGATTACATTCTTCCTGTGTTGTAGGCACCCCGAAATGAACTTGCCTGAAAATAACAGACTCCCATTCCCAGATCTTCCGACAGAATGACACGATACGAGACACTGTAAACTATAGTGTCCATCATCTCGTCACTTTGCGGTTGACATACGATGAAGCAGGCCTATGTATTCATATATCCACTTATCTTTTAGTAGCTTAGAAGACGTGGTGTCACATGGTACGACTATAAAGAACAGCGAATTCGAGAAGATGTTGTGGGAAGCGGCCGGGGACTGCACTAACATAATCTCCCTACATCTTCCTGGCGTGACTTAGAGAAATCACAAAAATCCCTAATTTAGGTCAGTTGGTTTCCCAGCCAAGATTGTAACCCAGCATACTCACCAACCGAAATGCAGGGCAAAATGTTACCGCGTATCTAGTTTGATCGGTGACACTGTAGAGTAAAACTTGCCTATAACGACACAGCAAGGGGCCGAAATTGGGGGGGGGGGGGGGGGGGCGGTTGGGGGCAGATTCATTTGCATGCAGGAAGACTGAAGTTAAAAGGAAGTTTGTGCTTATGTAAAATAGAATATAAAACAAACTTATGGTATGATAATATTAATCTTATAACACATCAATACATATAATAATTCCAACATCCTACGTCTATTTACGTTTTGAAATTTCAATAATTAACTAATGTCATACGAAAAGCGAATAACTGCGGAAGAAAGTTATGTAGTATATGGTACCGCTCGAGCATTGATAAAAAAAACTAACGAAAAGTAAGACCTTGCCATACGTAATACCCGTTTTCCTATATTCGGTTATAATTTATAAAACGGAAATTATCAAGTTTATCGTTTACAGATTGCATCACACGAGGATGATTCAATTTTAAGAACTTCCTTTTTACGCTCGAAGTAATGGAAAATAATTTTAATATTCTCATACATATTTATTACATTTTAATATCTTAAAATACATTCTTATTTTTATCTACGTGCACTTCCGGTTTACACAACTCCAATTTCTGTAAAGTTGAGACCTCAGGTGTCTGAACAAGTATCATCTTGATGGGCTGTATGTAAATCATCTTTCTTCTTGTATATTTCTCGTTGCCTTATGACGGCTTTTCCACAAGCCGAAACATGTAGCAAGCAATAGAAACTTATAAAAATTAAGTTTTGACTGATGGTCTGTATTTCCCTTCTGCTGTTTATATGTCACAACGGGATGCCATCGATTAAGATATTGTAAATCCCGCCTCACAGGAAACAAGTCAACCAAATTAGGCCTATGGGAGAGGACCACAGAATTTTTCGTGTTTGTTTGACCACGACCTTCTAGTGACCGTCGTCAACAGCGCCACAGCTAAATGTCAGACCACAGTAATATCGACCCTTATCCTGAATTGTAAAAATGGCTGGCGTCGTCTCGTGTAACCTTGAATTCTGGATATACGGGTTCCGTTTCCGCTCGTCAATGTCTGTCTGCATGGCATTCACTAAGCAGTTCTCTACCGCTCAAATGCTAAGTGTGCCCAGTACAGACTGATAAAGTGACAGACACAAATACTAATCCTTTAAAGACGAAGTGTGTCTGTTTTATATAAGGACTCAGTGCGTACCGCACTGTAAACACTCTCCACTTCGGTTATAAAAACCAATCTCTTAATGTTTTATAAGGCAAAAGTTGCTGTTTGTTCTGAGATCCGTACAAAACACATAAACGCAATGTGGGCACCTCTTAGAATTTTCTAACGTTAAACCTGGTCGTATGTAAAGTTACCGCTAGGCTTTAAAAGGTTAAACACACTAGCAAATATCCGTTGAGGTTTGTACGGCAAAAGGGTATGGTTACAAACTAACATTGCATTTGGAACATCAAATCTATTAAGAAGACAATTTCTACAAAAACACTAGTCACCAACAAACGCACAAAGAGAGTTTTATCATCAATTGTAACACACTCCTACATGTTTCGACCCTGCTGGCTCATCTTCAGGGAGAACTTTTTGTTACCGTTACACTAAGTTTGCACTTTACAGTTGAGTGAGAATGTGCTGTTGACTGTGTACTGTGTTGTTGTTGGAGGCGTGAACTCTCTGCGGTCCCGGCCTGCAGGCCGGGAGAGTTCATGCCTCCAGTACACAGTCAACAGCACATTCTCACCCAACTATAAAGTGCAACCTTAGTGTAACGATAACAAAAAGTTCTCCCTGAAAATGACCCAGCAGGGTCGAAACATGTAGGAGTGTGTTACAATTGATGATAAAACTCTCTTTGTGCATTTTGTTAGTGATTAGTGTTTTTGTATAATATAGTGCACGGACATGGAACACATTAAAGACAATTTCTCTACAGGTGTTAGTAGCCTTTGCATATAAACACATAGTTTGTTAAGGTACCTAGCCTCAACAACAATCCTATAAAACAGAATAAAATGATACACAACTCTGTTTATGATCAACAAAAAACAACAAATTTAAATCGTGTCAAAGCCTCTCCAACTTGTTATTATCACTGTTTGCTATTTCAAGTAAGCATAATTAGATATAAAGAAGAATTCGGAGATATTCGGATTAATTATTTGTTGGTTAGAATCCGTGATATAGCCTATAAGATGATACATTTTATCGACAGCCCTAGGCTGTGCGCTGGACGATTAGGGGTTCGAATCCCGGCAGGTAAAAGAGATTTTTTTTTTCAAATTATCCAGACCGGCTCAGGGGCCCAGTGAGGCTCATACTGAATGTGTACAGGCATTCTTTCCAGGAGATAAAATGGCCAGGGCGTGATGTTGACCACCTCAATCTAACGCCGAGGTTAATAATGAATACAGCTGTATTTCTGCTCCGCCCCTTACGCCTTCGTGGCGTTGACAGGGACAACTTCAGTTTCATATCAATACCTTACAACCCTTATTTGAAGTCACTACTACTGACATATTTCTAAATTCTTCGTTTTTATGCTGCTCATATCAGAAAGGACGAACAGGCGAAATCTGGGGAACCTTTTAAACAAAGCGATGTTCTTTCTCTCAACCCTACCCCCCCCTCCCCCCCCCCCCCGAACGCTTTTCTACTGTTTCTTACGTCTCTCGCTCACTCAGTCTTTAAACGGTTAAAGAATTTCCTTAGTTGGTGTGACAGTCATCTATATTTAATCTGAAAATACAGTACAGGAAATTTAAGTGTGCCGTTGGTTTGGGTCTTGGCTTGAAAGAGTCAAAATAGCTGATACAGTACGAGGCGGAAATCAGAAGCATCCCGCCCGGAAGTTAGAAACAGATCCCACAGGTGAGGTGGTACGCCTAACTAGCAAATTAAAGCTCTGATTTCAATAGTAATTTCTTTCAGGCAAAAGACACAGTAACTGCACATGAGGCATTTTTTACAAATTTGGGGACCAGTGCAGGCTTCACTGTCAAATTTTTCTTTACACCGTAGACATAATTAAATTGCATTTTTGAGATTTTACAAGTGTCATGTCAAAGTTATTTTCTAAATTATGAAAAACATTCTACTACACTTGTGCTAATTTTAACCATTAACCATTTTCGCGCTAATCTCTTTGCTGCAAGAAATATGTAATCTAAATAAATCTACAACTTTAATGGCTGGCAGTTTCCCTTGCCTTATTCAGTTGTTTATAATTAAACCATTTTTTGTTTGTGCATTTAGCTACGTATATCTACGAGCCAGTTTAACTCTTCAAGTTAAATGACAATTGAAACGTTTGTGATAAGGCCAAAAGTTATATTTATACTTAAGTTACAATAAGGATTTGGGATAACAGATTTAATTAAAATTTATGGAAGGGTTCAGAGGAAGAAAAAAAAACAACAGAGAAGAAAGACAAAGAGTGAAGACAAGCAGACAAACAGTGACGTCATGTCCTTCAACAAACACGTGAACCTGTGGTTGTCGGAAAGGCACTTGATCACTAAATGCATCTGTTTTAGGGCAATAACCAAAATGTGAGACAATATGGTCAATATAATTGCGTGTATGACAAAGCGAAACAGATGGCTTCAAGGCCTACAGTAAAGCAATTCTTCCAAGGCACAACATTCCATAGCTGATACCTGTCCGGGCTGCAGGCTCGCTTACACAAGGGAGACTGTTCCATCATTCATTCCGTCTGACTTTTATACAGCACATTTCTTTTTCTCTTCCCTCTTTTTATGTCTGTCATTCTTACATAAGAATCATGACTTGTCCAAGATTCGAACCTGAACATACCTTGTACATAGTTTGTCTTCTGTATCACGAGTAAAGTTTTCAGTCTACAATACATCAAATGGCTTCCTTCAAAGCACGTGCATTGGCAGTGATGCGGTGCAAGACCCGTCGTGCCAGAGATAACCAACACAGCACGAGTTTGTAACACAAGGCGCTATGGACTGTGAGAACAGTTAACATTTCAAGCACAGGTAAAATGACGGACGTTTTTCCTGTGGCGCCATGAAGGTAAACGGGAGGACCGGGATATATATCCTCTCATTCCCTGTCCCTGTACATGCCACGAAGGGTTATAGACGGAGCAAAGGTATAGCTCCACTAATTCTTAACCTCGGCTTTAGATGAAGGTGACTCCTCAGCTTCACGCCTCGTCTGCTTTACCCCCGGGAAACAACACCGGCATCCATCGATAGGAGGCAGGGTCGGCCCAAAAGTCGATCTGGACCATTCTGGAGAAGAGCAAAATCTCTCACCCCTGCCAAAATTTGAAGGGACTTTTCAGTCTGTAGCTAGCTGCTATAACGACTATGCTATTCACAGAAGGGATATGAAATAAATTAGACTCAAGTTTTGTGTCCTTCGAAAATTCCAGTCACACATAAAGTTCACGAATTTCACCGTCGCACAGCCTGTCATATTCTGCAGACTGTTTAGTTCCTGTTACTACAGATTTGCATTCTATATTAAACTGTAATTATGTTTCGCTGGTGCACCGTCTTCAACTTGCCTATCACAGTAATGAGCCAATCAAATTCCAGATATTTATAGTATGTATGAATTTACGTTACCGCAAACTGAACCCACGGCTTTCACCCAAATTTTATGTGGGCAGACCTGTTAGTTCACAGCAGTTTTGGCAGGGTTCTGAATATTTTTACCTCCATAAATTCCAATCTTTTTCATTCAGGCCTATTATAAATATAGATAAGCTGATCACGGCCTCACAAATTTTATGGGTCAATTAAAGCAGCAGTCGGGATGGGTATAAGGAACTGAACATCGGATTAATATTGTAGAAGATGCGGCAGTCACAGAAATAGCATTTACAATGCAAAATTCTGATATATATACTTAATGTTACATAAAATTGGCGATTGGAAATTTATACCACAAAACTAAGACAGAACGAAATGTAACCAAGAAAGGTCTCCGCGTACATCAGTCTTACCGATTACGACAGACGCAGAAAACATACGCCCTGGCTCAGGAATGAAAAAACTATACCAGATGAATAAACACAGCTCACTAAAATTACGTCCCTCTAAGATGTGAGTCAGTGCAGTTTGGTATATGGGTACAAACATTTCGAAGGAATGTGCTGCTCTCGTCTTTATGCTATCCTCCTCCGAAAAGTTGGTCCCTACGAAACTACACGGCGTCATACCTCAGAAAATAGTATAATCGTGACATTCACAAGCGTGAGAACCTCAAATCTCATAGGTCAAATTAATCGCAACGTTGTTCAACTGCTTCTAATCTCTTACAGCATAATGATAATTATATGTACCACCTTTGGTAAAGGTAAAGGTAAACAAAGTTGTTTGTGTTGAAATCACAAAGGCATATGGGAGACCATAAGTACAGCTCCGCTTATTTTTAACCTCGACGCTACATGGGGTTCAGCGGTCAGCTTCACACTCCGGCTGCTTTACCCCCGGAGTAAAAGCCTTCAGTTGTCATCGACTATGGTGGTTGGTTGACCCCTGAGCCGGTCTTGACGTTTTGGAGAACAGAAAAGACTTTTGCGCCTGACGGGAATCGAAGCATCATTCGCCGGCCTTCCAACCCGGAGCCTAGTTCAAACAGTTTATTTACCACACCGCGTGTTTATTGCAGTACGAGATTCACAATAAATACCGAGTGTATAACTAAACAGCATTACCCAGGTGGTTCTTACAATGGAAACTGCCTGTGTTCCCTGTCAGGTACGAACTGAATATTTTTATATAATTTAGACGAACGCCATTAGTACAGACTGCTACTGTATAATTTTACATTCTCGTACACGAAATATTGTTGTCGCAACAAAATCGGCTCTTTGCAGATCAGCAAATTTGGTGGTCGTCGTACTCTTGCGTATATTTAACTAACTCCTTGGAGTAGAGTCCTTCTTGAGAAGCTAACAGGTTGTCAGCTAGCCAAGAGATTCCCGGCATTTTATGGAACCAGAATGTCCATTAACGAATTCACAAGGGCCCGCCACCTATTCCTATCCTGAGACACATCAATCCAGTCTATGTCCCTGATCCCAGTTCTTGAAGGTCCATTTTAATATTATCCTCCAGTCTACGCCTAGATCTTCCAAGTGTCCTCTTTCCCTTAGGTTTTCCCACCAAAACCGTGAATGAACTTCCCTTGTTCATACGTGCTACATGCCCTGCCCATTTCATTCTTCTCGATTTGACCACCCGAATGATATTTGGTGGGGAGTACAGAACATAAAGCTCGTCGCAATGTAGTCTTCTCTACTCTCCAGTTACCTCGTCCCTCTTAGGCCCAAATATCTTCCTCAGCATGATACTGTCAAACACCCTAAGCCTATCTTCCTCCTTCAGTGTGACAGACCAAGTTTCATACCCATACAAAACAAGAGGTAAAATTATAGTTCTGTACATTTTAATCTTTTAGAGCATTTCTTTCAGCTACAACTGGGTAGGAAAAAACTGAGTGAGGCTCACTCCAGACTGGGTTTAACTTGTGACAGCGTCAGAGTTAGTATATCTGACCCGAATGAAATCATTAGAAATGTTCGTTTTATATCTTCAGAAATGTATATAAATTGCCTTCAGTGAGCACGAATATTTGATAACTGTTACACAATTTCTGAAGTACTGATTTGTTCGTCTTTTGTGGTAGTCCCATATGGTCCTCAAAATAAAAGTAACGGTTCACCCCCGTTCACACAGGTAAAAAGTGATCGAAAGTTGAAACACAACCGTTCAGCGAATTGAGAACATTGTGCATGTTGGTCTGCGGAATAAGATTCTCATACAGAGAATGTATAGGCAGTTGTGTTCTGATACGAACAGACAAACCATTGGAGCGTTACGGTTGGTGCCAGGCCAAGTTCTGCTCCTGATTGCCTTGACACCGGTTCCTGTGGCCCTCATACAATGCTATGGTTGGTCTTGCGATCGTCACCATGGTACTGCTCGATGAATCCACATTAATTACTGCTCAGCCAGTTAGTCGATGACATGTTACTCACAACGAGTTGAAAACACTGACCATCGCTTTGTTATTTCTTACTTGATAATTTTCAGTGGTTTATTGTTGTTATCACCACACCCACTTTATATTGTTGGCGGGTTATGGTGTCTTATGGCAGTCTTACGCACCGGAACATAGGCCTTGTGGCAGCACTAAGCACCGAAATACAGGTCTTGTGACAGCGCTACGCACCGGAACATAGGCCTTGTGGCAGCGCTGCACACCGAAATACAGGTCTTGTGACAGCGCTACGCACCGGAACACAGGCCTTGTGGCAGCACTAAGCACCGAAATACAGGTCTTGTGACAGCGCTACGCACCGAAATACAGGTCTTGTGACAGCGCTACGCACGGAATATAGGTCTTGTGACAGCGCTATGCACCGGAACATAGGCCTTGTTGCAGCGCTACGTACCGGAACATAGGTCCTGTGACTGCTACGCACCAGAACATAGGTCTTGTGACAGCGCTACGCACCGGAACATAGGTCTAACGACAGCGTTGCCTACTGGAACATAGGTCGTATGAAAGCGTTGCGTACCGGAACATAGGTGTTATGACGGCTCTATCTACAGAAACATACGTTTTCTGGTACTGTCATTCTGGTCAAATGAAACTTTGTCTCTGACGCCAAGGAAGAATATAAATTGAGGACAGTTAAGAACTCAATGCAGACAAGAACACTTGGACTTAAGGGAAACGAAGTAAGAGACGTTGCAAAGGATAAAGGATTCTAATTGCTTTTATTCTGCGCCAGATTCTCAAATTATGTCTGCCAAGGGGACTGAATAGGAATCCTTACTTCATTCCGTCCTATGACAGAAGACACAGAATCAGTTTCCCGAAAGTTTTCGTTTCAGAAAACCCGACGATGGACAATGTACAGAGTATCAAATAAATGGTTGAAAAACGGCTATAAGGTAATTTTCTTTTTATCCCAATGGCACACCGGAATTGACTAAACCTGGAATCTGGAGAAATCCCCTTAGCGCACAGAATGAGGAACCGGTAGAAACATGTTACTTGTTTGTGGAGAACTAGTTAGACTCAGTCTGATTATTGCTGATATTAACCAACGTTCGTAAAAGAAACTTTTAGTCGAAACATGTGTTATTGCTTTACTCGTAGGGTAACTTTATCCTGCGGGGTGGGTGTTTAAATTTCAGTGCTTGCTTTATGTAAAATGTGAATAGTTTTTGAACAGAAAAAGATAAATTTATTAAATAAACGGCATTTTGTGAAAAATAAAAAATAGAAGATTTTCCAGTTTTTTAAAAATGCAGTTAAGTACCACGTTTGTTCAAGCATATAAACTGGATTTCTTGGGGTGTTTTTCTATGTGCGTCACAAATACAGTACGCACGTAGAATAAGGTTAATTATTGAGAAGCGTGATAAGTTCCTGCGCGACATCATTCTTAATGTTGTTCTTAAGCACTCCAAAACCACTCTGTGGCTTTGCACTGTTCGCAAACAGGTTGTATTCCAGTGTCAACCCTTTAAAGCTCAGTTGTCAATATATGTACGCTGTGTTCTCTGCGAGGTATGAAATCATATATATACTGTAGATTAACAATTAAACTTCACCCAGTTACTCAACTTGCTTCCTCGGTGGTGTATTGAAACAATCCAATTTCCAATAACCGTGCCTTCTTCACTTCCCAAAGCTATGCCTTGTCTCTAGCCTAACCTTACCAGAAGTATGAGCAGGTATTGTCTTCAAATCTTCAGAGCAACAAATTTCCTGTTTCCCCCTGTAATAAATGCAGTGCCTCTCATTCCAGTCTTCTACATTTTCTTGGTTTCTCTCTTCTCTTTAGTCTTCAAAGAATTAAATTTTTGTGAACTGTGTTACATTACGTTCTTTAAGTTACCAGGCAGCCATGTCTGGGATTTTCAAATGATAAGTCTCCTGGGTTTTGACATCGTGCAGGTTTGTAATTTGAAACCGACGTTTCGGAGGAATGTGCTGCCTTTGTTTTCAGGGCTGAAAATAATTTGCTTTCAGGTGGATGTAGACTTTCACTCCACTGGGGTGCACTCACCAACCTTAAGACAACACTAGGCCAACAGAAGTCCGTTAAATGACGATCACTGCAGCTACTTTAAGATCATTACGTTATAATGGAGATATTACCTTTCACGTCAGGAATATAAACCATTAGGCCTAAGTCGGGAAAGGCTTGCTATCAGTCGGTGCAGAATCTTTTGTCTTCCAGGTTGCTATCCAAAAATCAAAGATTAGGGTACAGAAATATAATTTTACCTGTTGTTTTTATGGGTGTGAAACTTTACCTCTCATACTGAGGGAGGAACAAAGGCTGGGGGTGTTCGAGAATGCGGTGCTGAGGAGAATATTTGGGCCTAAGAGAGACGAGGTGACAGGGGAGTGGAGAAGACTACATAATGGGAACTTAATGATCTGTACTCATCATCAAATATAGTCCGGGAGATCAAATCGAAAAGAATGAAATGGGCGGGGAATATGCCACGTATGGGGGAGGGGAGAGGTGCACACAGGATTTTGGTAGGGAGACTTAAGGGAAGGAACCACTTGGGAGACCCAGCCGTAGATGGGAGGATAATATTAAAATGGATCTTCAAGACTGGGATGGGAGCATGAACTGGAATGAGCTGGCTCAGAATAGGGACAGGTGGCGGGCTCTTGTAAATGCGGTAATGAACCTTCGGGCTACACAAAATGCGGGAAATTTCTTGACTAGCTGAGGACCTGTTAGCTTCTCAGGAAGGACTCTGCTCCATCGAGTTAATTAGTTAATTAATTAGTTAGTTGGTTGGTTAGTTAGTTAGGCCTACTACTTGAAGATTAAATTGAATATTACTCTCCATCCATGCCTAGGTGTGTGTGTGTGGTCTGTTCTGTTAACGGCTTCGTGCAGACAAATTTGTGCTACATGTCCACATATCCCGCCAGTCTCATCGTCTATTTAATCGCGCTGGTAACACAGAGCTATCTGGTGAAGATTATTAATTACGATTTTCACCATTATCTAGTTTTGTTCTGTCACTCCCACACTCTTTAAGACCAAATATTTTTCTCAGCTTCATGTGCTAAACGAACGTCATTTTATGCAATTCCAGTACTTTGAGAGACCAAGTGTCACATCCATACAGTACAACCGGTCAAATTACATTTCCTTATACTTTCATCTTTTTTTATTAAGACTGTGGATTGGAAAACAGATGCTGATCTGAACGATACAAAGCCTCCTACGAATTTAATAAGCCCTCAGTTTCTTTGTGATTGCAGTCTTGATTGATACACCGAGAAAATAAAATCGACACTATGTACAAGTAAACAACTGACATTTATTTTTGTACAACCGAGACTTGTGTCAGAAACCTGTTTGTGATAAATCGCTTTCAAATTACATGATATTCCTGGTGTTCAGAACTGAGGCAAGAATACCGTTAACATAGCCACAGGTGTGGAAGCTCTACCATGTAGTTAAACGAGTAATTTGCGAACAGGAAGGCCGGAAGGCCTCACAGGGTAAATATGAGCAAGAGGGCAGGGCAAGGGGGCAATATCCCTATAATTCTTGCAGGTCCGGCCTTCAGCTGTCCAGGATTCTCTACGTATAGTATAGCTAGCATTCATTGCCTTGGAGACATAATCACAATTGTCAATATAATCTTCAAATATTTTTCGCAGCATTTATAGCTGGTGGGCTGGTTTCATGAATCAATTAGAATACTGTTCTGATTCAAGTTCTAATCCTTTCAAAATGCCAAGCGGATCTGAATAATGAAGAACGAAAAAGGTAAAACAGTCCCATAACAGGCCTGGACAGGCCCTTAGGGTTCCAGGAAGTTGAGGCTCCCAGATTTCAAGACAATCGGCATATGGAAGCGGCAAGGTTGTCAGCCCTACGCTCTGGTCGCCTTTACCCCCAGGAAATATTCCTGGTACTTATTTCTGTTAGAGGCTGAGTCGACCCCAGGGCCACTGCGCGGCCGGAAGGATTATGTCAACGAAAAATTCCAATTACACAATTGGGAATCGAACCCGCGACCTGCCGGTTTGTAGCACAATGCCTCAACCAAATGCGCAGCAGCGTACCCCCGAATAATTAAAAAAGTTATAGTTAATAATACATCACACAAAACAGAAGACTGCAATTACTAATTCAATTCTGCTAATAAATTTCCACGAGAATTATCTTTATTCTGAGAACTATTTAAAACTGCCTGGGCAGAATACTCGATTTTTTAACATTAACTCAAGCGCCATATATAAATTCCGCTTCCTATTAGAAGCCTACACATTGCCTCAGACGCAGAAAAAGTGATACAAAATTTTACTTTCTTGAACAGGTTTGATTTGATGTACCCATCCAGAACAGGGTGATAACACACGTTGTAATATCACAATAGGCATCCAAGACAGTATAGTATTTTGTTTTGTTTTCGTAAACAGATTTAACATAAGGCCACCCATTCACATAACTAGCAAGTTCCCGAAACGATAAAAGAGTCTAAGCCTTCTTAACGACAGTTGATTTGATTTCCCTCCAGCACTTCCTCAGACGCAGGCCCACCCGACTGCCAACGTGCTGTTCTTTAAGGAGTATAGAAATGAGGCGGCAGACAATGATCCTGATGCGAAACGGTCCCATTTAGACTCAGTGGTTTTATGTGGATCCCAGTGCTGGGACACAGCAAACAGTAGAGCAACTCGGCTACTGACTGGAAACCCAGGGAATCGTAGTCGATCATCGGCATGGGCAAGCGATGTCTGTCTTTTCCAAAGCATCCAGACCGGCTCTGGGAGCCCATCCCATAGCTTAATCAAATTTTCTACGGGACAAAGCGACCACGGAGTGGAATTAACCACCTACTTCCATGTAGTGCCGAGGCTAAGATTGAGTGCAGCTACACCTCCACTTCCCCATACGTCTTAATGGCGTGTACAGGGACAGCTTTCACTGTCATTGCGTACCAAACGTTTTCCAAGTTAAAATAATTTTATTTATCGTCCTGCACTATTTACTCGATTAATTTCTCCTTCCCTGGCGTGGTAGGTACATTTCTTCCACCGGACTAAAACGCCGAACCTGCTGGCGCGTTTATATATCTTATTGCTTCAGTTCACCATGAAGGGCATCCTTGCAGAGAGCTTAATAACGTAGGCTACTGATTTGTTACGTTAGACTACAGGGCATAACTGACAGGCTAGCTGAAACTGCAGGATGATATGCAACGGAAATGAATGTGGAAAAAAACTAAGGTAATGAGAAACTTCAAGGCAACCATCCCAATACAGATTACGACAGATCAAAAACAACTGGATGATGTGAAATTTGGAGCAAAGCTTTGTATGATACTGGAACTTGACACTTCATGAAGTATATCACAAACACCTGGAAAGTTCTGAAATATGGTGCTGGGGAAGGATGGAGAAGGTCAGCTGGAACGTTCGTGTGAAGAAGAATTACGAAGAAAGAAGGAGGAAAGGAATATCCTACATGCAATAAGAAGAAAGAAGGCTGACTGAATTTGTCATATCTTGAGTAGGAAGAGCCTGCTAAAACACGTTGTTGAAGGAAAGAGAGAAAGGACGGGGAGACAAAGAAGAAGACGTAAGCAGCTACTAGGTGACCTTAAGGAAAGGAGATCGTACTGGAAACTGGAAGAGGAAGCACCAGATCGCACTCGGTGGAGAACTCGCTTTGGAAGAGGCTATGGATCAGTTGTAAGACAGACTACAGTACGAATGAATGAATGAATGAATGAATGAATGAATGAATGAATGAATTTATTTATTTATTTATGAGTGAATGAGTGCATGAATGAATGAGCGAAATAATGACTCAATATTGTCTATATAGGGTAGAAGATGAGGATGACGAAAGAGGCTTAGAAGTGGCTTAGAAGGAAGTGGTCGTGGCCTACTCGAAATACTATCCAGTCATTTCGTTGGAGGGACCGAGTAGAACAACAAAGTTCCTCAATCAGGCTATTCTGTAACATTTATTTATTTATTTATTTGAATATCTGTAGTCTATCTGACGAAGTAGCAAGTAACTGAAAGTCAGTGCCGTATATTTGGATACAATGAATACAATACAGTTGGAATGGATATGAAAGGGAACGGTGAGGAGCCAATTTAAGGTGCCGCTACCATTCTGGCGTTTGCTTGAACGCACCGTGGGTGATCTCAATACCCGCTCAAGACAGTTCGCGGCCATGCAGATACTCGGACAGTTTTAATTCTGTACCAAGCTGTTTCTTTCTTTCAGGCCGTAGTATAGTGAAACGTCGGAAATTAGACTGATCACACTACAGCCCATCATTTTCGAAACTGCAGCCCACGACGGACCCCAATGTTTTCATGTTGTAAATTCAGTTTACGGTATCAACCTCGATCGACAGAAGTGACCTTTAACTTCGTTACTTTCTCTGAGAGAGGAGGGCAAGCTTCAGCATCAACGGGGAAGAAATCACCTTTGGATTCAATATCAGCATTTACCTCTGGTAATGAGAACGTAATGTAATCGGCTGGCAATAACAAGAGACAAGCGTGCTAGTGTGTAGCTCATCGCCTCTGTGCTGTTGTAGTTTACCGGATTTCCTTTCTTTTTTGTTCCTCATTATGCCTTTTTTATAATACCGTAAATATTTTTAAAGATATTTCTGACTTCGTTTCGTTTCGTAGTCCTTCCCTCTTCTACCTACTTGTTCACAGCAGGTGTAGAGGGTTTTTATTTTCACTTGATCACACTCAAACACACACCACAGTCGGTAGGACTCCTCTGGTCGAGGGATCGGCCCGTCGCAAAGACCTCCACCTGATAACACAAACACTGTACGAGAGACAAACATCCATGCCCCCCGGTGGGATTCGAACCCACAATCCCAGCAAGCGCTCGGCCGCAGACCTACGCCTTAGACCGCGCGGCCACTGGGATCGGCTAGTTGTGACTTACGATTCGCAAAGAATGTACAGGGACGCAGGAATGATTCATTTTAAGGTACGAATTATTTAGGCTCTCACAGCAGGGTTACTGCTGGGATGTTACAGCATGTTGACTAGGGGCGCACTCAAAAGTGGGGGGGGGGGGCTGTCGGGCTGCAACGCACCTCCAAATCGAAATTTTAAAAAAACACAGATTTTGTAGACTCTATGATATGAAATCAGCCACTGAAATTGGCTGATGGTTAGTACATTTGCATTTTGAAAATAAAAATAAAATAAAAATATAGGACTGTTATATGAAATTAAATGAACCAACAAGATTTGACCTTGTAATTTAAAGTATGTGAGTCATGGAACATGCAGTTATATTTGTATATATACAAATGCAACTGCAAACAGTGTTATGTTACAGTTACACTTAGGACATGATTTTTAATACAATTTTTAAAATCAAACATAGATTATATATAGCATCATGGTCAGCCGCCCGCCCCCCCCCCCCCCCCGAAAGGAAAAATTATGGCCGCGCACGTTGTGTTGACTTGTAAATTGTAACTCACGTTTTGAAGAACTGTAGTGCCTTCACGTTCAGGGGCAAGGATCCCAAGAATTATGCTCCTTGTACTACTTGACCCTGAACATGAAGGCATTAAGAACCTTCGAAACGTTGGTTAAATATCGGTCGAAGCAGCTTTAACCTATCAGAAAACTCGAATCTTCAATGTACTTTGCCTTTACAAATTAAGTAAAACAAAAGACAATTCAGAACGACATGTACTGAAATACAATACAGGAACTACTGGTTTCAAATCAGATGCTTTGCCACTAGCTACCCCTTGCTTTGTAATTTTGTTCTTTGTATTTTACACTTAGCAGATAACCCAGACAACTTATGTGGAATTATGGCAAACATGGTTCTTTTTTATGGCACTGGGCCAACTTCATTTTCAGTGCCTATCTTATTCCATTAATGCTATGGAAGTACCCTCCTGTCTCCCGCTATCACAGTAGGCACACTGTGTCGCTGCTGTATTCCTGTCAAATGGTTATTCTATTCCCTTTATCAGTTATCATGCCACATTTTTAAACCCGCCATATATCTTAACTTCAAAATACGGGTAATTTTCAAAACTGGTCCAAACAGAACAACCATGGACGTTTCTTTTGTTACCTTGCTTGTCTTTTTGGGTTCTATGGCGATCACGTGACTGTGAAGTTTTGATGTTGCAGGGGGGCAAATAACCATACAAGAACAAGGGGTAATGTTAAGAAGAGGGTTTGCCTGGGGGTGGTAAAGTGTAGGAATGAGAAGAAAGGGGGAATGTATCTCGCGTGCCTACTGACCGGCACAACCGGTTTATAATCGCTCAGTACAGTAACAGACAAACTGAATTTTAAAATTTTCCATAACTAAATTAAGCATTTTAACATCTTTTCTTATGATGATGAAGCGGATCCATTAAAAAGCAATTTAGGAAATGTGATGAACCTCCTAACCCCAAACTCGCAGCATTTTACGATGAATTTCCTCTGTAAAGCGCTCCTCCTTTGTAAGGCCTAATGTACAGATAAAATGAGTTAATTTGGGAGACGATTGGCACCGTGTAGGCCCCACATAAATATTATCTTGCACGGAAACCGACCAAGTTGATTTGTATCCTAAAGTGCTTGGTTGGAATCTCAGCCGGGGCACAGACTATCACGGCTATGGTTTATCGCGTTTACATAAGTCCGTTCAAGCACGTGACAGGATAGTATTTCAAATTAGGCAACCACTGTTTCCTGAGACATCCTTTCCTTATTCGTTATAATTCTGCGCTATATTCTGAGTTAATGACGCCTTTCAATAGACTACATATAAATAAATAAGTAAATAAATAAACAAAATCTTGCATGGAAAGTGATAAACCTTGAGTGATAATTGAGGTTTTGCGCACATATATCATATGTACACTGCCAGATTCCAAGAAGAAAGTAAAAGGCACAGGTAGGGCTCTACCTGCACAACAGGATTAATTCCACAAAATCTCCAACTTCAGGCGCACGTAACGTTAGCGAGCTTAGACTGATGTCACAAGTCGGGAGAGTGCGCGAAGTCATGTGCGCGTAGATCAGTGTGTTTCTACAGTCACAGCTTACGTAGCAGCTGCAAACATGTGACAGAGGTAGGAGGATCGTACGATTTGTGAGACTTACACTGAATATTATCACGCAAAATGACGGGGACTTTGTGGATGTAATCCTGCTATACAAGTACACACCATGAAGGCACATGGGAGAGCCGACGTACGTCTGCAATCGTCTTTAACCTCGGCACTTAATGATGGTAAGTGACCAGTTTCAGGTCCAGGCCGCTTTACATCCAGGAAGAAACACCCGGTACTCATTGAATACGAGGCTGTGCTGTCCCCAGGGCTGGTCTGGACGCTTTCAGGAGGTGATAAATCTCTGGCCCCTGCAGGGAAGAGAACGGCGATTCCTAGGACGTTCATTCCACAGTTTAGTTATTACACCGGCCACTGGTTCCCATCCGGTGGCGGGTCCGCATTCTTACATCCTATGTCTTGAACGGAATTTTAATATTATCCTCCCATATAAGCATGAATCTTCCAAGTGGCCTGTTCCTTTCAGTTTCCAGCTAATGATTTTAGGAATTTCCCATCTTCCCAAAGTGTGAACAGGCCCTTAGGGTTCCAGGAGGTTAAGGCTCCCAGATTTCCAGACAATCGGCACATGAAGGTGGTCAGGTTGTCAGCCCTACGCACCGGCCGCCTTTACCCCCAGGAAATATTCCTGATACTCATCTCTGTTAGAGTCCGAGTCGACCCCAGGGCCATAGTGCGACCGAAATGATTATGTCAATGACACCATCGGGAATCGAACCCGCGACCTACCGATTTGTAGCGCAGTGCCTCAACCAACTGCGCCACCTCGGTCCCATAAGTGTGATATACGAAATGGAATTTTTGATGCCTTGACTCCATATTAAAAAGCGTTCGACGAGAAAGTTGTTGCTATTTGGTATGCTCCTTAACATTAAAAAGTCTCAAAATTTTGGACAAGATTAATTGTCTTTAATAGCAAATATCCCCATGATAACAGACCTAGGTTAAAAGGACACCAGACGTAATTCAAAATTTAATTACCCCCTCCATAAACCTCTCCCAAGAACAATAAAAAAATGTATGTACACACATACCTACTTATTTTACAGTTTAGCTCAGTAATGTAATTTCGCATTGCTGTCGTCCGTCTGACAGATCCTCGTGGTTGGATGTACTCTGCTTTAGACCGGACAAACTTTTGGTCTTCGGTTCGAACCCACCTAGTATACGGGCGTTTTTATGCATTTCTAATATCATCAATGTTCCCCATAAGTTGCGCAGGTGCGCGGCCGCGCAGTAACTGAAATGCTCCCTCGCACACTGATTTGTTGCCGCACAGCTGGAATTTTCTTATTACGCATATTTAAAAAAACATTTAAATTGCCGCGCAGTCGTCAGGTCGTGTAAAAATTTTCTGCTCAGAGCAGTAGCAGGTCTGCTTAGCTGTAAAAAGAATTAGCTGTAATGTTGAGTAACCTACACTCATTCAATAAGTCGACACAAGCCTCCGAATTACAAAATTACTATGGTCTAGCTCCCCCTAGTTTATGAAATGAGTCCCAGAATTCGACCAATCTGGGAAAAATCAGGAAATTACCCCTTTTTGAAGATATGTATTACTATGAAATAACTCCAGTACCTTCTAATCAGTAAAAGCAAGGATTTCTTAATAGACGTGTCTGTGTGGAATGTCTGCAGGTCATCCTTCTTTTTATCTATTAGACTGCAAAAGCAGTCATAATAGCCAAGCTAGACAAATGGCCTGATGGACAATGAGGACGTCTTAGAAGTCAATTTGTCCGATGAGTCGGCCAACATCTGGACCGAGGATGCGGTCATATCAACCGTCTCGGTCAGTGACAAGACACTTTTTTTGAAGTGGGGCAAGAAATATTCAGACATCTCATCCCAACGTCAGTCCATAAAAATGGTGCATATCCAGAAAGTAGATTCAAGAGGTAACGCTTCTGAAATGCATGCAAGCAGGTGGCGATGTCCGGTTTCGAACATCGTCTACGACACCGACACCAACTATCCTGACTTAGAGGCTTCAGTGTTTTCCTCAGTTTCCTCACAAATACTCTGAAATTAGGCCTACCCGGAACCAAGCCACGGCCGCTTCCTTCCAGATCCTTTCCGACTCATTATTTACTATCATCGTGCAGTTACATTATAGAGTCTGGGCTACCCTAAGCATCAACAAGTATACCACAAATAAATAAATGAATAAATAAAGAAATAAATAACACTTGTATTTCTTGTGTTGCACAAACTAGAATAACAGAATACTCATATTTGCCTCATTTACGTGCAGATTGTGGCTGTGCCATTTAGTATACAATACTCCATTACATTATGTATCTTAAGTTTTACGTAATCGTGTAGCTATAAAATCAGATTACCTGTGCAAAAAGCTCCCAGTGGCCGCACGGTCTACGGTGTAGGTCTGCGGCCGAGCGATTGCTCGGATTGTGGGTTCGAATCCCACCGGAGGCATGGACGTTTGTCTCTTTTGAGTGTTTGTGTTGTCAGGTAGAGGTCTCTGCGACGGGCCAATCCCTCGTCCACAGGAGTCCCACCGAGTGTTGTGTGTGTCTGAGTGTGATCAAGTGCAAATAAACAAATGTAGTTACCAACGGACACCTTTAATACACTATCGCACACAGCACGAAGAAATAAGGAGCATCATCCAGAGAAGACAATGAAATATATTGCTATAATTTGATCTGACAGACGTACTAACAAGTAGTTGTGCTGATGGCAATTAAGTATTATTTTGTAACATTATGTAACACAACGGCATATCTAAGTTAAAAAGTACGGTTTTTTTTATTTGTAGAGGAGTTTGGTTTTATATCTACTATTTCTAATCCCGGAACAGTACTGTGATTTACGTATGTCAGTCTCGCGTCTACATTATATTAACCTTTTAAAGCCTAGGGGTAACTTTACGTACCACCAGGTTTAACATTAAAAAATTCTACGTGGTGCCCACATTGCGTTTATGTGTTTTGTACGGATCTCAGAACAAACAGCAACTTTTGCCTTATAAAACATTAAGAGACTGGTTTTTATAACCGAAGTGGAGAGTGTTTACAGCGCGGTACGCACTGAGTCCTTATATAAAACAGATACGCTTCGTCTTTAAAGGTTTAATTAATTAATTATCTTAACACTTTAGGTTAGGTTAGGTTAGTCCTAGATTAAGTGGGAGACCCAGGTGTAGATGGGCGGATAATATTAAAATGGATCAAGAAGTGGGATGGGGGCATGGACGGGATTGAGCTGGCTCAGGATAGGGACAGGTGGCGGGCTCTTGTGAACGCGGTAATGAACCTGTGGGTTCCATAAAATGGGGGAATTTCTTGACTAGTTGAGAAATTGTTAGCTTCTCAAGAAGGCCTCTGCTCCATGGAGTTAGTTAGTCCTATATTAACCCTTTAAAGACGAAGCGTATCTGTTTTATATAAGGACTCAGTGCGTACCGCGCTGTAAACACTCTACACTTCGGTTATAAAAACCAGTCTCTTAATGTTTTATAAGGCAAAAGTTGCTGTTTCTTCTGAGATCCGTACAAAACACATAAACGCAATGTGGGCACCACGTAGAATTTTTTAATGTTAAACCTGGTCGTACGTAAAGTTACCGCTAGGCTTTAAAAGGTTAAGCTATACGGAATGATAAAAATAGATTACGCGAAAGGAAGCGGTCATGGAAATGTTAAAGTTCTGTCACGCAGCTTCATGGAAAAGTGACGAAAAGTTACTCAAGTCTTCATAATTCGTCTTCTGACCAAAATGGAATCTTTATACCATATTTATGCTCTCAGAGCTCGCTGTCGTGCTGTTGCCGGTGCGCACACTCGAACAGCATACAACTGGTCAATGCCAAAACCTGATAAAGAAGACAGACCCTCTCCGAAACGTTGGATATGAACTCCCCATAACACGACCGATCGCCTGAGAAGACTTCATTACATTCAGTAACCATACGGCTTAAATTGTGTGCAGCTGTTGGTTTGTATCCAGTCCAACACTTTTATGTATTCACTACAGTATAACCATTATGTCTATCTCAGTGGCCGCGCGGTCTGAGGCGTGTGTCTGCGGCCGCCCGTTTGCTGGGATTATGGCTTCGAATCCCGCTGGGGGCATGGATGTTTATCTGTTGTGAGTGTTGTGTTTTGTCAGGTATACGTCTGTGTATCGGGACGATCACCCGTCCAGATAAGCCCTACCGAGTGTGGTGTGCCTAACTGAGTGTGATCGTTAAGCGTCGACACTGAGGAGGCCCCGGGCCCACTAGAGGCTATTGCGCCATGAAACTATTATTATTATTATTATTATTATTATTAACATTATATAAACATCCGACACTAGGACAGTATCTTTCTCGTTCCAAATGCCACGTCTCGAAAATATATAACATGAAATATACTCATAACGAGTTCTGCCATGTCTTATATCAAATTCGATTGGCGAGGGAAGTGGGTTACCGTCACCTCCCGAATACTGGTGTAGCTACTGCGCAGCAAAGAGATTCGGTTGCTTGCTACGCAACAAGATGCTACCTAGTTATTCTGTAACAATAGATAGAGTTGTTGATTAGTCGGCAACAACAACAAGCCCTTCGCCACTCAGAAACAACTGACTAGTTATGGCGCAACAGACTGTTAGTTGTTCTCCAGCAACAGCATTATTTGGTAAAAGCATGAAGAGAACATTTGTTACTCCGTAAAAAAGAGAGGCCTTTAGTTACTTCTGAAAAATAGACTAAGTCGTTGGTTACTCCGGATTAACAGACTTCAGTTGGTTACTCCGGATTAACAGACTTCAGTTGGTTACTCCGGATTAACAGACTTCAGTTGGTTACTTCGAAAAAAGAAACCAGTTATTCCGCAATAAGAAATCTTAGTTTCCCTAAAACCTCAGATTAAGTCTCAGTTATTGGTTTCTCTGCAACAGAACACAGCAATCGACGAATTCGCAACACCAGACTTCCGCTGCATGCTTCACATAAGAACGCAGGTAGTCCGAAACAGCCGCTCGGTTGAACACTTCGCAACAAGTGACCAATCACTCTACAATAACAGTCAGCTGACTGCTTCATAAGAAACCAGTCACTGCGAAACAACAGACTGAATACAGTCATGCTAGCTGCAGCCAAGTTGCCACCGTGCACGACTATCCTGCTGTTGGGTCCGCCCATCGCGATGCCGCTATGAGATAGAAGTGTGCGATATTGAACAACCACTCTCAAGAAACATGTCCAACTCCGCCCTCCCGCTCCCCGCGCCACCCGCGAACCTTACGATTATGCGCCATAAAGCATAAAACGCTTTTAATGTGTGTGCATGTACGAATGTATGCAGCATCAATAAGAGATAGCCCCTGAAAGAAGTAACTGTTAAAATATAAACTTATGATAATATAAAAGGGCACCATTTATCTCACGGATAGTAGTAAGCCAAAACCTTTGCCACACCAGGTGGCTGATTGTCACAACAGGTGCTCTTTTCTCTATACGCAGTTAATTATAGCGCCTGTTAATGTTTGTAAATATCTGCACAGTTACACGCATGGTGCCACTGACGACCCTTAAATTCTGGATTGCTAAAGTACTTTCCTTTTTTTCATGGCGCGACAGCCCCTAGCGGGCCAGGGCCTCTTCATTAAGGAAGCTTCACGAGCACATTCATTTACACACACCACAATCGGCAGGACTCCTCTGCACGAGGGATCAGCCCGACGCAGAGACCCGTATCTGACAACACAAAACACTCACAAGGGACAGATATCCATGCCCCGGCGCCATTCGAACCCTCAATTCCAGCAAGCGAACGGCCGCAGACCCACGCCTTAGAACGCGTGGCCGCTAGGACAGGCAACGTACTTTCCTTATTCGAAGAAAATGTGTTTGTGGGTAGGTTTAACACACTTAGATGAGGCTAACGTTCTGTACGGACAAGAAACTTAGACCAGATCAGCAATGGTTTGGTACATACTAAACTTGGATGTGCCGAACTTGCAATGCGGACAAGAAATTATGAGATTTCAACGCTGGTGCGCAATGGAAACTTTGAGACATTCGATATTTAGAATATAAAGGACGGGTTAGCTATGTATAAGACAGAGACAAGATAATTTGAGACATGGTCAGAACACGATTTTAGTGCTTATTGGGCATTAGAAGATATCTGAACAGAAGGGAAAACGTCTGTCAAAGGAATCAAACACTAAACTTATTAGAAAATATATTAATACGACAAAACCAGTGGTAAATATGAAAAGATACAAATAGTTTCTACACATGCAAAGAATCTTAGCGAATTCTCTACAACGATCACACTTGAAATATTGTCGATTATGTCACTAGTACTCCTAAACACAGAAGTCGAGAAATGACACGTACTGCAGTGTTCTGTGTAATAAATGTAGCTGTACTTATGTATTCCGTTTGTTCGAAGACTTCTTTCTCGCGGATTGGAATGTGCAATAGAGAATCGACGGCGTGTGTCTCAAGGCCGTCAACAGGACTGTCTGTTATTTGTCCATAGCAACCAGTGTTGCACTGTCACAACACTGAGCGCAACTTCCTGTTAAGATACAAGGTATCTACAGGCTACGTGATCTCTGTAATTAAGCTCCAGTTCATGCAGACGTATGTGGAATGCGGTGTAACTCAACACATTCTAAACCTCGGGGCTTTATTAAAGTGAGTTACGTTCAAGACCCGGCCACTTTACCCTCAGGAAGGAGCTCCTGTATTCATTTAATCCAAGACTGTGTGGACGTCAGAACCGACATGGATGTTGTAAACAGAGAATTCTCCTGCTTCTGCAGGACCTGCTTACTCAGTCGATCAGAAGATTGTCTAATCTAGGGGCGGCTCGTCCATAACGGCTGCAGTCCTCTCAGAAATTTTGAGAAAAACTAAACTAAACATCCGAATAAATGTTTTCGTTGACAGATAGTACATTCTTTAAAAGAATATGAAAGAAATAATTTTAAATTCAAATACTTACGACGGACTCTAAGCGCTGCGGAAAACGAGCGAGTTGTGCCCTTCCCAGAAGCTGTGAGTTGGGTCAGCACCTCAAAATTGAAAATAGCATTCATGCAGACGACATATAGATAATAGATTTACATTTTGATTGCTCTCTTGCGCCTTAAAGGCGTAAAAGTGAGGTATAACAAGATTTGTGAGACTGTGATTGTTTTCTTGCGTATTTAACTACAGTATACCGATAATAAAATATTGCAGGAACCGTATGCATAAGAGTGGGTGTTTTATTTCTCTCCAGAAAGAAGAAGGCCCGTTGGAAAATCAAGAAAGAAATTTTTGGACGATGTTGAAAATTATCCAAAAAAAATGGGTGTTAGAGGCTTGGACAAAACCAGTTAGGGATAGGGACGTCTGCAAATTGATCCTAAAGGAGGCCAGGGTCGTGCATGGACTGTACAGCCAGTGGAGGAGGAGAAGAAGAAGAAGTTTTTTTTCTTGCCATATTGTGACTGCAGAATATTCTTAATCATACCGTCGCCAAGTTAGTAACATCTCTCTTCCCATTTTTCAATGGGCTCACGAGGTATATGAACACAAAACTGTCTCTTAAATGAACACTTAATACATCACTTCACCAAGACCTGGATGTACCAAGATCCCAGTCTTCTGTGTGTTACGCCCTGTAGACTTGATACATTTTTCGGAGAAGTCACCGTCTTATTGGAATATCTTCAGGAAAGAGGCAGGGCGCAACTCCGAAAAGTTGGCGTCATATCTCAGAATACCGAAATCTTCAACAGCACCGCTACGACCACCTCAAATTTCAAATATTACGGTTTAAGTTGCTTTAAAATCTCGGGCGGTTGGCAAAACTGAAGGCCGTAAGAGAAACGGGATTAGAAGAAACGTGGTTGTTCTTAACATTCATCAAACTTAACTTGCCACATCCTTCAGCAAACACTACACATATATAGGTGCAGTAATATTAGACATGAAACATAATAAAATACAACAAAAAGAGGCACCGCAATGGTAAAATGGAAGCCAAGAAACTGGTTTTGGATGCATTAACAGCCCTGCCCCTAGCAAATGTGAATATCTCGGTGCGGAAGACATCGATTTAAGCTTACGATTACTCGATTTCTGGACTTGTCCACCGTCTAAAGTTTCAAAGATAACACAACGTTTCGAGAAATGGATCTGTTCCCGTCCTCAGGTGAAACATGGCGGGGAGGGTGGGGGAACCTACTGAGTTTGGTCCTATAGGAACAGCTCCTTTAACAGCTGGGCCCGTCGTATTCGCCCTTCTATATGGTGTTTTGAAAAACACATTACATAACAACATGTGTGATTTGGAAATCATAAGCCACAGTTTAGATTTCCGAAGTGACAGACGCACGGAATTCACGAGTACACTTCCTGTTATTTTCAGAGCTTCTGAGATACGATGACTTGACTTTCAAGAAAGAACATAAATTTAAAAAATTTAAAAAAATCTAAGGAATATTTTCCATAATAGAGATCTTGAAGAAATATGCCAAATACATTCCGGATGTATTGTCAGCATGCGTGCTGTTTAAAAGTGGACCCAAATGCATCCGAAATGCATTACGTTTATAAAACCATTCCGAGGGTCTGCCTGCACCATAATTTTCCCGCGCCTCTCCAATACCGCTGATCCTGTTTGAGTGTGGGGGCATTTTATTGTCTCAACCGAGAAACGAAAACTGTACGAGATGTTATTATGGACCAAATGATGTCGGGGAGACCACATGCAGTTCTGTCAAGAATTCAGATTCAGCAAACTGCTACAAAATACTGAGAAAATGTCCGAGGTCCAATCTTGTCGAGACTGTTCTTTGTTCATTTGTCTGCCACTCACCTTAATTTATTATTTCAGAGAATTTCGGCTTATGTCTGACTTTTATTAAGTAGCAAGTACTCGAGACCGACACACCAGCGTCGGCCATTAATAAACAAATGCGCCTGGAGATTTTCGCTATGTCATCATCAGCCCTTGTCATTTATTGGCGAAGCTTAACATGAGCACAATTACGTAGCGTATACAAAGAAATGAATGTTCATAGCATGGATGCGAATCTTCTAGTGCCAGATTTGTATCAAACGTTCCTTACAAATAAGAAGCACTACCAGCTATCCCAGTTTTCCAGTACCGTCCAGAGAGCTGAATGACGTATCTGCATTTGTAAGAAAATTCTTTAATCCATGCTTTGTAATGTCGCTTACCCAAGAGAATGACCTGCACAGCTTGGGTAGTCCCTAACACTCGCAACAACGGTCGGGGGAAAACATATAAATCCTGTTAAAAACATGTATCTCTATCACTGAATGACGTAGTTTTTTTTGGTTTATGATAAGCCTAAAGTCAAATTTTTGCACAGCTCTAACTGCAGAGAACGCTACAGAAATAATTGTTTTATCTCACACTCACCCAACACCACTGTACGTCAAACAAATGTATTTATAACTGGAATACATCGCTTACTGGTCACACACAAGGGACGGTCGTCACTGCCAAGGTCAAATGCAAACTCCACAGTCAGTATTTGTATGTGGTTTTGAAAGCAGCGCGAACCGTATTAATTTCGTTTGTGAGCCGATTTATTAAATTCGATTCAGTGTAGTTCACAATTTATAATCATCCAAATGATATAAAGCTACGTTCCCTTGTGCCTGCCTTTCTCAGGGTAACAAAGCATCTCGGTATTCAGGGTAAATACCTGAAGTAACAGCAAATATATATCGTTCGAAAAAGAATTATGACTTGGTGAAGCATCCAATTATCATGTGGCTCCAGACGTTACAGGCCTGTAGACAAAACCCTGTAATCACTGGTGTCAGTGGTTCCCTACCTCTGGTTTATAGGTACAGTGACTACTTTGGGAAAATTGGATTTTATTTAAGTGCAACTCACATTAACTGGGTGAACTGAATACGATCCTCAGCCACGCGTTGGAAGTATGTTTTCAGCACTAACTCCAGAAAAATTTCGTTGGCCTCGTGGCCTTCTGTTTCACTGTTCGACAAATATCTTCCCTTGAGTACAGACAGCAAGAACGTAAAGCAAAATACGAACCACCGACCAGGACAGACTTTTCAGAATACAAATGCCAAAAGTGCACAGCAACATACACGAACTAGTGTTTAGGAGCACAGAATGTACCAACTTCACCTTCAACAGAGTACACGTAATGTTGTATCAACCACTTGCCTTATTTATTATCGACGAAACTGCTTGCTACGAATCGGTGGTGCATTGTGTGCTAGTGAGGGAAAACAGAACCCACAAAAACGCGTAGCAACCCTTTTATACTTCGAAACACACAAGTTTTTAATCCTCTTGCTCAAAAACAAAACGTTTGGTTGGATTATCATGTGTAACTAGATATTTACTACATCGCAGTATTGTAACTTTTAGATTTTAATAAATGTAGACTTGAACTTTCCGTCGTAATAACATTCTATTTTTGATTTACTTTGGGAAAACTCGGGGCTTGAACTATTTTCAAATGGAAAATTTTTAGACTGGGTTCATCATCTCCAGTCATTTAGAATTTTGGGAGCCGGGATAGCTCCATCTGTATAGTGAAGAGCCTAAGAGGCTGAAATATCCGCTGTTAGGGTCTCAGCGGGGACAACAGGTACTGACCTTATCAAGGTCCAGACCGACTTGCGGGCTCACCCAGACTCCTATTCACTGGATACCAGGGATCTTTGCCCGTTCAAAAGAGGTCGGAGCATGAAGTTCACCACTCATCTTCATTTAGTGCCGAGATTATGAATGAGTGGAGCTATACCCCTTCTCCACCTATATGCCTTCATGGCAAGCGCAGAAGCAAATTTATCTTTACATTTTTATTGAGGTTTATTAACTTTAAACGCACTTAGTGAGATGGTGAATTTTTTCACCTACTAAAATATTGTGGGAATCTGAAAGTAGATTGTCATTAATATTTTACGTTAGGCATCCCGTTGTGGTTAACTGACAATGTAAATATTATTTGCCGTCTTCACTACTTTATTAGCATTTAAAGTTGAAATCATCGCACTACGTGTGGTTACGTATTTCCACCGTGGTTGTCATCCTCAGGCTATATAATAATTAGAAAAATGTAAAGTAAGTTACCTATATTAGCTTGTATTATTTGATTGAGATATCAGTCGCATGTGTAAAATTACTTAAAATTGAAATAAAATAAAAATTAAAAACATTTTTTATAATTAGTTAAAATATTCAATCCCAGTAGACTTCCCTCTTTTGACTCCGCCACCCTTTGCAGTCAGTTAATTCTAAGTTGATAGCTTTCCGTAAACGTATTTGGGCCTTTATACAAACCCGATATTAGTAATCATGGAGATCGGCGAAAGCTCATAGCACCACGCACGTCAAAAATTTGCAGATTTATCCATTGTTTTTTATCTGTATCATATATATGTGATACATAAAACCCAGGGAATTTACAGCGAGATAATATTTAAATGGAAATTAAAAGGGGCGTTATAACAGGAGTTGAATTACGCTGGATTGATACAGTTAATTGCAGTAACTTCAAAGGGTCAGCATGAGAGAAAATACGAAAATTCGGGGAGATCTTAAAGTTGATAGAATGCAACTATCCATCATCTAGCTTGGTGTCACATTGTAGTCGAGCTTCACAGAGTCTGTTGAGGCAATATGTAATAATCGTGTCTAGGTCTTGGTCAACATCCATGTAAGCAGACACCGGGACACTCCATAAAGTCTACAGCGGGTTTGACTGTACAGGTCAAGAGTCTGCGACTGCAGTAGATACTTTAATGCTTGAACTTTCTACATTACATTTACACGTTCCTTGGTTTGCAATTAAAATTCGTGGATATAAGAAACACAGGGGAGTCCGTGTGATGTAAGCCTAGAAGCGTAGCATATAAAATTTCATTAGTTTAGAATTACGAATCTGTGAGGTTTGTAAAATGCGTTGTACATCCGTGCAACTCTCCAATCCACAGATTACGTTTTGTAATATATTAAGGTAAAGATGTTACGTGGCAACACGACAAGAATGTGGCACACCAATACCATGTTACAACAACAAACGTGGGCATAACAACATCTATCCTTCACTTTGTTCAAACGATGGAGTTCGAATCTTGAGTTAAGCCACGACCGCGCCTTGCATGTCTGTCTTATTTCACTAAAGCCTCGCCTAGAAGTAACAATGTATTCGTCTGTTGTTATTTTTCTGACGTTTGATTCTCACTTATTATTGCAGTCTTTGGTTTGATTCTCGTCTCCACCCCGTAATGCATGCTGGGATACACGGCATTTTGCATCTGTTGGCTCGATATTATTCAGCCCACGTATCTAAAAGTAAACCGGCCCTTTATTTTAATTTTGCGACACGTAGCCTTGTCTAGGTGTTACATGATCTCGTATTGTGGCCTGTGTAATAGATTTCCAATATCTCTGTACCGAAATTAAGAAGAAAAAAAAACTTAGGTCTGTTGATTTACGTTATTGTTCTCTGAAATGAATAAAATTCTTCTGTTGCAATATTTGAAACAAAAGACCACTTAGAAGACGTTGGAGTACATGGGATGATGATAAATATTTGTAACACAAACTCGTAACAGCGAATACAGTGAAAGTACCCAGTACCTGCAAGTCTAGTCAGAATAACTCAATAAGCGTAGTGCCTACGCCACGAGATGGAAGACCTGTATTCGATTCCCGGGGGGGAAGAGATTTTCTCTGTACCAAAGCAACGGGATCAAGCCAGCCTCCTATCAACCGGGATTCCTCTCCCAGAGATTAAATCAATCGGCACAAACGGCGACTGTAAGAATGACAGGAACTGTATTTCCACTCCCCTCATTTGCCGTATGTCATGGTATTTAACCCTTTAAAGACGAAGCGTATCTGTTTTATATAAGGACTCAGTGCGTACCGCGCTGTAAACACTCTACACTTCGGTTATAAAAACCAGTCTCTTAATGTTTTATAAGGCAAAAGTTGCTGTTTGTTCTGAGATCCGTACAAAACACATAAGCGCAATGTGGGCACCACGTAGGATTTTTTAATGTTAAACCTGGTGGTAGGTAAAGTTACCGCTAGGCTTTAAAAGGTTAATTACGCACAGGAACAACGGTTAATACGTCCATTTATATTGGTCTTGATAACAGCCAACATCTGGAACAGTCTGTACCTGTTACAAGTGTCTAGTGCTCCAAGTCTGAATTCTGCAAAGTTGTCCTGTACACGCCGTCAATGCATGTGAGGGAAGAGAAGCACAGCTTTGCTCATTCTTAAACTCGGCAATAGATGAAGGCGAGTAGTCAGCTTCACGCTCCGGTCGCTTTATCCTGGTATCCACTGATTAAAAGTCTGGATGTGCTCCAAAAACGATCTGGACCTTGGAGAAGAGTAAAATCTTGCCGGCAACATAACCACAGACCGTCCTGCCCACAGTCTCGTAAAAGGTAAAAAAAGCAGTCCCATTACAGGCCTGGACAGGCCCACAGGGTTCCAGGACGTTGAGGCTCCCAGATTTCTAGACAATCGGCACATGAAGGTGGTAAGGTTGTCAGCCCTACGCACCGGCCGCGTTTACTCATTTCCGTTAGAGGCTGAGTCGACCCCAGGGCCATAGTGCAACCGACAGGATTATGCCAATGAAAAATTCCACTGGCACCATCGGGAATCGAACCCGCGACCTGCCGGTTTGTAGCACAGTGCCTCAACCAACTGCGCCACCGCGGCCGTCAGTCTCGTCATAACACCAACTAAGCTATTTCCGCTCCAATCCTCAGACATCAACGCAGAATTTATCGGAATTTGGTCTCTGTATTTCAGAACGTCGGAGTTTTGTAGGCATGTCAAAGAATGCACAGTGGAACAGATGCTACTAAATAACACTACGGATAAGCAGCAGAATCTAAACCGGGCCCATTATTGGTGTGATGGACTACTCTTATCGGATTCCTGAACCAAGGGACAGGCCTCTTTAGCTAAAGGCGTTTGCTTGTTTTTTTACAACTACAAAATCCTTCGTTTCAAGTGTTGTTAGTCATCTAGCGTACAACCCTAATTTTTTATTTCAAATGTCAAAAACAAATGACGGCGTCTACAAAACTGTTCAAACAACTTCATAAAGGCAGTAACAGCTGATAAACCTGCTCTCCATTAAAGGTGGAACAAGTGGTCTCCTAACTTCGCGTTCACATTAATTTCTGAATGTGTTAATCACTGCAATCAATGTCGGATCAGTATGAGTCAAACGTTCAGACAGTGACCGGAACTGGAACGTCTTACAGCATACCCACTCAGGGGCAATAAAAACCACTGAAATTGACATTGCCGACACATAATTAACATATTAGAAGCCAGCAATCGCGTAGTCAGTGTAATGACTGGGCTAACAGACTGGATGTTCCGGGATTCGAATCCCGGTAGGGATAAGAGATTTTTTCTTAACGAAAACGTCCACACACTCTTATTCAGTGGGCAGCGGAGTCCTTTCCCGGGGGGTAAAGCGCCCCGACCTTTAAGTTATCCACTCATCTCCATCTACTACCGAGATTACGAATGAGTGGAGCTATAATTCCAATTCCCCTATACGCCTTCGTGGCGTGAACAAGGAAAGCTTTAACTTTTATTAATATATTGACGAATAAAGCCTTCAAGAAAACTAGTAGTGGAAAAAGTTATTTTGAGTAACACTTTTTTGGCAGAATACAGCTTTTTAAGATTCCCGTATTCTATATCCTATTCATTTGGGCACTTCCTGAAAACTTCTGATTACAATTATCCAACCTATGCAACTGCATGATCTCTAACGAGGACATCGTTCCTACAAGTTTACTGTCGTTAAGTCTGACAGAAAAGTCGCAACCACTCCGGCGATTATTGTAAACAAAACAGACGTCTGTAGGTTCACAGATTGTTATTAGACAGTTACGTAGCAGGTTAAAGTAAATGAAGAAGAGAAGCACCTCATTTCATTTCATTTAATTATAATACCATAGGAAGCTAATGGAAAGCATCCGAAATGACCATTTTCAGCAGTAAACAGACAGGCAAGTTCTACAACGTATATTATGACGTGTTTCAGTTTTGTAGGTAACATCGTTGAAAATTAAAAACACAAACCTTCAGGTAAAATACCCAGTAACATTTACTTTACCTTCATTGCGACAATGAACCGAAATGGCGAAATATAGGTTAGCTATGTATCGTCCTGAAGGAATCGCCGCTGTGTTACGCACGACACGCAACGCGTAATGACGCACTCTGGGCTTCGCTTTAGGCAAACCTTGCTCCTGCATGAGATGCAATTATCTCTACAGACTGCCTAGTAGAGTTGGTACTCATAACATTGTATCAATTTGCCTGCTTCAATAACAACACACACAACAAAGACCTATCCTTGTATCTAGTGTTCAGACTGTTTTAATACATTCAGAAAGCCACATAGTACTCGCCTTCACAAAGCAATTTCAATTCAGCGATTCTTTTTGGTCTGTGACACTGCCTGGTTCGTAATACTTATATCAAGGTATGAATAGATATTCGAGTTCCGTGGGAAGGTTGAAATTGTCTTAAAGAGCTGAGAAATTATTCGTTTCTACGTACTCAGGTTCTTGGACTCAAATAGGCTGCGTGCTCCATGTCTTGCCCATTTTATTCTCCTTGCTTTGATCACCGCAATGAACTTAGACGAAGAACGCACATTATCAGGCTTCTACTATGCTACTTTCTCCACATTCCTGTTACTTCTTCAAAAGTCTGTATCTTAGAACAACAGTACAAACTGAGGACAATTCAAATCTCTTCTGAGGCTCCAAGCAAGCGGTTTCTCAATTACCTGTGATTCTATATATCACACAGTCAAAAACCTATATACGATTTTAGTAGTAGCTACAACATGCTGCTTCGTCCATAAACAATTTTTAATACGCACTATAAAGGTATATCACTCGTCAGACGGCTGCGAAATAACCCGCAAAGGAGATGAACCAAGGTTACGAACTTGTTGTGTAACAAGTAACGCATTAATTCAATTTCATTTTGTTAAACTGGCGTCCAATCCAACAGAACACTTCGAAACCTTTGGTTTCATACGAAGAAAAAATCGCATGTTGCACGCAACAGAAGAGCAAGCCTGATGTCTCGTGGAATGAAATCGGTTTGGTATAAAATTTGACTTCTGGCGAAAATAAGAATAAAGTAAAGCACCAAGATTTCGAACCTTGAAATTATCTATGTCGACACATTCTTCGTTGTGTTGTTTTGTGGCAGGATGGAGTACTAACTTCAGCTGCCACTGGACATAGCCAATGCATGGGTCTAAATCGTGTGTCTTCATTTTCCAGCAGCGACAGCAGGAGTAGTGACAGGCGAAGAGGGACGGATCAGCACGAGTTAGAAGAGCGACGCTAGGCGCCGTCATGGCGCAGAATGTTCCTGCGCCGTCATCGTCCCGCTCCGCTGCCGCGCTGCTGGGGCGTCTCTCACCCATGGTATGCCCCTTGGCCAAGCTGGGCCGAGCGTCTCCGTCCATCGACTCACAGGTTGTTTACCACCTGTCCCGCAGCTCCGCTTCGCAACAGTCTCCTCAACGTCTGGAAACACCCGCAGCTGGCTACCACCTCGATCCATCAGCCTATCATCGCACCACGGCTAGGGCATCTCCTGCCCAGTTGGACCAAACCAGCTATAAGCATCTCGAACAGGGCTACCACGTTCTTGGGACGACTTCTCCACCACCCGACTGTGGGTTCCAGCTCAGGGGCTCCCCAGGATTGAGGACAGCATCTTCCCCAACACTGGACCATCTTCAGTGTTGCCATCAGCCCAGCGATCAAACTTACACTTCTCACCACAAACTTGGGCGTTCGTCACCGTCTTTGGACCAAGGTTACCACACTCTGGTATCTCCAAGCCCAGGACCATCTACACCTGGCCCTTGGACCGACCCTCACCCTCCGATTCTACCCCTTTCCACGGCAGCAGCCGAATCACCCAACACCGGTGCAATGTTAAAAGGAAAACGTTTCCATTCGAAGAATTCGCCCTTCGACAGGCTACCGGACGATGCAGTCATCAAGATATTTTCATGGTTGGACAGCAGTGAATTGTGTGTGTGTGCAAGGGTGTGTCGGCGGTGGGAACACCTCGCTTGGGAGCCACGATTGTGGAGAACAATCACATTGAGTGGGGAGGCTGTGTGTGGGGACAGGGCGATCCGGGGCGTCCTCAGGCGGCTTTGCGGGCAGGGGCGGACCGGTGCATGTCCCAACGTAGAGCGAGTGTTTCTGAGTGATGGAACTCGACTCACGGACCGAGGTTTGACCCTCTTGGCCAGGCGATGCCCAGAACTCACACACCTACAGCTGCATGGATGTAATACTGTGACTAACCAAACACTATTCGATCTCGTAACACGATGTTCCAACCTCCAGCACCTCGACCTTACAGGTAAGTGATGTTTAATATTTCCTTTAGGCAGGGGTGTTAATATGTCTGACCACATGGGAACCAACGTCCATGGAACAGCTGCGTACAGATAGCCCAAAAAGTCACTTGACACCAGAGGCAACAAGTTAAACATCGAGTGTCAGGTGAAGTTTGCGTCACTCTGTGTAACTTTTCACCAAGAAAGAGTGAAAGATTTTTGGAACTGAAATGAGTTTCCCGACAATATTTAAACTACGTTGAACACAATGAAATTTTCAGTCATTACGTTCATAAAAACGCCATAACTAATCACACCTGAAAGCAGTAAAGATATTTGGCATTTCAGAAATCAGTCGCAAATCATGTGCTTTATGCTTCAAACCCACGTAACAGTTACAACCATTATCACGGTTCGCCGTCTCTATGAACCTCACGACGTGGCACTTTATAAAGTAAACATGCAGATTAAAATAAAAATACGTGAGGTGAATGTAGATCCAAAACAGATGATTCCATTAAGCATGTTATCTACACGAAATTACTTTCTTGCGAACAAACATTCAGACTAATAACATTCACAGCGTTTGTTCTCGTATAGCGTCAGTACTCCGAAACTTAGGCTGTATGTTGTTCCAAGATCAAATTTTTATTACGCGTGCTTTCTATCTTCGCTGTCAGAGAAGATGCATTGTGCAGTTCAGTGCCAACAGCTGGTCATCTGAAGCAGAGTTGTGATTCGCTTATTTTCCAGCAGGCGGAGACGAGCAGGCAAGGCGAGTATGATGACCCTATGCACCTTTCAGCAGCATCTTCAGTTACATGTTGCCAGATCGAGGGACCTTTTAACAAATCCGTACATCCTCCATGTTCTTGGATAACCTATAATCTAAACTTCATAACCCACGTAGCCTTCTGAAACTATGTTACTGTAATAAGCGCGAATTGAAACATGACCTACAAAAACTGTGATGCATTATACAAGTATAACTTCTGAACATACAACTGTGTTATGATATTGCGCGCAGGAATGGTACATAATTACGTGGTATGACGACCTCGACACACGTTCAAAGCTGTGAAAATATGAGATGATTTATCCATATGCTCCCGTATGATTTGAACTCACCTTCCTCTTACTACCTCTTGGATATTCAATCGAATTGAGACTAAATTCCAAATGAACCTGTACTAAAAGAACCGGCTATCTCGCCGTTCTTTTCAGGAATAAATTCCTATTGAAAAGAAGACCAGCCAGTATATAGCCGAAGGAAGGTCCCCGTCTTTTTAGTAAGGTAAAGGTAAAGCTATCCCATTACAGGCCTGGACAAGCCCTTTGGGTTCCGGCCGCCTCATTTCTGTTAGAAGCTGAGTCGACCCCAGGGCCATAGTGCGACCGAAAGGATTAAGTCAAAGAAAAATGCCAATGACACCATCGGGAATCGAACCCGCGACCTTCCGGTTTGTGGCGCAGTGCCTCAACCAACTGCGCCACCGCGTGCTCCCCTTTTTAGTATATATCAATATATATATATCAATATTCTTAAACACCTAATAAAAAGTTCCGCCATAAGCAAGAGATTTCTGTCCTCTCCAAAGCTTCCAGATCGGCTCTGGGACCCAACCAGTCTCCTACTCAATGGATACCAGCTGCTCTTTCCCGAGGGGTAAAACGGCTGAAGCGTGAAGCTGGCCAGTTACCTCCATCTAGTGCCGAGGTTAAGTACTAAAAAGCTGTACGTCCATTCACCTTGATGTCTTTATAGCATGAGCATAGAGAAACTTACTTTACTTTTAACAGAAAGGCTGTCTATTGGAAGATGACACAAAGTACGCCATTTGGCCCTGAGAAAAAGAGCGCGAAGTAATTTAATTTAGTAATGTAAACAGGGCGGTCGAGGACAAGTTCCATACAGTCTGCTCCGTTTCCATGCGTGTATATGCGTAATCTACGTTTTTCTGTGAATTCTCCCGTGTGTTTCCCTTACACTGAAGTCACTAACACAGTACTTAAATGAATGCTAATGACCACTAACGCATAGGGCAGCGTTTCGTAAACAGTGACGAAGCGGCGAGAAGTCATAAAGAATTCGGTGTCTCTGATATCTCAATGTACGTAGTGTAATGTAATTAGCCGTATGTTTGAATGAGTTACTCATTCACTGCCCGTACTTGTATGTTTACGCACTACCATAACTACAGAATTCAATTAGCACTTTGAGGCCTGAAATAAACATAAATAATATATGAATATATAGGCTCCTGCCTCACAGCAAACAGTCACAGTTCAAAGGCAAACCGGTTAATGCTGTTTAAGGTGGTAATCTCCGTTTATTGTGACAGTCAAAAGAAATAGATATAAATAAATATATAAATAAATAAGTACAGTTCTTATAAATGTTAAATACAAGGCTAGAAAACTTTTCGGATAAATTGTTATTAGGTCTGAAATTTGTCTGTGATACGGGTGATAAAATCAAGCCAACTTGTCTAATTATTCACTAAACCTAATGTAAATTAATACAGGTACGTATTTAATATTATACATCTTCCGTTCAAGTGATGTACATAAATAAGTTTATTACAAGAAAATTGCACTTGTCCATAAACAGAGAACCACTTTACTGTTTCAACTATTATTTACAGCCATCTTCAGGGAACTCCAGTATATACCAAAAGTCATATATATATATATACATACAGCGTTAGCACATAGCTTTGCCGAATCCTGTCACGTATTTATAAATACACGTATGTCTAATAGCCGATCCCAGTGGCCGCGCGGTCTAAGCCTTAGGTAAGAGCTTGCTGGGATCATGGTTTCAAATCCCACCGGCGGCATGGATGTTTGTCTTGTACAGTGTTTGTGTTGTCGGGTAGAGGTCTCTGAGACGGGCCGATCCCTCGTCCAGAGGAGTCCTACCGACTGTGGTGTGTGCTTAAGTGTGCTCAAATGAAATCACACACACCCTCGACACCTACTGTGAACAAGTAGGTAGAAGAGGGAAGAACTAAGAAAGAAAGTATGTCTAATAATTATTCCTACGGCACAAAGGGGATGCACCATATCCAGATAATGTACGTCCCACTTAACTATACCACGTAACACTTCATTGCAGCTTGACCTCAAGCGACAGCGCACTGACCTCTATTCGGGCAGTGCCTCGGTCAAATTTCTGTTTAATCGCGTCCATTCTAACTGATGTTATTCATAACTTTTCCTGAATTCTTGAGAAGAAGGTTGAGGTAGTACCTTAAAATAGGCCTCCAACCTGTTCTCATACGCTTCATCTCATCTCATTTAAACTAAATGATTTTAATGACTGACAAAGCGTCAATAAATAAACCTGCGGAGCAATGATAATTTTCAGTTTGAAAAAAAAACACATTTGCCCGAATTAGGTAAGCACAAGTAATTTTTTAAACACACGGACACACATAAAATCTTCGAATGCTATACTCGTGTTTAAGCAGTTTGTAAAACTGACGTACAAAACTATAATGATGAACGCCAATAAATTAGTTTAAAAAAGTTTATTAATGAATTTATAATTTTTCAGCCGTAGTATATTATTACTACATAAAAATAAATGTATAAAAAACAGAACCACAACAAAGTTTCATGTAGGCACCTACAGTTGGTCACCTTACACTTATTCAGATTGTGACGTTAAGGTTCGGCGTGCCTTATTCCTGCAACAAGCATGACCTGTTGATGATTTTCATTGCACTCCTGGTGCGACCAGACTGCTTATGCTGTCGTTACCAAACAACTGTCAGGTGCGCTTTTCTTCAGCTTACACAAAATGCTGGTACAGTGGGCACTTAAAATGAACCAGTAAACAACTGGGGGAATGGAGGTCAGCAAAATAGACGTCTATTAGAGGCAATTATTGTAAAGCAGTAAGAACGCCCCGTAAAGTGCCACTGGAGGCAGAGACAGATTGACAGTGGGACAGAGAGTAGCGGTATAGTTTTACCAATGCTTAAATTCGGCGCTAGAGTGAGGTGGGTGGTGAACACCACGCCCAGGCCCCTTTACCTCCGGCAGATCCCTGGTACCCACTGCAAGGAGAGTCTGTAGGCCCCAAGGTTCGTCTGGAAGGGTATGGAGAAGAGGCAATTTCTCGTCCCCATCGGGGTTGGAAACGCGGAACATCCGGCCTTCCTAATCGCTATACCGACTACGCTATCCTGGTCCTCACTGTAACGGCGTCCCTACGAATATGATTACGGTAAAACACTGTATACTATTTCTATGATTGAAACAGCAATTAAGAAATTTCTTGATGTGAGTCTGATGTTTCATTTCCGTAATCACAAAAGCCATCACAGATACTGACTTTTATCTATAAATTGAAAAGATAAATTTGCTCTTCTGTATGCCATAAAGGCATATGATGGCAAGTACAGATACACTAACTCTTAATATCATCCACCGATAAAAGGTGTCAGCTTTACGCCCCGGCCGCTTTACTCCCGAAGAAGGAACGTCCGGTACCCATTGAACAGAAGGTTGGGTTCGCCCCAGAGACGATCTGAATGTTTTGGAGACGGACAAATCTCTTGATCTTCCACGAATCGAACCTCGAATTCTCAATTGTCCACCTCGCAGCCTAAACACTATACCACCTATGTTATCCTGGCTCCTGATTTTTATCTGTTGCAGGCAAAAGTTATTTTTCGGAAACCTAATCACAATGAATTGTAGACATTCTACAGCTCATTTAACCGGAGTCCACTGTCAGAAACTAGAACGACAAATGTCACGGTTCAGCGTGCTTCATTCAGGTTATATTCCGACAACCGGGAACGGTTACGTGGCGAGAACGCAACCATTCAGTCGACAGAACCTGCAGCTATGGAACCTCACCATTCTGTTTATTATACATAGACTGCAGCGCTCTGACTGGCTATACAACCATTGGCCTTGGTCGGGATATACCTTCCACGAATTAATTACGGCTTGCCTCTATCTTTTGCGTGGCACTTGTCACAAAAGATGAGACCACTGAATACATCTGAAGACGCACCCTGTTAGCAACATAACGAACTCCGGGAAATATATACAATACTGCAGCTAGTTCCATTATCATTTTATTCAAGTATAATTATGACAATAAAGCAGGCGCACCTCGGTTCTACTGTACAATTCAGTGCAATTTAAAGCAGAAAGATGTGTTGTCGTGTTGACAACCCTCAAGATTCATCATTTCTAGGCGCGTTTGCTTCCCTGTCGAGGGCCTATTAAAACCGCTTCTTACTCCAGGCTGAACACATGCAAGAACGGCTTAAAACATTTTCATTAAATATAGTAACAAAGAGCCGATCCTAGTGGCCGCGTGTTCTAAGGCGTGGGTCTGCGGCCGCTCGCTTGCTGGGATTGCGGGTTCCAATCACGCAGGGGGGCATGGCTGTTTGTGACCTGTGAGTGATGTGTGTTGTCAGGTAGAGGTCTCTGTGTCGGGCTGATCACTCGTCCAGAGGAGTCCTACAGAGTGTGGTGCGTCTGAGTGCAATCGTGAAGCCTAGATAATGAGGAAGCCCTGGCCCACTAGGGGCTGTTGCGCCACAAGGATAATAATAGTAATGAAGAACTTTAGGAACACTGTCGAAACTTTCACATTTTGGTCACAACGGACAAAACAAGAATGCAAAGTGTATAGTCCGCGACACACTACACAGATTTCACCAAGGCGTTCATTGTTGCCACAGAGCTCTACTGTCTCACGGTACAAACCTAAACACATTTTCGTTTACATCCTAATAAGGCCTTCTCTTCGTCAATCATCGCGTAACTTGAAAATGCTTAACATTAAGTGCAGACCTCTCCTACTCAATATCACCCAAATCGGACATCAATGTGGAAAGTGCAGACAGAAACGTATTTATGCCCGTAAGTATTATTGTGCATATCAACCAACGTCTTTCAGCTTTCTCAAGCGCAAGGTTTCGGCAGCTGGCTCTGTTGTATTATCACGGGTTAAGGGAGTTGAATTGCAAGACTGGCTCTTTCTAATGCGGCCAACTAAATAGCAACGTCTTTTCCCTTTACATCTGACGACGGAAACAAATACAGTTCACCAAACGTTGTACAGTATAAGTCCAATTATCCGGACGCTGGTTATCCGGATCGCCAATTATTCGGATCAGCTGGGTCCTTCAGGTAACTTTGTCGAGAATTCTACAAAACTAATTTTCCTTGAAATTACCAGTTATCGGATCGAGTATGGTGCTGTAAAGAGTTATGGCTGTCTAGAACTTTGTACATAAATAAATATGTAGACTAAAAATAGCCGCTTGTAGAAATTTTTTTCTACTCTAAACTGCCAATGTAGCCTATTTTCAAAGAAAATCCAATTATCCGAATTTTCTGTATATCTGGACGGTTCGCGGTCTCAATTAATCCAGATAACTGGAGTTATACTGGGTTCGAATAAACTCAACAACTGGTAAAATGTCCACAATAACGCACCACTGCAATATACACTTACAATATACGTTGCCTGCGATTTAACTTCTTTTCCAATCCGTCTGTCCTCTTCATTCTCACTTATTTTGTTTGCATTGACAATTAACTTGTTCCTTTAACGCCGCATTTTATTGCGCTGCCTGCATCTTGCTCCCTACCGTTGAGACTCGCTACTGCTGGTGTGCAGTTGCATGACGTGGAATACGTTAAACCTCACGACTGCCAAATTTTGGTAACTCATAATTACCCGCAAGCAGGGCGAATAGCGTATACCCCGTACGCAGTTTTCATATATTCTTAATTACTACACTTTTTACTCTAATTACGTACAGTAAGTAATATTTCTCCCTATGTTTCCAGTAAGCTACCTTCTTTTTTGTGGGTCTTAATAGTTTCTTTGTGACCCAAACCGACTTTCGTCCACTCTCTGCTCCCACACTGCTGCTGCAGATTCAGCAGATTTCGGTGACTTGGGTTTTTAACGAAATTTAACGGGGCTGATCTGTAGATTGAGTAGTTATTCGCTAGCCTGACTGTTCTTCATGGTCTTCCTGAATCACCAGTCGCATAAAAATATAGTACATAGAAATAATCACTGACGCCTCCTTTCAAATCCTTGAACATACAAAATTTACGATAACCTTACCATCTCCTTCTGTGGTATGTAACATGCATACCTGAAACGTCATCACTAACCATTTAAAGCCCAGTGGTAAATAAATGTACCACCTGCTCTGCCATTACAGAAGTCTATGTTTTGTCACACAGTGTACCTGTTTCTTACGATTCTCGCAATAAACGCTGATTATTTCCCTACACAGCATTCACCGACGGGTCTTTGTAATAGACACGGACTGTGTTCTTTGTGAGTTTGGAGCAAGATTTTGATACATTATTCTAATTCAAGGCAGTCTTTATTTCAACTGTGACCTTATTTACCAACATTATTTCTAATCAGCGTTAACGTCTTCATTTTTATTGGACAGCTACCAGGAGGTCGCGCGAGTGAAGTCTGAAATTATAACAAAATACAGCTCTTTCATTTCCTCCCCCCCCCCCCCCCCCTCGCCCCGAAATAAAAGTGCCTGTCATTTCTCTTATGATTTACCCACCTACTCCTCTACAATTTCTTACGTCCCTGTCTGCAGGTAGTCTTCACAGTGTCATCTAACATAACACGAACAAAGCTAGAAAGAACGGGCACTCCTGGTATTATAAGTTCGTAATACGAGCAAGAGTTTTGGTCTGTAATTCTAGCATGCTAATTCGAAATTCAGTTACGTGACAACGCAGTAACAGGCCTTATTGCCTCTTGCTCGGTCCAATCAACTCTACTAGCACGGCGGCCAGAGGGCACAGTGACGAAACTGCTTGACGGAACGTTCGGTCCACCCGCCACTGTACGACAGCGAAGATGCAAATAACGCGTTATGCATTACCGACCGAGTATGGCTTACTGCTTTACTAACAGACATTCAGAACTGTTGTTAAACAAATCAAAATGTGCACAGTACGAAGGCACAATATTGCTCTTCTGTGTCGGTTTAACAACAGAATGACAATGCAGAAGGTGTAACAAACTCCATGGTGAAGAGTGTTTTTTGAAAGTTAAATATACTCACGTTTAAATAATTCGCCCTGTCATGAAACCCGGAATTTCACTCACATGTTACACATAAGCTTATAGTGTGAGATTTCAATCCAGTCCACCCGCTTCGTACCTTCTTTCTCCGTTTTTAAAGCAGAATCCCGTATACGCCTACGTGCATACCCGAAGTGTCTTTTCTTGATATTTGCAACTGCTAAGCATCTTTCTTCTACCATAGCGCTATGTCTGCTTTTACTGTCACCGCTCTTGATTTAAGCATCCTGATATTTAGTGAAGAGTACAAGTTATGGACTACTCATTACTCAGTGAGCATCGCGAGGGGAGGCTCTTTACCTGGGGGTTAGGCGACAGGGGCGCAAGGCTGACCACCCACCTCCATATAGTACCCAGATCAACAATGCCCCTTATACCTTCGTAAGGTCGTGTTTTGAAGCTTAATGATAGGACATGACAAAAGTAATTAATTAGGTTTCCTAACTGCTTTAAGAATGCGCCCAAAATGGCTCCTACCTCATAGAAATGAGACGCAATCTTCATTACCGACACTGTTAGATTGGTGTTGTTTGGAAGCGTAATTGCTCTTTAGATATGATAACAAGATTAACAAGTGCACTTAAATGTATGAAAGTATATTATAAACACCGCACAAATCAATGTTTTAGTCACTCATGTGCCCTCTTCAGGGAGGTGCATTATCTTGTAAGTATATATAGTCTTTACTTGTTGAAAATTAATCAATTTTAAATTATCTATAAGAGTGCATTAAGCAATTAGATATGATAACAAAACCAACAAACGCAGATAAGTGTATGACAGTGATGCAACTCCCTGAAGATGGCCACATGAGTGGCCGAAACATTTAGGCGATACAGGGTGTGTATAATATACTTTCATACACCTACGTACATTTGTTGGTTTAGTTATCGTATCTAATTTCTCAATGCACGGTTACGCATCAATTAAAATTAATCGCTGTTTGTTCTAAAAACAAAACAAATCAACCAATAACTTTCGTCAAAATGCTGGCTGTTGAGCATTAAAGCAGGTTGTCCATAATTATAAGTAATCCACAATAACAGTTCTATTTACTCCAATTTAACATAAAGTAAAATAAGGGTAAAGAAATACGTTGGAAAGGCAAAAGCTCAATTAGGAAATCGAAATTTACCATATATCACTCTGGAAATGAAGCTAGACATGGCAGTCGAGGAGTAGGTTTTATTGTCTCCAAGAAAGCTAGCAAATCAGTACTGGGATTTACACCCATGCACTTTACGAATTAAATGCAAATTCCATAATATTACATTTGTTAATGTATATGCACCCACAGAAGATACTGAGGATGAAATAGTAGATGAATTTTATGAAACATTACAATCGGTAAACATGATGCAATCATAACATTAGGTGATTTCAATGCCAAACTTGGCAAAGAACAAATATATAAAGACATCATTGGAAGACATAGCCTGCATGAAGCCACAAATAACAATGGTCTTAGGTTAGTGCAATATGCCACTACTAATAACTTCAAAGTTCTGAGCACATGGTATCCAAGAAAAATATCTACAAAGGAACTTGGAAAATACCTGGCACCAATGATACTACGTAATCAGATTGATCACATAATAGTGTCCAAGAGATGGGCTACAGATATTGAAAACATTCGAACATACAGAGGAGCTAACAGACTCCGACCATTTTTTGGTTGGAGCTAGACTTAAACAGAAGATAGCCCTTATAACAAGAACCAGCACCGAAAACCGTAAAAGATGGAACACAGACAAATTTGATGAAACAGACGTTGAATGTTATTACCAACAAGAAGTACAACGGAAGCTACAAGAAAAACCACCTTCAAGTGATATAGAGGAAGAATGGACATACATAAAGGAAACGATAATCACATCAGCACAAAATATAATAGGAGAAGAGCAAAATGAAAGAAATGAAGAATGGTATGACCAAGAGTGTCGAGAAATAATAGAAGTTAAACGGGAGGCCAGACTGAAGTGCATCCAACGTAATACAAGAGCTAATCAAGAAGAATATAATAGAAAAAGCATAGCAGCTGCTAGAATATGTCGTAAAAAGAAGAGAGAGGTATTTAAGAAAAAAGGTGATGAAACTGTAGAACACACTAAGAATGAAAGTAAGAAATTCTATAAAAGAATCCAAGAAGTAACACAAGAATTTAAACCAAGAGTAGATGCATGTAGAAACACTGATGGTAAAATATTGACAGAAAAAGAGGATGTTCAGAGAAGATGGAAGGAATACTTTGAAAGTGTATTAGCAGGCAACCCAGATGATGCCGATAGCACGACATTCTTCACAGCTGAAAATGAGGATATACAGCCGAGCTATGAAGAAGTGGCGCACGTAATTAAATGCATAAAAAATCACAAAGCATCAGGAACAAACCAAATATTAGCAGAATTTTTAAAAAAAGGAGGAGAAACTCTACGGAGAAGAATCCACCATCTGATTAAACTGATCTGGACGCAACATAAAATACCTGAAGAATGGTCTACTGGAATTATACAACCTACACATAAGAAGGGAGATAAACTGGAATGCTCTAATTATAGAGCCATAACACTATTAAACGTCACCTATAAAGTGCTATCAGGTATCCTATATAATAGGTTAACAGAATATGCGGAAGAAATACTAGGGGATCATCAGTGCGGATTTCGTGCAAACCGTTCAACCATTGACCACATCTTTGCTATAAGATAAATACAAGAAAAGGCGTATAACATACACCTACATAACCTGTACACGGATTTTAAACAAGCCTTTGACAGTGTCAACAGGGGGAGAATGTTAAATGACCTTATGATATTGGGCATATCAAAGAAGTTGGTCCAACTCATAGGTGTGACCATGACTGGATCCAAGGCAATCGTAGGAGTTGATAAACAATACACATCCGCTTTTCCCATTACACATGGTGTGAGACAAGGAGATGCACTGTCCTCTATATTATTCGACCTAGTCTTAGAAGCAATACTTCAGAAGATGGACATCACTGGTAATATAGGAACAAAAAGTACACAAATTTTTTGCATATGCCAACGATGTGGCAATAGTCAGCAGAAATAAAAATGCACTAAAATATGCCCTAGTTAATATAGAAAGTGAAGCAAGAGAAAGGGGTCTTCTGATTAATGAAAATAAGACCAAGTACATGGGAGTAACGAGAACAGTAGTTAACGGTGACCATCTGCGATGTGGAAAACATGAATTCGAGCATGAGAAAGAATTGTCCTACCTAGGTTCGCAATTGAATCAAACCAACTCCACTAATAGTGAAATCTAAGCCAGAATCCTCAGTGTAAACCGTTGTTATTACGCATATGGAAAATTACTGAAATCAAGAACATTAAATAGAAGCTCGAAGCTAAAAATATATAAAAGCTTAATAAGACCTGTAGTGACTTACGGATGTGAAGCCTGGACATTAACAAATCGAGATGAGCAATATCTTAGAATATTTGAGCACAAAATATTAAGGAAAATCTTTGGCCCAGTGCGTAATGAAGATGGATCCTGAAGAATTAGAACGAATCACAAACTGAGCGAACTAATAGGAAACGCAGACATAGTGAGACTCATAAAAAGCAGAAGAATAGCCTGGCTAGGGCGTGTGATGCGGATGGATGAAAACAGAACACCTAAAAGAGTATTAGCATGGAAACCAATAGGCAGGAGAATCAGAGGAAGACCAAGGAAAAGATGGCTTGAAGATATTGAAGAAGATATACAGAAGATGGGAATAAGAGGGTGGAGAAAGTTGAGTAAGGAAAGGACGGAATGGAGGAGAATCACTGAGAAGGCTAAAACCCATAGTGGGTTGTAACGCCAGTAAAAGAAGAAGAAAATAAGGGTAAATTACTCCATGTGCTGCTTTAAGCATCACAGTACATTGTGGAGGAATGGAGGTACAGCTCCCTGCATTCTAACCTCAGTACTCAGTGGAGGCTAATGGTCACATTCACTGCCCGTCACTTTACTCTCCGGGTAAGGGATTCATTACCCACTGCATACAAGGCAGTATGGGCCCCACAGCCGGTCTGGAAGCTGTGGCGATAAATACAGCCCCTGCCACTTCCAGGAACACGACAAAATACATCTATCGGTGCGGGTCCTTCGTCACTGACCGTAAAGACTTGCAATGGTCCATCCGAGCGGCGCCGACCATCTCCAGAGGTCACGGAGAGACCCTGAGGCATTGGTGCAAGTGTTTGATCAATGTCGCCGGCTGCGAAGCTCAGTACAGTAGCAGTACGGATGTGGCAACAGGGTCTGTGAGAGACTGCAAGGTGAGCATCAGAAAACAGGTAGTCACTGGGGGGCATTCGCATGGCTACCAGTGACGGACCTGTGCAGATACTAGCATCAATATACAGTAAGCTCTCTGATGAAATCCGATGAAGAAGACGGAGTTGGTCTCTGACACGTCGGTTGATTTGAGCAACTTGGCGCTGCTGTCGGCCCGAGAGGATTTTATTGAATTTCATCGCCGTGGAACTTTTAAAATATAATATATCGATATCACTTGAAAATTTTAGGCTTTGTAACTATTTTTATCTATGGGTCTTAGATTAAGAGGTGAATTTATTTTCTTAAGCATCAGTATTTGATAGATTTCAGTAGCGATGTGGAAGAGATAGGTTAGGCCTATACGTATGAAAACAATTTGGTAATAACTATTACCGAGAGGACAAATAAAACAAATGTCCTATATTTTAACGCAAATTTGGTGTTGAAAATAAAATGAATTTTAGAATAAAAATTCGTTAATTAATTAGATAAATGGGTAGTGTGACGCAATACTGAAAGCAAAGCAGTCATTCCGTTCGAACTTAAAATATAATCGAAGGTTTACACTGCAGAAAATAGGGACTTTAATAACCCAATCTTTCAGGCGCATACAATTTACAATAAATTTTCATTAGAATAAAATATAATAATTTAAATACGTTGTCCATATGTAATCACAAGCCGAATTTCATATAATTTCATCACAGATGTTTTACAATATCTGACATACTTTTAACAGGTCAAGCGTATTCAAAAGGGGACCGCGGTGGCGCAGTTGGTTGAGGTACTGCGCTATAAACCACAATGTCGCGGGTTCGATTTCCGACGGTGTCATTGGAATTTTTCATTGACATGATCCTTTCGGTCCCACTATGGCCCTGGGGTCGACTCAGCCTCTAAGAGAAATGAGTACCAGGAACATTTCTTGGGGTGTAAACGCGGCCGGTGCGTGGGGCTGACAACGTTACCACCTTCATGTGCAGGCTGTCTAGAAATCTGGGAGCCTCAACCTCCTGGAACCCTAAGGGCGTTTCCATGTCTGTAATGGGATTACTTTGCTTTTTAAGCGTATTTCTAATAACAAATTACTTCTTTAAGGACTGACGTTCACATCCCATATGAATTACATATAAAACTTCAGTTCTGACCTCAGAGCGCAGTGTATACTGGTCATATCGTTACCAGATTCCCATAACTGTCGCCATTCAATATATGCATAAAACAAGTGTCGAAGAACTGACGGATTAATCGCGTTTCGTAAATTTGTTGATATACTTTGTAGAGACAGACTCATCTAAATTGTTTCTCAGCCTTTCAACTCTCTTCCCTTGACTCTAGCCCTCATACATTCTCGCGCTGCAGAAATGGATGGCTCTGGTGTTCAGGGAAGTAGGCCTTAACATCTAAGGTGCATTTGGCCGCTATCTACATGCCATAAACTCGCCATTTCAGGCAATGACCGACCCGGGCCGTGACTCCATTCAGCATCGAGCCACGGAGTAATTGGACCGGTCTGTAATCAGCGCCTGAACAAGGCAACATCTAGCGACTTCCGAGTTACTCTGAAGGCTAGTGCACCATACATACATACACACACACACACACACACACGTACACACACACTCACGCATGCAGTCTCGAAGTATAGCAAGTAGCCTAATTCTGGGCGCTGCATGACTTACAACACGGTGGAAAAAGTTTGTTTCACTGTGGGCTACAACTTATATAGACTAACTACCTAGCTAGCTAACAAACTCTATAGAGCAGAGTCCTTGATATGCTAATCGTTCTTCAGCTAGTCAACAAATTCCCTGTATTTTATCGAACCTGGAAGTTCCTTACCGCTTTCACACCAGCCCGCCACTTCTCCCTATTTTAATCTACATCAATCCAATCCACGTCCTCTCATCCTTCAAGATCTATTTCACTATCATCCTTCGATCTACGTAAAAGTCTTCCTAATGGCCTCTCTCTCAGGTTTTAACATCAAAACCCTACATGCATTTATCTTCTCCCCCTTCGTGCCGCATGACCCGCCCATGCTCTCCTCGATTTTATAATCTGAATGATATTTAATGAGAAGTACAAATCACGAAGCTCCTCATTATGTAATTTTCTCCACTCTTATGCTACTTCCTCACTCATAGGCCCAAATATCTTCCTCAGCACCCTATTTTTGAAACTCTCGAACTATGTTCTTCCCTCACTGTGACAGTCCCAGTTGCACACCCACAAAAAACAAAAGGCAAAATATAAGTCTGTATATTTTATCCTTCATACCTGTACATAGCAAATGGGAAGACACGATACTCTGGACCGAATTGTAATAGATATTACCTAAATTTAATTTGCTCTTAATTTATTCATATATAAATCAAAGCTAATACGAAAACTAACGTAGAATAATTTTGGAGGTTACATTTACTTCATCCTAAACGGAATTCATACATCATTATTCGGCCTTGTACAAAGAGATTTCTTACAAATGGGGCCTCAGGCGAAGGAGTTGCATGTTTCTTCCTTAAAGTTGATCGACCTATGTAACGCATGTAACTGAAGTTCGCTTCATAGCTACGTTATCCACCCAGCTGAATGTAGATATGACATGCACCTTAGAGATTAACAGAACAAATGCCGTCTCCTCGTTAGGAGATACAAGCCCGAGTACCATAAAGAAATTTAATTACATTTTGACATTTCACTTACGGATTACTCTGTTTGAATTAGCATTACCACACCGACCACATTTCCCTTACGCGCATACGGTAGTTTGTAGGCTCCTAACATGGCGATAAGACGTGGCCCTCTAGCTTGGGATTTGCGTGAGACGATGAATGTACAAAGTGCTGCATAGGGCCTTGGGCTTACATTAATTGGAACAACGTGCAATGGAAAACTGAGAAAATAGCAAAGCGAGAAGCTTCGCAATTTATTTCTTCACCAAAGACTAAGGCGATCAAATCAAAGAAAGGTGAGGTGGGCTGGAGCGTGTTGTATGCACTGGACAGATGATGTAGTTAGGAAATATCCGGATAGCGTAACACCTCGATTTTAAATTAGTGAATGATTTAAAAAAAATACTGGAAATTTATTGTAGGAATTGTACCTTTAAAAATTTTAAACAACAATATTCCTCCGTATCCTAGCAAAAGATTTACAATCGATCACAACCGGTAACCCGCAAACGTTCAGATAACGTGAACTGGGACATTTGCATTCGATCGTATTTGATCGTTATGTTCACAGCTTTCGATGTTTCTTCTGTCTTAGTTCTACCGAACAGAAAACATAGTCTGTCTCCACTATGAAGCCCAACCATGGCCTCAATTCGTACCTCACAGAGAAGGTTGTCTATATTGTAAAGACCAATTGCGGACTCGGCTCGTACCTCACAGAAAACATATTCTGTCGTCATTATGAACATCAATCACAATGTGTTATATTCAGTTAGATAGCTCTTCATATAAAGTGCCTTACTCATGTTACATTTTAACTGAAGCCGGCATGTGTCGATAAATTTTACCAAAAGTCCCAAATATGAAATTTCACGAAAACCCCTCTGGTAGGAATCGCGTCGTTCCATGTGGACAAACGAAAGAGTGAATCAGCAGACAGATACCACGAGACTAACAGTCTTTTACAGCAACTGCTTTGCAAAGGAGCCTAGAAATACACATAAAATTTCAGTCGGAAAACCTGAAGGGAAGGGACTAGTGGGAGTCGTGGTATTGGATAAAAAGCCAGTATTAAAATTTATATATTTAAAGATGATATTAATTGTGTACTGGATTAATCAGACTCATGATAGGAACCATTGGCTTGCTTTCGTGAACACAGTAATACGCTTTTGGTTTCCGTAAAAGGTGGGAACTTCTATATCATCGGGGAGACTACCAGTCAGTAAGACAATTGGTCCACGAAGCCGGTTATTTACAGTGCGTTAACTCCCAGCGTTAAGAAACATCGGATAAAATGTTGCTTTTTAACGGTGAGACGCGTACAAAACCGAAGAAAACATGACAGGCAACGTACGTATAACGTAACATTGAGGGGCGTTCGCCCAACCTTTGTTGCCGTGGAAGAGCAGTAAGTATTATATATACTGAGGTTGTGTCTGTAGCCTTAGTTATTCAGCACGCAACGCGCATGCGCCATACAATATAGCCATCTGTGGCCTGTCTGGCTGTGCCATATTTCCCCACGTTATCTCAAAAGCGCCACCATTTTCAGAAAAAAGTTACTGAACATAAAATGTGTTTTGGGTTTATCTACATCTTGTATCAGAAACACTTCTCATTCTAAGTAAAATTCAGCGAGATATTTTCATAAATGTGCATAGATCTTCATGTAAAGGACCCGTTATTCTTGTCAGATTTTAAAGAAACTTGAATTTTTTTCGACAAGTTTTCGAGAAGTACTCAAATATCAAATTTCATGAAACTCTAAAAATACGCAAATATAAAATTTCATGAAAATCTGTCCCGTGGGACTAGAGATGCTCCATGCGGAAGGACGGACGGACGAACAGACGTACAGACATGAGGAAGCTACCAGTCGCTTTTCGCAATTTTGCGAATGCGCACAAAAACGATTAGATTAGTTAGTGAGCGCAGCAGAACTAGGAAAACCATGTAAATATTCTTAGGATATGGATGAAAGTCGACTTAGCAACTCAACCCATCATACAGCCCATGTACGATTGCGAGACTAAAATAACATTCGAGGATCCACTTCTCCACGCGCATTGACGTCCGCGCTTCAATTACTTACCATTCAAAACACAGGCGGGGACGTCAGGCTTAGTAACGCCACTTTACTCATCTTTAAACGTACTCTAGTAGCTTCATCTCTAAATGCCAGCGACTACAGAGATTAGCGGTATTAGTCTACGCCTTAATCCGAATGATTATTCAAATGGTTGGTACTATTCATGACGCGAGATCTAACATGTAAAGCCTGGACGCGATGTTATGGCACTGCGCAAATGGCCAATTTTAGTCTCTCCACTTGGTATGTATAATAAACAACCGCATTATTGTGGAATACTTCCGTTATCTTCTGACTCCGAATGAAGAAATGATACGAGAACGTAAGAACGCAAACGTATGTTTTTAGAAAGAGAGGTGACTGACACGCTGTACTCACATTCTCTGCCCCTCATCTGCCCGCCCTACGACTCCCACTACTCTCGTACGATAGGCTGCTAGCGCATCGGAGTGCCATAACTTTGCGATTTTGCTATAAGTTACGATGTGCTACCCAAATTTAATCCCACAACAAGTGCAAATAATGACATAATTAGTCTTTCTTAATAACTGCGTATTTGCTACGAAATAATTCGCACACGAGAAAGCAGCAACCGGCCCACACACAGACGTGTACCGTAAGATAAATATAAGAGGAAATACGTATTATGCGAGTGGTGAATCATACTTGTGAAATATTACATTCTCACGGTGATAACCATGAATAGTGTTGTCTTCTGGGATGTGATTTCGTTCAGTCTTGTACAGATTTACGGTGTTTCGGAGGAACATACTGCCACGATCTCAATTGCGCAGGCATAACAAAAAGTTCATACTACACCTACATAAGGCCTACTGAAGTTAACTGAAGATAATGTAAATTTACTTGTAAAACCTTATTTACAAGATACAAATTTATTCTTCCTCAAAGAGATAATCAGTCACAGCCAACTTTTCTTTTTGCTCTTTTATTTTTGAGCTACCAAGGTTTCGGCTTTATAAAGCCATCTTCAGGCTGCACATATACACGAACAAGCAAACTCTATATAGTTAGAGGGAAAGGCCTTTTTATACAATAAAAAAATTCTATAAAAATGTAAAATAGTATAAGATAAAACGTAATATAAGATAGGTAAAATTGTGAAGAGTGAAGCGTCGACCGTGAGACGCAAATGATTATTAAACTGTGTTGTGGTAGCGTCACTATTCCACAATGATGAATTTTCTACGTTCTTGTTTTCTCTGTCATTATATATTAGATTCCCAAGAGTGCGTTCTCTACAGAATCTTCGGTTTTTTTCTTTTTCCAATTGAATGCGCAGGCTTTTGTTATGAAATCTGTATTTTGCATTTAAACGCCAACTGGGATGATGACCATTAAGCTTAAAACCTTATTTGTTTGAATTTGCTTAAAATTTGAAAATTTAGGCATACTTCCAACGACGATCTCCAACGTATCAAATCTAGAATTTGCATATTGAACATCGTCAGATGGGAAGCACGCCTGCTACATGTCAGTGATGTCGTGGTATGAAATGTCTGCCTGAAGACTGGACATCATGATTTCTTCGTGGTTTCCTACAGTTTCTGGAACCAAATGCCAGGGTAGTACGTCCACCCTACATTACGCTACGGCCACTTCCCTACATAATTTTCATCCAGTTATTCACTATCATCCTTACAAACTATAAACCACTGAAAACATCGCTGTATAAAATAGAAATAAGATGACAAGCGCATACATGAGTTATTTCCTTCAGGCTTGTTGTGATGTGCACTTGGTAGATAATTCCTCCATGTTTAGGGTAGAAGAGTAAAGCACACGGAACAATATTAAAATGGAAATTCGAGAGGTGGGATGGAGAGGCATGAACTGGACTACTCTGGCTCAGGATAGGGACAGGTGGCGGGCCTTTGTGAATGCCGTAATGAACCTTCGGGTTCCATAAAATGCGGGGAATTTCTTGACTAGCTGAGGACCGGTTAGTTTCTCGGGAAGGACTAGGCTACATGGAGTTAGTTAGTTAGTTAGTTTGTTTGTTTGTTTGTTTGTTTGTTTGTTTGTTTGTTCGTTACTTAGAGTAAAGCAGATTTGATAAGTTAATATTTGTATAAAGTCGTCGTTTTCTGACCCGCCTTGTATTTTATACAATTTGCTTTTTATATACGCACTTCTTTTAAAATGCTTAAATGGGCACGAAGAAGGTATTGCAACAGATATATTTTTATTTATTGGCGTCAATCGTACCAGTAATCGCCACAGTCACGACCCACGAGTCACAGCAGTCCCATGCAAACAGACCGAACCACTCCGCAAGTTACTTTTTTTTTTTGTTTGCAGTAACAGACTCCTGTTATAAACATCTTATTACTAATGAGTCATGTAAGATTTCGAGGTGAACATCTTGCAACATGCGGAAATTGAAGGAGATTTAGTCAGTGTGATTCAGAATACCATACGGAAATAGACATAAATAAGTTTTTGTGTCCACTTCAAGTCAGTCATTTCTTTCTACTGAGTTTACCCTAGATGTAAGAGTATTTCAGCTGCTGCAGACATCATCATACCGACGTACATTCATTGCCTTATCTTAGAAGAGTACTTGACTAAGTCCTTACTGTTATACTTGTTCATTCTATGTAAAAGTGTTCTAAGGTGCCTAAAGCAAAAGGCACATACACCTTTGGCTACATACAGGGGTGGTCAATTTATTCTTGGAAAGCAGAGGTGTGCTGAGGACAACGAAATGAGTTGTTTTGAGAAAGTTTCAGCATAGGCACACGTCAATATCGAAAACTACTGTGTGTATTGGCTGAGAAATCCATACGTAAGAGACAGGCGTGAGCCCCCTTACCCCTTTAAAACACACACAAATATTAGACACGGGACAAGTCCACAATTAACCCTTTAAAGACGACGCGTATCTGTTTTATATAAGGACTCAGTGCGTACCGCGCTGTAAACACTCTCCACTTCGGTTATAAAAACCAATCTCTTAATGTGTTATAAGGCAAAAGTTGCTGTTTGTTTTGAGATCCGTCCAAACACATAAACGCAATGTGGGCACCACGTAGAATTTTTTAATGTTAAACCTGTGGGTACGTAAAGTTACCGCTAGGCTTTAAAAGGTTAATGATGTACGCGAATAAAATTGTCACAAACGACATAAAATACGAGATTATTAGTTTAAAAAAATTATTTACAGACATGGGCCTATTAAATTTATTAGGGATGAAACCCCCCCAAAAATTAAATTTGTGCCGAGCTCAAGCAGTTATAAGCACACAGACATCAAAACGGTTCCCGGCGTCTAATAAGGCAGATCTGCTAGTTTTTTGGTGGGGGGGGGTCTTAATTAACGACGCTTGCAGTAGCTGAGATAAAGCATCCTCGATGATAGGACCATTAGTGGAAAAGTGGGGAAGGAGGTAGCGTTTCCCTAATTTTAGATAGCATATCAAACTGGAATATGCCGAGAGGCTGAGAAGAATAAAGAAAACAGAATGGCCGGTCTCTGGACTGACATTTGGACCCACTACTTCCATAATGTACCTGGAATGCTGCCCACTTAACAGCAATGTTCAATATACCTCTCCAGTTATAGTTAATTGCGTCGTTTAAAATTCGTTCAGCAATTTTACGTAAATAATTACGTTATTTGTCTCGGCGACGTTTAAAATCTGTGGTAAATATGGTGAGTGAAACAGGGGACTGGACGCCACAAATTTCTTACGAACTGGCGCGTTCTAGAAGAGACATCCTGTAGATACAGCTCTGTGTCCTACCCACGAGTTCGGACGCGCAGATCTATTGTTTATTCACAGATTCTGTCACGGACTCCAATAATGTAGGTACTCGAGTTTAATTCGTGATCACAGATCTGTCACGATCAGTTGATAGCAGCGGGCGTATCTGGAGGGTGAGGCGAGTGGTGCAGCCGCTCCGTGCGGCAGAGTCCTACAGGGTGTAAAATGAAGTCTTTAAGCGAAAAAATTTGATTCTCTGCGCTCAACAAATTTTAAATCATTGAGCCAAAGACGAGGAGACTCAGTAAATAACCGATTTTTTAAAGTCCATAATTGCTGTTAATGGCAGTCCCGGGCGACAGAAAACCTAGCCAAGCCAATGGTTAACAGTTCCAGTATATTCAAGAAGTTACGAAACTATTGTCAGTTATTGAATACGAACTATCGTACCAGTCATCACAAAAGGTAAACATCGCATTCTATAATAAGCCAGTTTAATCCTTTTGTATCCCAACGTGTTCTTCTAACATCTGTTTCAGTATCATTCCTGTTTACGCATCCCAACCAATCTCTCCCATGGGTTTTGCATCTACGTCCTTATGCATATCTTCTTCCCTCCATGTGTGACATCACAACCGTGATCCACCAATCGCTGTAAAAGTACTGAGTAGCAAATTATAGCACTTGTAGCTACTCACCGATCGTCGTCTTCCAGTGGACCGCACACTTCATTCGTATTTGCAGGGTTCCGGATTCACACCTCGGACTAAAGACAGTCTATCCTGAGGGAGTCCGCGATTTTCCCAAGTCCCTACAAACAAATTTCGGGATAATGCCTAAAATAAAGCCACGATGACTTCTACATACTTCCAAATAAGTTATTTTCTAATCATCCTTTTATTCAGTTCTGCTGGTGACAGCGTCCTTAGAAAACCACAATAGATAAAACGCCCCATTATATACACACACACACACACACTAACCTGCTCCTTCTACTTTCTTTGGTCCAGACATGCTTATCCAATAACTTATAAATGAAGGCTCAGTTAGGCAATATGGCAGCTCAGTTAGCAACTTAATGCCTGTCATGTGCCCAATTAGACGTGGCTCATGCGTAGAAATTTGAAACCCAACGGTTTTGTGAAATTGCAGAAAATAATGAACAGATAGTGTAACCCTTCGAGGCCTACAGTTTACCTGAATAACATTAAGTTCCTACCTGTCAGTAAAAACTATGCGTCCAACTGGCTATTTAAGACTAGGAAAATAACCACTATTTTAATATGTGGATAAAACAATCCGTTCGGAAAATTTTGAAATGTGGTGCTGGAGAATGATGTAGAAGACCAGTTGGACCCATCGTGTGTGTAAAGAAGTATTACGCGTACACACAGTCAAGGAGGAGAGGAATATCCTACATACAATAGAAAGAAGGAAGGTTAACTGAATTGGGCACATTTTGTGTGGTAACTGCCTTCTAAAACACGCTATTGAAAGAAGGTAGAAGGAAGAAGCGACAGGAAGACGAGCATAAAGAACGAAGCAGCTACTGGAGGCATTAAGGAAACGAGAGGACACTGGAAATTGAAAGAAGAAGCACTAAATCACACTGTGCAGAACTCGCTTTGGAAGAGGCTATGGACCTGTCGTAAGGCAGACTACGGAATGAATGAATGAATGAATGAATGAATGAACGAACGAAAGAATGAATGAACGAAAGAAAGAACGAAAGAATGCAGTCCAACACAACTACTGGACTGTGTTATCTGTACATTATTAATTTACGAAACAGACGGGGATGTCTTATGGACATAAACCATTGTTTGGTCCCGAGAGTCACAAGAAACGTATATATATATATCCTGTGGCCAAAAAGAAAGTCTTTTATGTTAAAGTGGGTAGTACACAGGGGTGCATAATTTTTTCAAACATCTGAGAGACACCTCAAAGTTCTAGGCGCTACAAGGGTGACGTGAAGGTAGTTCCATACTGAAGACCCAAAAAGTAGTAGGAGCTACCGTACAAGATTTGGTCGTCATGCAGTCCCGGCATACGGTATTCGTGCACTTCTGGTGGTACAAGTAACAACCACCGTGGTTTTAATGGATTATTTAATTACTAAAAACCTGCCACTGGAAGACTTTGTTCACAGATTGATCACGTACGTGACAAGACGGATGATCAGCAAGCAGCAGTCTTCCGATTCTAACATGTTACAGCGTCTAGTAGGCTGATCCAGTGACCGAATGCATTCCCTTATATTCGGTACATTCTGCCCCACTGGTATCAGCATGAACAAACAATTTATTTGTAAATCTTGGAGTTACATGTTATATTACAATCAGCCTTACCTACAGTAACATTTCATGTCCACGTAAGTCCTCAAGCACACACTGCACAGCCTTATCACGCCATCAATGAAAATATTATGCTTACAGACGCGATACCTTAGGTGGCCAACTAAATCAAGACTTCGTAGTGGGGGAAGAAAGATCACGTGACTCGTCCGTAGTTGGTGTACTTTCACTGATAAGCAAAGCAGGTACCAGTGCTCTTTACCTGACCACACTGGCACTGATGAGCACTGTTCATTGAAAACTTCCAAATAATTCCTTTCAAACAAACTGACATTTCGAATATTTAAACAAGAACATAATGAATTTATTAGCTTTCTGCTTTTCAATATAAAACGAAACAAGTCTACATATGTGCCTTATTCATATGGGAGACAGCGCAAGAAACATCAAATCCTTCCAATATAGTCCGGACCCTCTTGGTTCCGGTATGTATGTTGTTAATAATGAAGGTAAAGGAGGATGAGATGGGTGAGACAAGTGGCACGCATGGCAAAAGATAAAAATTCTTGCAGGAGTTTGGGGAGAAAACCTGAGGGAAGGAGAAAATATTATAAAACTAGGCATAAATGGAAGGATAATATTAAGATGATCTAAAAGTAGGAAGGGAGGGTACGAACTGCATTAATGTCTTATGAACAGGGTAATGAACCTTCGGGTTTATAAAATACGGACAATTTCCTTACCAAATAAAAAAACTACTAGCGTCTACAGAAGAACTCTGCCCCGTGGTGTTAATTTAGTATTAATGAAAAATGAATACGATGTTTTAGAAAATGAGTCCCAAGAGCCAGTTCCAGTTTCCTGGTTTGACGTGCTTCTCCGACAGTGTGTACTAAAACATGTTAACTAATTACGCTTTAGCTCCTGATAGAAATTGTTATTTTCATTATCCTGCAGTTTTCATTTAATAGTGCCAACGAAATCATCTTAAATACTTTAATTCATATGACTCTATCACCCCATAAATAAACCCACAACAAAATTAAGTTGGCCCCAGCTAAAATATGTACAGAACAAAACACTTCAAAACATAACAAATTATATCCCAACTTATTTTTGTAACTGTATTAGATACCGGCGTTTGAGAAACTTATGCACTAAAGAATATCGCACGATCTCAATTTCAGTGTTATTTTAGATAATAAACAATTTGACTACAGAAAAAAAAACTATCCACCATCAAAACATTAGAGCAGCTAATTTAAATTAAATTTTCCGTAAGCCAATACTGCGACTTTCCCACAGCAGCCCAGCAGCTACCCACGTGGCCGAGGTAAATTGGGTCCCACTTCTGTACCCTATTCTTAGGTGGGCCCCAGTACATTAAACCGCTCGTGATGCTCAGGTGGAAAATAAAGCAATTCTACTGCTAATATCTGGAATTAAAGGTAAAACCCAAGAAAATGGCGCCATTGAAGGTGGAGGGTCACTATGCTCGAAAATAATATTTGCAAATCTACACTGTTGAGTTACCCTGTGGTCTTCTGGATTACGAAAACGTGAAGTGTGGTAAATGGTTACTAACGTTCGGAAAGAACAATTTCTGTCTGAAGGTAGATGCAGTATGTGCCTCCGAAACGTTCGTACGCATGTCATACTATACGGCGTCATAAACCATAACATAATATCACGATATTCTAACACATCAGACGGGGGACTAATTGTTTTAGACCTAACTTTTTTAAATACCTACGGTATTTGTGAAAGTTACGCATGAAAGAACAAAGCGTGATTTAAATCCCACGCGCATTTTGCTTAACTAATCGCTCTTAGCTCTCCTTACAGAACAAAACTCAGGTGGTGATAACCACGCGGTAGTAGGTGTGTTAGATGCGGTGCGTGGGACTGTTGCTTCTGGGTTATCGGTAGGAGCGACAGACTGTTCTACCCTTATATACGAGTACAGATCGAAAACATCAAGCATTTAGAGTAGCGTGCAGTGGCCGAATGCACTGTGCGAATGCTTTCAGGACGGGTAGTAGCAACTTGTCATTCGCCACGAAATCTTGCGCGTGCGCATTTGTCATACTCCTAGCAGGGATTATCCCCTAGTCTGTGGACAGTACTTGCGTTATGTTGCTCCTTCTATCAGGTGAAAGCATGGACAAATACATCACTACCATTGACCCTCATTCCATCATTAACCCTTTAAAGACGAAGCGTATCTGTTTTATATAAGGACTCAGTGCGTACCGCGCTGTAAACACTCTACACTTCGGTTATAAAAACCAGTCTCTTAATGTTTTATAAGGTAAAAGTTGCTGTTTGTTCTGAGATCCGTACAAAATACATAAACGCAATGTGGGCACCACGTAGAATTTTTTAGTGTTAAACCTGGTGGTACGTAAAGTTACCGCTAGGCTTTAAAAGGTTAATAATCACCACTAACTATGCCATTAATACAGTACTATAATATGTACTGCTCAGCGAACATTCTTTAGCAATGCTTGATACCCATGCCTTAAACTTAGAAGTTTTCCTTGAATTTTGAGAGTAATTATAAATATAAAACAATTTATAACCTTTACAGCTGCTCCAGACAAATGAAACACGCAATGATCACGACATTCTTCTATGGTGCAAACACATTGCGTTTGGAAATGTTAATGTTCTATTCCAGCATTGAAATCACCACACATTTACATCTGCTTATTTTCTTTTTCATACCAGCGTTGAACTCGCCGCACGTTTGCATTTAGTTAACCTTGCTGTTTCTATGTGAACTGTAAACACGAAGCATTTGTTTTAATATGCACAGAGTACGGGGTCTCAGCACAAAGCATAAGGTCGTGTGATTTGCAAGAGATGCCATCACGAAGTTAATTTCTACCCACAAAGAGGAAACAGCTTAACATGACGTCTGAGAGCGTTCTCTTCCCTTTTTCTAGGTCACTAGATAATTACAACTCCAGTCTCCAGTGCAAGCTCAGAGAACGGTCGTGGGCGACTCCACCACTCAAATCGTCAGAATGGCGCCAATACACAAATGCCAGTGCAGCGAAATAAGATTAAATAAAAAAGTATACAGAACATAGTCATACAACCGCTTGAGGCTGACGTCACTTTACGCCATGCACAACGCTGCTCAAATGAAAGTGAATTTATGCGTGCCGACAGAGAATAAAGGCTTACAGATGAAGCCTAAGTTCTGCTACGTGCTTATAAAATAGGCTATGTATATGGCTGCAGTACAAAATTTGATGCGATGACTTTTAACCTTTTAAAGCCTAGCGGTAACTTTACATACGACCAGGTTTAACATTAAAACATTCTACGTGGTGCCCACATTGCATTTATGTGTTTTGTACGGATCTCAGAACAAACAGCGATTTTTTCCCTATACAACATTAACTGATTGATTTTTATAACTGAGATGGAGAGTGTTTACTGCGCGGTACGCACTGGGTCCTTATATATAAAACAGATACGCTTCGTCTTCGATTCTGAAGATCGTGAATGTCGAAAACAGAGCACAGCAGCGCGGTGGCCGCAAGAAATACAGATTTATTTTGGAACTGACGACCGTAGTTCAAGAAACGAAGTGGCTAAACATGTGAAATTTCAAATGGCTGCATTAGTAACTTGCTAATATTTGGCACGTGTGCAAGCATCAAATATACACGTTACTACTGCTAACCTAATGGCGCTACATAGGCATATAAATTATTTTTTCTTCCATTTCATTAGATAATCCCCAGACATAAACAATTAACGATTACTATACACCTGTATTTTGTTTTTTCATAAATTCGGTAACTTTAGTTTCAGTTTGTTGCACAGTAAGTATACAGTGCACCATAATCAAATTCAGTCCATAACTTCTACTGTAGGTACCAATACCAATGTTAGACTATTTCGGACAACAATTGCGAAAAGCGACCCTTAACGTTCTCATATGTACCCGGCTGTCCACATTAAAATCCTTGCACTGAGCATTTTTACAAAAATTTGTCGACCGAAGTCTATTCTAATTAAAACTGAATACATCTCACATGATGGCTCAAATGGATGTATGACGTCTCACTGACTTTTTTCTTGGACTGAAAAGACCTTCAGGCAAACGTTGTAGAGAAAATCAAAACAAAAACTTTGCACCAAATACATGTTTTCCGAAAATCGTGCCATATATGAGATAACAAAAAACATGGAAGGGCCAGAAGCCAATGACGACGGCATAGAAAATATGGCCCCAAGAAGATGAGACATGCTTTCCGGATTATTCAGGCAAAATACAAACACTGTCTGACCTAAGGTCGAAAGTAGGGAAACCGAGAAATTACTCCTCCAATTAACTGTCATTATGGTTTGTTTAACCTTTCAAAGCCTAGCGGTAACTTTACATACCACCAGGTTTAACATTAAAAAATTCTAGGTGGTGCCCACATTTATGTGTTTTGTACGGATCTCAGAACAAACAGCAACTTTTGCCTTATAAAACGTTAAGAGACTGGTTTTTATAACCGAAGTGGAGAGTGTTTACAGCGCGGTACGCACTGAGTCCTTATATAAAACAGATACGCTTCGTCGTTAAAGGGTTAATCTTAGGGGGCCAAGAACAAGAAACCCTTATTTTGTTTCGATGCGTTTTTTCCGTCCTACAAATATTCATATGATATACAGAAATAATGTGCGAAGCGAGTGCGAATTACTTGGAATAATATTTCTTTTCAGAAGCCGCGGTGGCGCAGTTGGTTGAGGCACTGCGCTATAAACCCGAGATCGCGGGTTCGATTCCCGATGGTGACAACGGAATTTTTCATTGACATAATCCTTTCGGTCGCACTATGGCCCTGGCGTCGACTCGGCCTGTAACAGAAATGAGTACCAGGAATATTTCCTGGGGGTAAACGCGGTCGGTGCGTATGGCTGATAACCTGACCACCTTCAAGAGTCGACTGTCTAGAAATCTGGGAGCCTCAGCCTCCTGGAATGCTAAGGGCCTGTCCAGGCCTGTAATGGGATTGCTTTTTATTATTTCTTTTCAAAACGAAGAATTATTAGAATTTCGACAATCCGTACTAAGTGGACAAATCCATGTTATGTTACGAGTAAGGGCTGTACCGTAACATGCTAAGAACACTGACAGGAAGGGAAAGTGTAGCTGTACCCATACTTAACCTCGGCGCCAGAAATGGGTGGGTGGTCAGCGCCACGCCCCGGCCGCTTTACCCCCGGGAAAGAGACTCGGCACCCATTGTACAGGAGGCTGGGCGTGTCCCAGGGCCGGTCTGCATGGTTCCATAAAATCTCGCCCCCCACCGCGACTCGATCCCCGGACAGTCCAAACCGTAGCCAGTCGCTACATCGGAGCTCGTTACGTTACAAGTATAGTTCCTATACTGTTTTCAAATCCGTCAATTAATTTCCGACATAAAACACTACGACGTATTTATAATACATTCATCCAAGAACCCGCATGATTTTATTTACTAGAATGAATGTAAGTTTTACACAGGATCTGCGCTCTTCTGCGATATTATGCGGCGTCGTGTGGTAATTGTTTACTGACGTTTCGGGACAAAGTATCGGTCCCATCTTCAAGGGTCTTCTTGGGCTCTTAACCCTTGAAGATATGACAGATACGTTCTCCCGCAACGTCGGTAAACAATTACCACACGACGCCGCGTAATATCGCAGAAGAGCGCGGATCTCATCAACATAGCGGTGGAATCCTGAAATCAAAGTTTTACATATTTTCCTGCGTATTAATCCCATTGTTTCTTATTCTTGAGGCACGAGAATAACATTCGTTCTCTGAATCCTAGTATCGATGCGATCCTCCGTCCACCCAGCTCCTGGATTGGATTTGATGTGTAAATATTAAAGCCACTAACTAACCGATTTTAGTGAATTTCTACACTAATATTATTGCCAATGCAGGTCATCACATTTTCATGTCTCTTACCTGCCGGTCTTCAGAAATACAAATAAGATGACCGTGTACACTTTTTACGTGCAAGGCCTTACGATTTTAAACTTTCTATGGAGGTTCAGCTTAGATAATTGTGTAACATTTATTGATGGAATTAAGAGAAATTGAAAAAATAATGTGGCATCCTCGCACAATAGAATGTTGAAATTACGATTAGCCGTTGCAACGGTGGATTAAGCACTTTTATGGTGACATAACGCTATACTGACGCCATGAAAACAAGTACCATGGATTGATCCCCTCCACATATCCGTCAGACTTTTAACGTCTGACATGTAATGTGCTTCCCTACATCCCCTCCCCCCCTCCGTCGTCTATCCTTTCCTTTAACACGAATAATGTTAGTTAACCTTTGCTGGCGACAAGCTGCTTGCCTATAATTGGTGGGGGAGTAGAGGATAACAGTAGGCAGAAAGGGGACAGCCTTGAGGGCCGTAATCTCTAGCATCCATCGAAACGCTTGGTGTGACAGCTCTACTGGTAGGCCTAGAAGCAACACTAAAATCTTTTAATGGTCACTTACTTTGGAAATACATAACAACAATAAGCAGAAAGCGGAAAGCCTGGAGGTCCGTAATTTCCAGCATCCATCGCAATACTTTCTATGTTCTCAGCTGCATTGGTAGCTGTGCAAGTGACTCCCGGACCTTGTAATGATCGCTTCCTTTGGAAATCTAGAACAACAACAAGCACAGAGAGGACAGCCTAGAGGTCTGTAATCTCCAGGGTCCATCGCAATACTTTCTGTGACCTCGGCTCTACTATTACGCCTACAAGTGACACTAAAATCTTGTAACGGCCACTTCCTTCGGGAATATAAAATACTGAAACTTTTAGCAGAACACTTACTTTGAACCCTGCCGGAGGGTCTGATGCCCAAACACGTCTGCGTCAGTCTTTCCTGTTGCCATAAGGCAGTGTACTGCTTGTTTCAGGGTGCACACGGATATCCTGCATCAGTGTAACACCGGGCCCAGAGCCACCCCGGAGGCTGCTGCTTCAGTACCTGGACCTGACAGACTGCCACGGAGTGGAGGATGGTGGGCTCCGCGTCATTGTGAGGAACTGCCCGCAGCTCGCTTATCTATACCTGCGGCGATGCATCCAAATCACAGGTGAGCCACAGTCATTTAAAGATTCTACAAAGTCAATCCAAGCATGCTGCTTCAGTACCTGGACCTGACGGACTGCCACGGAGTGGAGGATGGTGGGCTCCGCGTCATCGTGAGGAACTGCCCGCAGCTCGCTTATCTCTACCTGCGGCGATGCATCCAAATCACAGGTGAGCCACGGTCATTTAGAAATTCTACAAAGTCAATCCAAGCAGTACAGCTTTTGATTTTTATTCTGTAACAGCCCGGTTTGAATCTCGGCCGACACACCGATTATCCTCACCAAGGATTATCATGTTTTCCCTCACTATCTTCAGGAGGGGCATGCCTTACATTAGGCCATGATTGCGTCCTTCCACACGCTTTCGAATCCATTATTAATTACTGTCGAAAAACTCGGACGCTGTAGATTTTGGCGTGACTTAAGATAGCGTCGTTAAATAAACTAAAAACAATTCAATAAAATACACAAGCGATTCTGAAATTGTGGGCGATGAAAACATAGAGAGTGACTGTGAATGATATCTATGTCGATAGAGTGTCATGAGGAGCGAAACACACCTGAAAATATACAATGAACATCAGTCAATAATTAGGATAAAGTGGTCACTAACCACAACAGAATGTTAAGATGCAATTAAATATATTCTAGCTGATCCTCTTAACTACTAGGCATGGCATAAGTTGATTAGATGTACAGTATATTTATATGCCCTACATGTTTCCATTATTTTCATTATTTAAGTGCACCTTACCACACGGTCGTAAGCTATAAGATTTACACCAAAATTTTCCACCTTACCATTGTTTTTAGGGCTACCATGGTTGCTTTGATTTACCAAGGTAACTGATGTTCCTCTGGCTACTGTTGTTGCCATTACTGCCAAGGTTACATATGTTGTTACTGTTGCCATGTTTACACCCAATGGGCCATCATCAGGTTGCAAACCTGATGATGGCCCATTGGGCCGAAGCATGTCGTTGAGGTAATACCAAATAAATGAATTGTTGTTTTCAACTGAATCGACTGCGATTCTTGTTATCTAAAACGCAATGGGGATGAATCATCTTAAAGTAATATGCTTTCTTGTTACAGATGCCGGCATCAAGTACGTGCCCAGCTTCTGCTCGATGCTTCGCGAACTGAGTGTATCTGACTGCACACAAGTAACAGATTTTGGTTTGTATGAACTGGCCAAGCTGGGAGTGACGCTTCGGTACCTATCTGTAGCAAAGTGCGACCAGGTGTCAGACGCTGGACTCAAAGTGATTGCCCGAAGATGCTACAAACTGAGGTACCTCAATGCTAGGGGCTGTGAGGCAGTTAGTGACGATGCAATTACTGTCTTGGCCAGGTCTTGCACACGACTCCGAGCTCTAGACATCGGTAAGTGCGATGTGAGTGATGCAGGACTGAGGGCACTCGCCGAGAGTTGTCCGAATCTGAAGAAACTAAGCCTGCGGAGTTGTGATCTTGTGACAGACAGAGGAGTGCAGTGTATTGCTTATTACTGCAGAGGGCTACAGCAGCTCAACATTCAAGATTGCCAGATATCCCTCGAAGGTTACAGAGCTGTTAAGAAATATTGTAAACGATGCATCATTGAACATACAAATCCAGGTTTCTTCTAAACTAGTTCTCAATCTATGCTGCATACTTTGAGGTCCTTACCCAAACTATGATGCAGCTCAAACAAAAGTTCCACAACTTTTTGCCACAAAGCAGAAATAAATTTTCTGCACATCTGTTGGACAGTTCACCCATAGCCAACTGGTCATTCATCCCTTTGACATGACATCACTATAGAAAATGTAACAGGAGTTACAGTTCTTAGGCCTCCTGCTATTGACAACAGGGAACTCTAAGGGGGTTAGGTCCAGATAACAGTGCTGTCATATCTCAGAAGAAGGAAATAAACCCTCTCCGATAATGCATGTATCTAACTGATCTGCTCACACTAGTGGCTGACAAAATGTCATGACACATACCCACCCAAAAATTCCTTTACTAGTTTAAGTATCATGAACAGGTTCACCAGTCCATTTCACAACCGATGCAGCCCCTTTTAATGCAGACCATGGGTGAAATGTTTCAAAATGTTATACTGAATATAATCCTCCATGGATCTTGCAAAAGGAATAACGGACAAACATTAAGGCTGTTAAACCATTTTACTCTCTTCAGTCGTACAGTCAGAATAGTGATGATAGTACAGGATGGACGATTCGGGGTTCAATTCCTGGCAGAGTCAAATTATTTTTGTGGTCTCCAAAACATCCAGACTGGCTCTGGGGCCCAACCAGCCTCCTATTCAGTGAGCACTGAGGGGCATGAAGCTGACCATCACCTCCATCTAATGATGAAGTTACAAATGAGGAGCTATGCATCCTTCACACATGTATGTCTTCATGCCATGGACAGAGACAACTTTACTTCACTTTACTTTACCTTATCTGTCCCACAAGACCTGTCATAATTCCATGACATCTCTTCCAGTAGCTGTCTGCTGATAAGGAAAAACTCACATGAATTTCTGATTTCATACATACATTCAATCAAGTGTCATCATTCATTCCATAATCTGTCTTATGGCAGGTCCACAGCTTCTTCCAAAGCAACTTCTCCACAGACTGTGATCTAGTGCTTCCTCCTTCAATTTCCAGTATCCTTTCTTTTCTTCAGGTCATCCAGTACCTGTTCATGTCTTCTTCCTTGTCTTCCTCTCACGTCTATCCGTCCTTGTACTTTTCCTTCAATAACACATTTTAAAAGGAAGTTCCTATGCAAGGTGGCCAATCCAGTTAGTCTCCCTTGTTTTTGTTTTATATAGGATATTCCTCTCCTCCTTGACTTTATGTAATACGTCTTCATTTCTCACACGATTGGTCCAACGGATCTTCTACATCCCTGTCCAGCATCACATTTCAAAACTTCCCAGGTATTTCTGATCTACCTTCCGAAAATATGATGACACTACTACCACTACTGACAAATGACCCCAACACATTTGTTCTGGAGTTATGAGTAATTTTGATTCAAAAACATAAACATAACTGTATTACTTGTAGCCTAAATGTTGTTACACAATAAACACAAACTACATGCCCAGTGAACAAAGCATGTATCTGTGCACAGTTTCAAGAAAAGCAGAAATTACTGTCATTTAAACAGTTGGTCTGACAGGCAGTCAGTGAATTCCTGGACTGACTACTGTTCTGTTCTTTAATTGTGTTTTCATTAACTTAACAAGAGCTGGTTTTCAGGATAGGTGATGCACGCCTGTGTGTATGTAATCCAGGAATATATATGAGATGTGTCAGCCCAGGAACTTAGCTGATATTGCCCACTTCCAATGTGGTGGTTTCAGAATAGTCTGAGCTCTGAGACCTGCATGAATGTGACTCGCTCCAGAAAACAATACAGGGTGAAGAGAAGAAATACTGACTGTGCTTCAAACCTTCAGAACTCAGACTGTCCTGAAACTACTGCACACGCATGTAAAGATTACCTGTAAGTAATATTTGTGAATATTGTTACTGCATGACTTGCAATCCTGATATTTTAATATGTATTGTACATATGTGTCATTTTATATATAAAAATGTCATATGCTTGCCATTTGTTAAAATAAAAGTGTAATGAAATACTTTCACATATTACTGTGTTCATTCTAAAATACCTCACGGTTCTCAGTATGAATTTTCACTAAGCAATACTGCCATACTTAACATCTTTGATGAGTGGTTAGTCCACGTCCTCTCAATCCTTTCCTCTTCATCAAAAATGAATCATCACATATTTTGATGCTACATAACCTATGCAGGTCAACAAGCATTGCTGAGATATGCATTTTTCTGGGATACTACATGGCATTGTGTGGTAATTGTTTACTGACATTTTGGGACGACATATCAGTCTTATCTTCAAAGGTCAAGAGTCCAAGCTGGAAAGAAAACCAACCTGTAACACAGATATTAACTGGGACAGTTCACAAAGGTGGGTATCAGTAAGCACAATGATAGCCAGTAGGGCTGAACCAGGTGTAAGGAAGGGGTGGATATATAGAACAAAGTAAGGGAGAAAAGTATAAAGGTAACAGTAAGTAAATCAAATAAAAAATAATATACAAAATTAAATTAGGAATTAAACATGAAAATTATAAAATAATTTTGGAAACCTTCCCAGTTAGTATCTCTGTTACAGGTTGGCTTTCTTTCCAGCTTGGACTTTTGACCCTCAAAGATGGGACTGATACATTGTCCCAAAACATCGGTAAACAATTACCATACGATGGTGCATAATATACCAGAAGAACGCAGATCTCATCAACATCACAGCAGAAGCCTTAAATCAAGCATTGCTAAATTAACCATGAATGAATGAATGAATCAATCAATCAATCAAACAATCAATCAATCAGTCAGTCAGTCAGACAGTAATTCCATAGACAGAAAAAACCATCTACTGTATTTGTAAATGACATGTAAGTACATGGCTATATTAATCTTTTGTTTTAATCATATGCACTACAGATTTGACTGTTACAGGCATTAATGAATGTGTATGCAAGTGGACTATTTAAATGTAAGCACCCATGCAGATCAAGTCTTGGCATTACAGTCAGATCACATGAGAAAAAAATTTTCTCACTTCTCTCCAACCAATTGAACATGGAGAAAATAACACACAAGAATACCCACAGTACTTACAGCTTTATGACCACACAAAATCCTTTGAACCATTTCCTCAGTCTTTTCCTCTCTTCACAATGGACATTAACGGAGTACAGTGGTATCAGTAAAACAGGTCTTTCTTCTGTATGCAAGCCATGGGGAAGCAACAGCCCATCATCCATGGAGGTGAAAACTCCCCTACAAAAATCAGAAAAGAGAGACAGGGGCACAGTGGCATTTCTGTAAACATATTGTTGACCACTGCTTTGAAGATGAAAGCAGAAAATGTAAAAGACATACATACATGCACAAATTCGAGATGATTATTACACAGACAAATAGCCCAACTACTGCCTCAAATTCACACATTTTTTCCCAATCACTGGATGAAATTCAGTGTATTAAGGCACAATTTTATGAATTTTATGAGGACATTTAAAGCATACTTCCATACCTCATTATTTTTGTAAGGAAAATTTTAAACCTTCTCACACTTTTCCCAAAACTCTGAATCTAGAAAACATAGCTACATACATTATTTAGCAGTTGTTCACAACCACTGGTATGTGGACACATGATAAAGATTTGTAGTATGTTTCAGAAATGCCATTTTTCCAAGATGCCTTGAACACATTTCACTACTTTATACTTCCACTGCAAATAAACTTACATTCTTAGATTTAAACCATTTATGCTGCCCATTCTCAGCAACTGACTTGTTTTCTGTGCAGCAACAAGTATAAGGAAAGTGGGATACATTTTGCACTTCTGTAATGTTACAGCTAAATTCCAAGAAGTGTTGTGATTCTTGTTTTACAAAGTGAAATTATGAAACAAAGCTGCCAATTTGCCAAGTACTCAGGAACCCCAGTGATCCACCATTGATGCTGTATAAAATACTCACACAAAAATCAACAACTGTTTAATCCCTGTTGTAGTGTGAATATTCAATCGTGTAAACAATATGAGTCTTAACAGGGCTGTAAATGTCTGTAATCAACTCCAAATTTTACATACACATGGGATACTAAAGCAAGAATGTAAGAAATGCCATTAGTTTTCAATGTTAGGCCTAAAAAGAAACCAAACATATAACAAAAATGAAACATACACAAAATGAAATAGTACCCAACATGAAGTGACTCAGGAATAAAAAAACATTATTGTGTAGTGTAACATAAGTGTACCAATGGTTCAGCCTGTAGCCTAGTCACTTCATTGACTGCACTACAGACTTATTTTACCTCCCCTGTTTTTGAAACAAGGTGTCAGTAGGTTGTGTTTTGATATAATGACTTGGAGACAATCATACAGATCTTTGTGTGTGTAGCAGCTTGGAAAGTATGATGCAAAATACTGCGTTAATGATGCAAGCTGCAGATGGAACCAACGGCAGCTTTCACATTAGTTAGAGATTGTTTTTGGTTCAGCTGTATTTACAATAAGGCCTAAAAAGTTTCCTACCATTTTATTCCATTCAAATTATAAACATAGACAGTAATATCTTGTTTCAATTTTAAGCTGTCCATTTGCCATTCAGTACAACACAGCCACCTCTAATATTTCACTCAGTAAATGTACATACAAGCAATTTGTCGCAGAATGATCATCACAGCTTGCCTTCCTTGTCATAGTGGTTATTGTCACGCCAGATTTAAGGACTATATTGTTTGCTGAGTTCTGGTTTGTCCAGTTCTAACAGAAAAATCCATTGCTGTCACTTAATGGGGTTCCTTTTGTAAGAAGTGACCGACTAGTTGCGCCATCCAGACATTCTGCAAGCAGAAAGAAGAATTCCTGTACCTGTGCTAGGGGGCTAGACCCAAGGTTGGAAGTCTCACTTCCATTTCGTTCTCATGCCATGCAATTTGAAAGCGCGCCTTCATCCATTTTCATCACGCAAACACAAAAGTCAGACAGTTCAGCATAAACGTACACGACATATCAGTCTGAAATATCTGACAACCAACATTAAGTATTTTTTGTAGTAACCCACTAATTCAAAACAACCCACTTATCGCTGTAACAGCATCAGTGGGATTACTATTTCTGCCTTATTTACACCTATCCTTGTCGTAATATCGAACGTGCCAACATCCCTCACATGATGGCAGCACATGTGCAAGTGGTTGTTGCCTAAAATGACGACCATGAAAAATATTACTGTCGAATTATGCCGTGGTCATGATGTACGAGTGCTCTATAGTACAACGAAGATAACGAGATGTGCGCTCGATACTATCTCATAAGATTTCATCCAACGTGATAATATAAGTTTTCAGGTTACAACGATTTCACATATAAAATTTGTCAGGTAGGGAAACATACTTCTTTCAGCTATGCACAGTTGTCAGTACTGATCGATAGATTATTCAGTGATTGGCTGCACAGATGATAATGGCTGGAGAAGGCAACAAGTTTTGAGGTTAGGGAATGGTAAACTGTGAATTTTTGAGACCTTTGTAAGTTTGTGATGGCAAAATATATAGCACAGATAATTATACTTGGAACCCAAGTTATTGGGCGAGCTTTTGCAAGGGCATTGCGGCAAGAATTTGCTGCAAGTCAAGAAGCGGCAAGACGTGGGGGTGGTGGACAGCAAGGAGCTAGTCGTGCTGCATTCAATGCAAGAAGTGGAATTACTGTAGAAGAAGCTCAGCAAATACTTAACGTGGACAAGTTGGATCCCGAACTAATAGCAAAAAATTTTGAACATCTTTTCAATGCTAATGACAAATCTAAAGGTGGGTCATTTTATCTTCAGTCAAAGGTTGTTCGTGCCAAGGAAAGATTGGACCAGGAGCTGGAATCAAGAAAACCAGAGACGGAACCCTGACCTTCGGATAAACTAGAACTCTAGTATTTTGTGTTTCCTGACAGTAGTTCAAAATGTGGTGCAAAACTGTGTGGCACTCCTACATGCGTTGCAACAGAAACGGTTGGGGTTATGTAAATTATGTACATTTGTAGTCTCATTACTAACGTGTTATTCATAATTGTAATCCGAATTAAAAACTAGCGAGCTGATTTTTATTATTTTCAGCGTAACAGTGAATAATAATTTCACAATGTGTTATTGTTATGCTGGAATGTTATTTGTTATGTAAGCCATATGGCTTTTTGCTTCTTTGCTCCTAGAAACAAGGTTCGTTTTGGTTTTGAGATGACAGTTTCGTACATGTTGTTACTACTTGATAAATACTGTCAAGCAGTGTTGCAGCTTTAATTCCATTTCGAAAATGCTATGCAAATTGGTTCCACTATATTTTATAATAAGTGAAATTAGAGAAGACTTGCTATAGATTTTCTGAGAGGATCTGCCTGACTTATCACTGATTTGAGATTTAATTACAGTAACTATACAAATGTTTTCACCTAACTTCAGTCACTTTAGTAATTATTGATATTGTACTTAATTTTGTAATCATATCGAGGCATGTATGGACATATTTTCATATTGCGCAATATTTTTAATAACATCCTAGAATTCATCTGAGAACAGCCCATGTAGTCCTTAAAACATGGGAGAAATCCCATACTGATATGACAGGTATGTTAGGCGTAGCAAGTTCTTAGCAGCATAACCATTTACAACCTTCTGAGGGGTCGGCATTGTACACTACAATGTATCATATGACTTCCCACAACAGATGCTGCAAAAGTTCTGAGTCTCATGGACTAACGCACATACAGTACCAAGATCTCCGACTGGAGTGTTCGTGTTCCCTGACAAGAAGATGGCAACACTGTCTAAGTGATACATTTGTCACCAGTAGCATTTAGTTGCAGATTCACACAGGATAATCCATGTGTATGTTAAAACAGATAATACCAACCACAATACTGCTAATGTCTGTCAACTAGTGAGTGCAGAATCAGGGTTGTGGAGTTGGTACACAAAACCTCTGACTCCGACTCCTGAATTTTTAAATCTCTGAGTGCGACTTCTTCATAAAAGCTCAATACATATTAGTAATGGTAAACCTACTGAATGGTAAATGGTATGATAAGATATTTCATGGCCACCATGTGAATCATCAGGCTACTTTTTAGACTTATAATCTATATATAAGTTTAAGTTAATGGTTATTGTAGCTAGTATCTATTTAAGATTTTATATGGAGGTCAGAGTCAATACATTTTTACCGACTCTGACTCCATCCAAAATTCCTTCCGATTCTGACTCTGACTCCACAGCCCTGTGCAGGATGTCCTGTTTTTATATGACTGATTCTTACACAAAGTAGCACTGTGAGGACTGGATGTTGTATTGAATATTTCTAATTTAAAATGAAGGCATATTTGAATATTATTGTATAATATCCAGTCTTTATTCTGCCAACACACAGTTGTTTTGGCTACATACAGTGACAGTTGCTCTGCATAAATAAACTGTAAGCAATCAAAATTACTGTGTATTGTGTCAATCCAGATTTTATGCATGTTACAGGTGCACTAGAGAAGGTGGTAAATTTGTAGGGTATTTGTTTTTTGTCTATCCTGTTATAACTACACATTTTTTAGAAATGTTAAATTCATGTATCTGAACAGTCTGCTTTAGTATGGCAGTAGTGAGAAACATACATGGGAGTATCAAAAAGTTTCCTGCATTGTATTGAGATAACTGCACTCCTGACAAAGTGATAGGAATGGTGTTCGCAAGGTAGACTGCACTATCTGTGGAGCAGGTTAGAACACGTTAAGACATGTTAGTATGCCGCTATCAGCCATGGAGGAGAAGTGTGTTGCCAGTGCCTGTCACACTGTCTCAGTTTGAATGGTTGGCAGATGTCAGGTTCTTTTGCAAGCCAGGAAAATCAGCAGTGGGAAATTGTGTAGGCCTCTTGGTGTGTGCAGATGAAGCTCTTAAAAACCTGTTGTATATTATCAGTAGAACTGATTTAAAAATGTCCAACAGCACAGTGGTAGGCCAGCAACATAAAGGTACAATGAAAATGTGACCAAAGTTTGCACACTACTGACAACAGATGGTGTTTGGCAACTGAACGGACAGCAAACAAAATTTGGCATCTCATATAAAGTAGTTCAGAATATACTGAAATTTTGTCAGTGTGGTGTTTACATGCAAAATCCAGGCCATGAACTCTGACAGAGGGCCAGATGGGCATCAGAAAGGTAACTGCTGCTGAACCCTTTGGACAGTCAGTGCAAAAGTAGGTCTCTCCTATTGAAGATTATTGCTGGAGAGGTGTCTTGGGCCTTTGGCTACAATCCTGAGATGCAACTGACAGATGAACACATCATCCAACGGAAGAAACTCGTCACAAAATCTTGGCAGGTCACACCAATCACTTTTTCTGATAGCCTAAGTGTGGTGCACCAGAAGTTTGTCCATGTAGGACAGTGAATTCAGTTTTTTTTATGTAGATCTCAGGTGTTTGAGATGCTGTTCAACAGAAAAGCATGGACGATCCTGCAACATGACAATATGCCTCGTCACACCCCTCTGCAGTGCAGCAGTTTTTGGTGAAGATCCAAAACCCAAACACATATACTCCAGATCCCACTGCATGTGACTTCTGGTTCTTTCTGAGACTCAAGATTATACTCGAAGGTCATTGTTTTGTGTCTGTAGAAGAAATTCAACAGAATATGAGCACAGTCTCACAGCCATATCAAAAGAGGAGTTCTGGAGGTGCTTCCAGCAATGGCAGGAGTGCTGGATCAAGTGTGTATGTGCAGACTGGCAGTACTTCTAGGGTTACTGGGTTATGTTTCATACACATCTGCTTTTACTACAAATTATGTGAGTTCTAGGAAATTTGTGATCCTCCCACATACATATAATCCAGCAGCTCATTTTCTTGTGATCATGATGATGATAATCAGTCTGACAGGAAGACACTGGTACAGTTTTGTAAAACATAACTTATTCATCATATTAAAACACATTAACCCAGTCACTTTTAAATGATCCATAAGCATGCACTGAAAAATTAGATATGGTGCATTGCTGGTTTCAGTCACCATATGTAAGCCACTCACCTCTGATTTAAATTGTCCTCAGTAACACAAAACCAAATTTAAATACCTGTAAGATGCAATAAAATGGTTACATATCTATAAGTCAGATTACAAAAACAGAAGCAGGAAGATTTTGAAGCGAAGTGTTTCTACTGTTTATAAATGTACAGCTCAGAGTAACATATGAATAAATCAATGAAATATGAGCACATGTATGGACAATTAACACAGTGACCACAGTTTGTCAAAAATTTAAATGGATTAATGCTCAACATACATATTCACTGTGGCTCTGAACACAACATGCTCCATAAACCACAACAGACTAATTCCATAATAAAATACACTGAATACATCACAGATAGATATCTTCATGTTACTGAAATATTACATTAGTGTGGGTGACATCAATACATTTGTTCATAAATTTGAAACCAGAGATACAAAATCATATAGCCATTTGGATAAAAGCCATAAATTTTACTTGCTCATAATTGTAACATTGCTTAACTGCACTGAATCAACATCTGTGTTTCATAATGTTACATCATGAAGGCATATGGGAAAGGTGAGGTACAGGTCCACACTTTCTTAATCTGGGCATTCGATGAAGATGATTCAATTCAGTCCCTGACCATTTATCTCTGGCTCAAATTGAATACTAGGCTGGGTGGCATAAGTGTTTAATTCTTTCAGTGTTAAGTTATCTGATACCAGCAGTACTAACTTATGATAATGCCTTAGGCAGTGGAAACAAATTTTTTATAAAAAAAGTACACATCTGAAGTTTTTTTAAAAATAATTATTGATAAAAGCAGTTTAAACTGTGACAGAACTTCTATCATGGCATTACAATCAATGGTAAAAAACAAAGTTGTCATGTGTTTAGTTAAAACCATGCCATGAGGCAAGTGCAGAAGTGGACGAATAGCTATAGATTATTAACCTTGACACCAGATGGAGCTGAGTTCACTTTCAAGCCGTGACGTGTGTCAAGAAGTAATACACGTCACTCCTATGGGCAAGTGGGTGGAGTGGGGAATGTGTATGTCGTGTGTGTACATACATTTCAGTATGCAGCTTATTAATCACTGAGAACTGGATGGTAAATCATCATTGTTTTTGGTGTGAGAACTTCTTTTGAAACGAAGTCTATTGTGCAGATGCAAAGATGTTTTTGGCATGAATTTGATGTTGGAGCAATGACAATCCTATGCAGCTCCATAAGAAATACGGCAAAATCTTGATACTTTGAGGCGAACAGGACCAAGGTTGCCTTGAATTACCAAGAAGCTTGGAATATATAGGTTACAGCAATTTTCTCTTGCTTTTAGCATTCATTGTTCATGTATATTATAATACACATTTCAATCACATAACAGTATGCAAGAAAACACAAATAAGGTGGCTAAAAGCAAGTACAGTAATGGGTGAAAAACACAGCTGCATACAGAGATACACACTTCAAGTGAATTCTGTACCCAACATAGAAGTGATGTTTACTATAATGCATTGGCTCAGACAAAATGGAGCCTCAAACAATCGGGATTCAGAGAATTATGACTGCATTCTACCTCAATAGTGAAACCATAACTGTTTGGTATGGACTGTCCACGTTTGATGTGATTTGGCCTTATTTCTGTGAGGAAAACAATTATGCTGATACCATGGATTTAGAGTGCTACTGCAATATGCTGCAAACATTTTTGGCTGTGGAACTGCAATAATGAGGCAGAGGGTGAGAAATGTCAGAAGTAAAGTATGGATACTAAGTGTAATCATTATGAAAGTTACTCTGTAAAATATTTCACTTCATTTGTTGTCTGGTCTCTCACACTAGTGTATGGAAAACCATCATATCCTCGTGACCCACCCTGTAAACACATGCATGCCCTATATTAAATTGAACTACTCATACTGCATAAAATATTATACTTCTGAATGAATGACTATTAAGGATGACTTTCTGGTGAAATAACATTTATCTCTGGTTTCAAAATACTTCCATGACAGAAAAATCCATCTGTCACCAACTACATACACAGATATGTAATTTTATGCACACCCCAACAGTCAGAGAAGCAAGCACATCTGACAAAACTTGTGTGCACGACTAATATAGATATCACATATCAAACGCTACATTATAACACATACATCTGACAGACTTTTAACACGAGGTTACAAAATACTTGCACAGTACACTCTGTAATGTCACAAACATCTCAAGAGTTAATATTTTATGAAACACCTTAGTGTGAAAAGCCATATTAAATCCTTGTGCTCATCAGACAAGAAATATGAACTCTGAAATAAAAGATATACAAATTCGTTTTGTGAATACAATAAGGTAAACTATTAATTGGTCCAAGTACTATTGAAAGAATATGATTCACTAAGTATGTTTCAGTCTAATTTCTCATTAAGTAAAAACAGTACTACATTCTATCTCCTTTCAGTCTATTATGGTTCAGTTTTAGTCAGCTGTCAGACTTCATTCCATATACATTGGAAACCGACTTCATCTAAAAATATCATTCAGTGATATGAGCAATTACTCTTCACAATAATAGGCTAATTAGTCACTATCTGAACAGATCTAAATGGAAAACACACATGAGAGGAAAGTCATCATCTGTCCTGCATGAACGATAATTTTTCTCTGCCACACAAAAATGTGGCTTATTGTAAAAGACATGTCCCTTAATATATCAAAGAATAATTCAGTCTTTTTGCTATAAAAACAATATCTGGTTTTACAATTTGTTACATGTTTCAACCTATGAGGTCATCATCAGGCGACTGAAATATGTAGCAAATGGTGAACATGCACATTGTTTTTATAACAGAAGACTGAATTATTTTTTGGTGTATTAAATTATAAAAACATAATGGGAGGTCGTCAGTTACACATGACACCAAAGTGTACCCTGGACAGCCATGGTCTAGGGATATACTTCAAAGACTGTTTATCACAACTAGGTTAGTATGTGGCTTCCCTCAGTCATGCAGACAAATGTTAATACGAATAAGAAAGGCCCCTCTACCCATACCAGATCACAATTTTGTCGCCATCATTACTAAAGTGTAGGACTTCTAAAATTTACGCCTTGGACATGAGTAATTTCTTTTTGCATACAATCTGACATGTGGGACTCATGATCAAATAACTGGACTAAAGTCTCTGTGCAGCAACTGGCAACAGTGATAAGTAGGTGAGTGCTGAATCAGTTTTGTGTTGTCTGCCAACTGCAGGGATTAGTACATTTTGTGGTTGCAGTAAGTATTTTTGTATATAAAAAATGTGGATCACAAATTAACATAAGAAAGGATCAACTTGAAATTTTTGATCAGAACTGCCACTAATCTTTAGCAAATCTGTGGAGAACAATGACTGGAATACACATTTTTAGCAGGGTAGAGTGGTTGTAAGTCGACTTGATTCTCGTGTAACACACAAAAATAAACACCTATTTCCTAATGGAAAAAATCCACAGTATTTTAAGAGACAGAAAGGAGCATGAATGTTAAAACTGAAGGTCAAAATCATGTTGATCTGTTTCTCTGACATCAAAAGAATTATCCATTATAAATATTTTCCCTCCACAACAGACAATTAAGCATTCTAGGTTCAAGTTTTGGATATTTATGTCTTGAAATTCATCCAACACGTTAAAATATTAGGTGGTCAAATGAATATTGCACCGTAACATGGCTTCTTATGGAGCACTTTAATTTGGTGAAGTGTTCTTTGACAAAATTCAAGCACCAATGTTGGTACATATACTAGTCACCTAAGTTGGTCCCTTGTGCCTTTGTCATGTTCCTGAAAGGGTGTCATTTTGAATCATTTGAAGACATCAACAGCAATGTACAGACCACTGAAATCACTGTTGAAACATGCTCTCCAGTAGTGTTTACAGGTATGCCAGAGGAAAGAAATGCGTACACTAAGTCAGGAAGCAAGTACTATGGAGCTTACCACCTTAACTCGAGGTTAATGACACTATTATAAACAACAGACTCAACTACATTATTTGTCAGACTGAGCATATGTGGGACTTCTAACCACTCTTCTACAGTCCCAACATGAATTTGGTCTCGTAAACTTACATTGAACATCACTGGTCCTATTTCGTATACAGTCAAACCCTGATATGACGCCACTGTTTTTTCAACCCTATTTGTGGCAGTGTATTGAGGGCAGTGGTAAATTGAAATACCATATAATAGCAAATTTCTGTTTACAGGCATTAATGGGTGGTAAGTGATGGTGGCACTATATCAGGATCTGACTGTACCCATGTTTCCTATTCTCAGAATCTTTCAAATGCCATAAACAAAGTGTCTGAATAGCTCTTCTTTGCAAGGCAACACTTTCACCTTCAGTGAATCCCAAACATGAGATGCCATACCCAAAACCTAGCAACTCCAGTCTCTGAGGAATTCTTTGGAAATTCCATATTAAGGCCAACAATAAGTTATTGTAATAATAAAATAATTATTTAACACTTTCCATGCTATGAATGCAATATTACGAAATCAGCATTTCTTCCTGGTACACAGTATGTCTTTGGTTTTAGACAGTATCATAGAAAAACCTTTCCTGCCATCTCCTGATACTTCAGGCAAACCATCTGCAACATTCCACAAAATGCATTTACAAATTACTACGGAAGGTGAAAAAAAATCTTTATGTTTAGAATCTCAGCATGGAAAGGTTTCAATTTACATAATTTCAAATGTCTTAAAATTCTTTAGGCCTAAGTAACTTCTATGTTTCACCTATAACTATCATACTGGACAAAGTTTCCCATGTCACTACGTGTTTATGTTAATTGAGCTTTATATACTGGTAAAGGCAATGGACAACCACTGAATACAAAAGCCAATAATTCACTGCACACATGTACATCTCATTGACTTTTCACTACCCTGTGGGACAAGAGTTTTCTCACAAATGGCATAAGCCAATGTTAAAGGCTAACTTCAACTTAACAGTACCCTAAATAACAGTGAAAGGTCTATAGGAGCTGTATACATATTTAATATTGAGTATATAATTATGCTGCAAGACTTGTAACATTCATGCCCAAACAGTGCACATAACACAAAGTTGCAGCTCTATGGATTCTACATCCAGAAATTTACTCCATGTCCTAATTTTTGCCCTTAAAGCCTAGAGGGTTGTTTCAAAATGTCCAAGAGTGTGGCTTAATTTCTGTCCTTAAGAAATGAACACAAACTGTAACATCTGATCTGCATTTGTCACTGATGAACCTTCCCATTACTCGTTACATCTACTACATGGCAGATTTTAGTTTCTAATTCAGCATTACATTACAAAATATCACTATTTAAACCTAAACTGGGATCCAAGATGCACAAACTGATAATGGTAAAGAGTAGATAATACATCACATAGACACACGCAACTTAGCTGTGTTCTGACATTCAAGCCAATGTGCTTTCTAGTAATTTGAGACTATACAAAAAATGGATAAATACACAACTATCACTGGTGTATGCATGTTATGGGATGCACATATCAGTTCTAATGGTTGAACAAGAAAAATCAATTTCTAGATACAAAAAAATCTGTGTTCATGTGTTAACATTAACAAATTATTCCAAAATAAAATTAATGGAAGACAACAGCAACCATCAAAATAAATTAATAATTTCCTCAACTGAAATAACGCATCTATTTCATGTTCAAGATGCTACCATTACAATGTTGCGCTTTCTCTCTTTCTGTCCTGGACACTGCTAGTAGAGTATATATAGTACCTTAAAATGGACAATCATCATCATCATCATCAATTTTTACTGCAAATGGGTGTGAACCTGGTGGCAGTGGACCATCATCTGCTACCTAATCTTAACAATGTTTTCCCCACAACATACACTGAAACATAAACTGTTATTGGCAAAGAACCATAACATTGTTGTGTACTATGTAGCACACTTTAATTAACAACTTGATGTCTTTCTTTAAAAAGAGCACATGGCCTCAAAACCAACTACTTTTAAATCATTTAGAGCATAAGATAATTTTGAAAAGATCAGGAGTCAGGTTCATTACTTGTATAGAGTGGGTTAATATAACATTTTGTTGAAGATGCCAAAATGGGTATAAAATTCCATTTTACACATATCTGTACATACCCCAGAAGCAGAACAGTACATATTCTTTCTTCATATAATCACAACAATCTGCTGTATTAAACATTTTAAGCCAGCTCTTATTTCATCCTACCTTCTTCACATTTTATACCTCTACACATCTGATTCCCCTTGAATAAAGTAAACAACTCTGCATATCCTATTTCAAACATATCTGTGTATTCTTTACTGGAATGGTCTTCAAATATATGGAATGTTGTTTACTCTACTACTATACTAAGTCTGCACTTAAACATGTCAAAGCTAGGCATAAGATTTCTAAATCTCATTAATGAACAATCTGTTCATAAAAAATGTGCCATCTGACAAGCTCCTAGGCATACTGACGCATGCAATAATCTGTGAAGAAGCACTACTATGTACAATGGTAAAAATATCTAAACGTGAATGGCATGTTGCACACTTGAATGTACAGTTTAAGTGATATAAAAATGCTGGCTAATTTAACAGAAACAAGCTATGACGTGACATAGATGTGACCCTGATACCTGCTGCACAGTAACTGCTGAATTATAGGCAGTATGAATACTCATGTATTTAAATAACCGACATGAAATTCTGAAAAAGGATACAAAGACTGACGTCACTTCAATTACAGTACACGCACGCGTGCACACACACATACACAGACACACATATTTCACTCAACTTTTACATCTAGCCTTAAGGAAGTAAGCTATAAATTATTTACCAATGCAGGGTTCTGTAACATGAAATAAGATACACAGATAGCTAAGGATATTTGATTGTATCAGACAGAGTGAAAAGTGACTATGGAAACTTGGAAGGCATTAAACCTTCAGTCACCACAGGAGATCCTAGCTGACATTCCAACCAGGTCCTCCCAGTTTAGATAAAATACTGGAATTCACTCCCATCATCAGTGCACCTCTGTGATCATCTGTTTCACATACGTAGCATCCAATGCCATTTTAAGGGTTGCATGATATGATAAAGGAATGTAACTCCAATATTTGTAGTCCAAAACAACAAATACTGTGCAATGGGATGTACTGTGATGGTGCCAAAAGTCATGCAGTAAGTTTATGATCATTCATGTAGTTTCACTTCTACCAAGCTTAGCCCAACCATCACTGTTGCGGATATGAAATATTATTTTTTTTTTTGTTCCTTGCACAGAATAGGGCCCACACCTAAAATCATCTTATATACTTCATTTTGGCTCATTTGGTTCAATGCTTTACATAAACATCTGACAAAACTTCACCCACATTCTCAAAAATGACTTGCCATACAAAAATTTGCACATAACGTAAGTTCAATACTCCATTATAGTCTCCAATTCTTTATTCTAAACATTTCTCAATGTAATAAATGTTCAAGGAATGTAACTTGGTTAGCATTCTTACTTCTTATGCCAAAGTTTCCATGCCTGATCTGAGGCTGCAAATTCACTACACTGCTGAGAGTTATAGCAATATTCCTACAGTCCAGTTCCTTTATCTTGAAACTTGTGGGGTGAGGAAGTGGGGAAAAACATAAATCAAATGTAATAGCCCTGGACAGAAACCGGGAGGTGCAGAATGCTATAAAGAGGTAGAAAAGTCACAGTACCTCTGCAAGAGATCAAACTCTAGCAGTCAGTAGCCATAACTAACTGAACTACTTATGACACATCCTAGCATAAGTGTCTACTGTAAAAGGAAAGTTCTCCTTACATATTCCATGAAGGCATATATGGGAGTGAAGGTACAGCTCCATTCATTCCTAACCACAGCACATGGGAGTGGACAGCCTCATGCTGCCAGGGAAAGAGCTGATGGTACCTGCTGAATGGGAGGCTAGGTGGACCCAGAGCTGGCCTGGTCTGTGCATTTTGGAGAAGAGATAAATCTCTTGTTCCTGTGGGGTTTTGAACCCTGGGTAGTCCAGCCCTTAGCTTAGGCACTATAGTGACCATGTTTATGCAATGGCCTATAGGCATAACACAAACCTGTAACATCTCTCAGCCTCTCAAACCGTTCCAGATTTGCAGAAATGTTCTAAAAGACTCCAGTTAAAATGTAATGACAAAATATGAATCTGCGCTAGTCATTAATCAGAAAGACATCTTACATGAAAGCGTTGGTGAACTTTATGCCCCATTACATGTTCATTAAATGCAACAGAACATGCTTCACATACAAGTCAAAGAAGTAAATTACATAAATACATATGTAACCTATTTCTGGAATATTTGATATAATTTTGTTTCCAGATATAAAACTACTGCACCTGCTGCTGTCATTCATTTCACATAATATCTTTTACAAACTGGGTACTTCACGGACAGAACTGTAAAAACATGGTATATAAAAAAAGAAAAGATGCAGTTACAACAAATGCTTTGGATAAGATAAATTGAGTCCTAACACAGAAGCAGTGGCCATGGTTTCTAATACCTGCTGTTTGGAACAAACAGCCCTTATTTCAAAATATATTAACATCATAGTAAGTATATCTACTTTACATTTCACATGTCAGCATTCCAGATTCCTAGCCTGACTGTTAATACATAAATTGGATGTATCCTGGCCACAGCAGGGTCTTTGACTCTCACAAAAGAAGATTTTGTTTTTATTTTGAATTTTCTAAATAAGGAACTAAATGCATACACATACTTTGTCTGGCAAATGCTCTTCCATTTCTCACCCAGTCACTTTCCTCATTTGTACCATCCATGCTAGTAACATACCTGTTTCTCTTCAATAGATCTATGAAAACTGGGTGACTGAAACTTTCCACATGAGAGCACGTCACTAGTAACTTTCAACCACACATCATTACCGTCCTTAGTGCACTATCTGGACAAAGCAATACCAGTTTTTAATTACAACAAAAGGAAGAGAAGTACAAAGGTCTTTACAAACGTGCAACATACATCATTTAAGGAAACATAAACAGTAGACATAAATGAATTACTACTTCAAACTGCAAAATGCACAAAGGACATCATTACATAGTGGAATCTTCAGAAGAGGACCTCACTGGTTGACTTACTTCTACAGCACTCTGAATATCTGTCAGTACAACTACTTCATATGGGGAGCAATCTTCATGTTTCAATGCAGCACACAGCCAACCATAAAATCCCTTCTCTAAATCCGTGATCTCTTTGTACCAACTATCTAAAAACCAAGAAATCTGCACTATTCCAGCATAAAGACCAAGCCCTACAGTAAAGATAAGAATCAGGAAGGGATAAAGAAGAATCAGGAATGGTGAAACCAGTATCCTGCACAAAATGGGCTTCTCATCAGTATAATATGTGAAAACATTGTACCATGTGATTGTTCCCATATAGAAGGAGTACACTCCAGATATTGCAACTGCAAAGGGTAGACATAGAGCCGTCCACACGGTGATATGTGGCCCTTTCTTTGGACCACAACTGAACCATGAACTAGGTGAAGATGAACTATGGCGTTTAGCTGCAATGGCAGCTTCCAGAACCTCCAGTTCTTCACGAGACATATTCAGCCGCACATCCACACTTTGGCCGGCTTTCTTTCCGCGTTTAATGGTCCCTGTCATAGTCAGACAGCCGTCTGTACTTCCACTCACACCAGAATGATCAGCTACTGAATCAGAGGTTTCTGAACCTCGTCTAAGTGCCACTGTTTCGACATTACTTGAAGTATCTTCTTCCTCTAAATCTTCATGATCAGTGCGTATATTCACCTTCTTCTTGGCTTTTGCCATCTTAGTTCCCACTGTCTCATGGATTAGGTCCACGTTTAGGCTCTGTTCACTCTGACTTAAACTGGTGCTTGAGCTTGCCTGTTCTTGTTGATGCAATGCTACAGCTGATGATGAACCAAGAATACCTGACACATGTCCATTTTCAGTTACAGGGGAGGAACATGATGGTTTCTTACACTTTATGTCACAGCTGTCAGAAGCACTAAGAACATCTGTCTCTTCGTACCTTCCACATGCATCTGGTACAACTTCACTTGAAGTAATACCAATATCCATTCTTCCATTACCACTGTCATTGTTTGGTTTGGATGACAAGCTCTCTTCTGATGGACTCTGTGCCTTGATCTTCCCATAAAAACATACAACAGACAACTGAGAGTAGTGATAAACAGCACTTAACAACAACTGCAATAAATTGTTACTTTAAATTATTTCCAACACGTGCTTGTTATGTCAACAAAAGACTCAAATTTTATGCCTGTAAATATTCCAGAACTTTGATAAATTTGCACGCTATGTAACCAATAAACACTTGACGCAAAGAGTACAAATTCTGCTTAACAATATACAGAAATGGATGTAATGTGGAATAAGGGTGGTTATGTGTGCAAAAATAAACACCAGTTTGTGCAAAATGAGAATAAACAGTGATCAAATTATGATGTAAGACAAAATGAAGACCAACGTTGTGGTAAGAGTAGCTGGCACTCCTGCTTCATCTCCTTCATAACTGGGACTTTTTGGTTCAAAACTGGAAACTGACTGTCCTGACTGAGGACACTCATGGTTTTCCTTAGTCCCTTCAGGCAAACAGTAGGATAGTACATCAAATCAAGCTATGACCACTCCCTACCACATCCTTTCTGATTCACTATTCATGATACATCCTACCATACAGTGCTGTATATTAGAGGTACTGACAGAGTCATGAACTTAAACCATATATAAATAGGGACTGGCACTATTCAGCAGTTAAAGCATTTGAAAGAAAACATGATACAGCATCTTCAACTCAAGTTTGGTAATAAACTTCAGACAAGCAGATTTTAGAGTATAATTTGCCATATGCCATTTCATTGCTGGAGTTTTATTAAGCTCATATGCATACAAATCTAGTAAGGGATTTATGAACATTATTTGCATGAAATTATGCAGTTTAACACTTGTTTAAAGATCAGTCTCAAACTGTCTGGGAACATAAAGGTACACGATTTTGAACTGTTTCTATGTAAGAATCTGAGCTAATGTAGTGAAATCAGGATCCTAAAATGATGGAAACTAGAGAAAAAGTTCCTTTATGACCGCGTTATAATGTAACATTACCAGCATACAGTAAAACTCAAATATCAGGGAATAACAAAAAAACCAAAAAACAAAATTATATTCATGAATAAATTAAGAGTAGATTAAATTTTTGTAATGATTCCTATGATTCGATTCAGAAAAGTTTGTCTTCCCATCTCCTATCTAAAAATGTAAAGATTAATATGCATATAAAAACACCTTTCAGAACTCAATTACAAGCATGGCCCATGCTGTCAGCATATTCCAAACAACAAAACTGTATGATTAACACCACATTACATGGCAGAAAAACTTTGGAAATCTTAAATTCCTAAAAAATGGCCCACCCAATGTTGTACACCCATGTCCAGCAGTATTACACATTGCGGATCACTGCAATATTCCATTACATAATTTCTATTAGCCACTTCATCAGCGGCCTTTGTAATTTTAAAACTGTAGTTATACTCTGACGAAACTTCTCTTTTCTGGACTTCAACCACTGCTGACTCATAATTAAAACACAGCAAGCTATACTCAGTCACTGGGGCCAGCAAATGTTAACAGCTCCTTTTAACGGGCCCACCAGCTAGGTTCATTTCATGCACCTGAAGTCAAAACCAGAGCTTTCTTCCAAAACATGTGTTAATCACAAGTCAATGATCAATAAAGTAAAAAAAAAGAGACTGTTGCGAAATATAACACACACTCGTCACTGCATTAAAGAATCAAACTGTACTTACACCATGTACAAAGATCTGAAGATCTGTAACATCTTCATTAACTGTTAGATAAAACGAAAAGTGCAACACACAGAAAGCAAATGTATGTATACACAGATTCAACCAGTTACATAAAACAAAAAAATGTATGACATAGAAAGCACAAGTATGTATGCATAGGTCCAACCTCTCATGTGATATGATCAACGCGATTATTTTTATTAAATTTCTTTCCACAAACCTCTTTAGAAGGCACAAAAATTTGTTTCTCTTCTATCTCTATTAGGCCTTAAACACACTTTGTGATAGTACCAACAGTTTTTACAACATGCAATTTGGGAATAGCCAAGCACCACACAGGATTGCCAGATCTCACCCAGAGAATGTTCCTTAGTTCACACCTCATCATATAGTATTGTCCTGTCAGTCTGTAAAGGACGTAAGTGTCTCATATCTGAGTGGGTATACTACCTTGGAAAAAGCAATTATTATTACTTCTCCTAACAGAAGTTAACAACGGTCTTCCCTTTTCACCTACCCAAGACAGATATAGTGGACCACAAACAACACTGGATAACAAGGAATTTCATAATCTTTACAGCTTGCCTAGTATTATCAGGATAATTATATGACGGAAAAATGAGCTGGGCACGTATCTTAGATAAGGGGAAACCACCAATAACACTAAATGCAATGGCACAGACATGTCTTGGCGAGCTGTAACTTGAAAAACAAAATGAGAATGAATTCTTTTAATAAAAGAAAAAGCTGGGGGATTGCAAACTGAATTATAAGATCACGTGCAATTCCAAATTCCAAAGCCTTTGATTGTGCCAATCAAGACACACTGCTATTAAAACCAAGCTTATACAGAACTAAAAGAAAAGCTGCAGAGTAGTTTGAATCATACCTTAACCCTTTAAAGCCTAGTGGTTACTATACATACCACCTGCTGTAACATTAAAAAATTCTGTATTTTGCCAATACAGTGTACTTATGTAGTCCATGCAATTGTCACAATAAAGAGCAATTACTTCCCTATACAACACAGATCAATTGGTCTTCCTAATTGAAACACAGTGCTCTCTTTGAGGTATGGACTGAATTTTTACATATGTATAATGTAGATTAATTTTATTCTTCAAAGGATTTATGACAGAAAACAAACAGCAGATCCTAAATCTCCAAATTCAAACAGGGGAATTGTAAAACATGGAATTCCTCAGGTTTCCATACTTAATCTCCAGCTTTTTCTCAAACACACTAATGATCTACCCCCAGCTGTAAATTTGCAGTCAAAACCTACACTCTTCGCTTATGGTACTGTATAACATTATCATACGTCACCCCAACAGAAGACAATTTTCAAAATTGCATTGATGTCTTTGTGGAAGGAAAGAAAGAAAGAAAGAAAGAAAGAAAGAAAGAAAGAAAGAAAGAAAGAAAGAAAGAAAGAAAGAAAGAAAGAAAGAAAGAAAGACAAAAAACAAAAAACTTGCGTTAAGTTTTGATAAAAACTACACAAAATTTGCTACTGACAACAAAACATACATTAAAGTACAGGTTTTGGCAGTAAAACAATCTAGTAATCACAGGTAAATATCTACATCTCCAAACTGATAATAACTTACGACTGTGCGAAACACAATGACTATGTCATCCCCAAACTTAGTTCAGCTTGCTTTGCCATGAGGGTATGCACACCATTCACAAGAACAGATACTGCTAAATTAGTTTACCTGGCTTACTTCCACTAAATAATGTCACACAGACTTATCTCTTGGTAAAATTCAACAGACAGTAATAAATTTTCAATATCAAAAAGAAAATCATCAGAAAAATGGCAGGAATTAAAAAAGTCTCTCATATAAAATTACTCAAACAGTTTAGTATATATCTGCTTGCAAGTGAATTCATACTCTGGTTACTAACATTTGTTGTGGAAAACTTGTAAAAATTCCACAGAAATTCAGACGTACACAATTTAAACACAAGACACACATATAACTTTCACATGCCACATTCTAAACTCAAAAAATATAAAAAAGAAAACTATACAGGTATCAAGTTATTCAGTAATCTTCCACCTACAACCGAAAGTTTAAATCCTGATATAAAATTATTCAAGCAATATTAAAGGAGTATCCCCTATCTCACTCCTATTCTGTTGATGAATTAATCATAACTGAAAATCCTTAAGTTTTACCATTTGTAAATTCTTAAGCTTTATAAGGATATAAGCAAATAAATACTTTGAACTAGTACACGTGTAAACAGCTTTAATATTACATAGTTATATGCATCTTAAGAACTAGCACTCATGGTTTGTACATGAAATAAATTTTATGGCTGCATTGTGTCATGTTATGAAGATGAGCAGAAGTATGTAATGCATTTACAGCTGTGTAAAATAGTGTTTTCAGTTTGAACCTGTAGTATGACATGTTTTACATCCTTTGGCTTAGTCAAAAGAAGGATCTATGGAATAAAAACTCTATTCCATTCCATTCTACTTTAAAATTAGTTTATTTTGCATATTTTGATCCATTGAATTACAGATTTACCTTTTTGGGAGATTCAACAGACAAACAGAAAGTATTCACTATCTCAAAGAAAATTATTAGACTAATGCAATTTATAAAGAAAAGAGTCTCTTGCACTGAATTGTTTTAGAGCCTTAACATACTTCTACTTGCCAGTAAATACCTACATCATTCTGTCTGTTACTGTAAACATACAAAAACGTTGCAATATGAGACACAAATATGGCCATCATTTTACAAGTGCTAACTGCAGTAGTCACCAGAAAGGAGTATACTACGCAGGAACCAGGTTATACAGTGCTCTTCCACCTGACAATAAAATCTTAAATCATATTACATATTTAAGCCAGCACTGAAAGACTGTATCTTAGCTCATTGCTTCTACTCTGTAAAATGTTCTTCCAGCTGATAGCTCATAACTAATACATACATTATTAACTTTTGACACAAATACCTTGGTGTATTTTTGGTCTGTATAATGTGACATATTTACAAGACGACTCTAAGCAACTGCATAAAACATTAATTTCTTATTCCTGTTCTATTATACTATATTCATATGATGTGTTCTACAACCTTGTACTATAAAGGACCTATGAAATGCAAATACATTCTATTCTGTTCTAGACCTATATACTTTCTAAACCTGCTTTGGAGCTTCAAGAATTACCCACGTGCTTCAAAAGAACTTGAGGCTCGACACTTTTACCATTAATTCCTCTTAACAATATGCAAGCATACCACAGGGCAGCTCCAACCCGTTTTTCTAATACGTGAAACTCCCACCTCCAAGCCTTTTTCAATATATTTCACACATTAGTTTGTATTCACTCCCTATCAAGTAAGGATTGGGAAAGTCGAAGAGCTGATATTACCCCATCTAACCATAAGAAAAGCCCAAATTCCGTGGAGGGTTAAGAATGCTAAGTGTTTGGTCTAATTCTTCCAACCTCGGAACGAATCTACTAATTACACGCATGCAAGGAGCGTTTTGGATTTGGGAGGGGAGGGGGTTGGTACAAACCAGCGCCTCTACACATTCTGACAATAAATAAATAAATAAATAAATAAATGCACACATAATACTATGCAAGACAATGCCTAACGAACATACCTTAATCATTCTCCACCCCAACTACCTTTAATACTGTTTCTGACAGCTGGAACCCATCATCTTCTATTGTCACGATCCGTTCTACTTTAAGCACAAGAGGTACCAAATTAAATGAAACTACTCATACTAATAATTCAGTGAGGATTTTAATTATGTTCCCTATATATAATAATTACACCTAATACAACCATGTAATAAACTCTACACTACAATTTAAGCAACCAAACATCCAGCTAACACCGCCACTCATTTGTTGACGTTGCCTCCACAGTGCAGCCAACAGTAGGAACTATTCGTTGAATGCAACCGAATGGGTGTGCCTGCGGTAGGAGAAATTCTGACGGAATAATCACGCATAATCATATTATCTACAAGAGGAATGGTAAGTGCAGTTAGTAAACTATACTACCGATCAACGTTACGTTGGTGACCACAGAGCATCTGCTGGTGACTACGCGGTTCAGAAGTTACTGAGCTGCCCAACAGCTGTTATGGTCGCGAATGGTAATGAAATCGAATGATGTGATTTCACCACGCAGTTTACCTGGGATGTCATGCTGTGACACGCGTCGTATGTAGTGTGGTTAGAGGATAGACGTCCATCGACCACGAATGACAGGTATAGACGTTCCAGAGCAACGTGATGTTTCAAACATCAGGGTGCGTTACACAGTATCACATCCCAGAAGATGGGTGTGGCGACAAGAACCCCTAGTAACACACATGCTGCTCGTACAGGAGACGTAACTGTTGAATAAGTAACGTGATGCTTTGCATTGGGTTGAGTATTATTCGAATGACAGACAGCGCAATTTAATGGCATGAAATAGTATTTGAATTTGTTATGACTTCGTTCAGAAAAGGTGAAGAGTACACTTACACATTGAAAACGTGATTCGGTTCGGCGAAAGGTTCTTTCCAAATGAAATTATTATTTTTGTAGCTGTTTTATTATCGATAAAAAGAGCGTTGTTGTTCCCTTTGAAGTCCTGTGATGTGCATAACCGAAGAATAATAATGGAATTATAATATAATCGGTTGTAACACTCGAAAAACAACCGTGTCACAGCTTCTGGTGACAACTAACCGCGACTGATTTCGTTTTAGGAAGTCTGCTGAAGTTGTGGTGTACCATTGATTAGGATTTCAGTTTATTGTGTAGTAGGCTATGGGTTGTTTAGTCATTAATCTGCGATAATCACTAACGCTCGTTAGGACCAGGGTCCAGCATCAGTTTATGTAGTAAACAGTTTTGGATCAGTCACTTTAGGATAGTTTGTTCTCTTAAAGAATATTTTTATTGCCGTTCCCTCAGATACAGCCACACTGTGTTTACTAGCATGACATGCTGTGGCTACTCACCAATTCTAAGGGCATCATACCTCATTAAGCTGTCGTATGCATATTAAACTATTCCAATCCAAACTTTAAACATTAAAATATAACATCACAAAATCCATCCATAGCTTACAATTTACATTATGCATGTTTTACATGGATCCTCTGTTATTATATCATGTTACTATTGCTACGTACAGTTGTTTTTGGCATGTTATGTAATGTGGCTGATTCTATGAGGTCCACAATATTATCCTTTTTTGCAGACTGTAAATCATCATCTTCTATATTGATGCTTGTACTGTATCTCCTATTTTTGGCTTCTTTCACACCTGTAGTTAATAAATTTGACTGACATTGTCTTAGACTACGTACAGTTCTTATAAATTTCATTCATTACTTTTATGCCTTTATCATAATCTTTGTGACTCTGTAATTCATAACACTTTTTTCTTAGTCATATAAATATTAAAGTAGCCTTTCCATTATTTCTGGATATTTAGTTAAGGACTAATCACATATCATATAACATCAATTCTGTCCCACAAATTTACTTATGTAGTAGGTCTAAATTATATCAACTAAATCCACATATAGAATCCTGGGTTTGGTTGAGGCTTCTCACGGTATCCCCACACACATGGCTTATGTTTCCAAGACCTATCAAATGCACAGTGATGGGTGATGAACGACACCAATAGTTACTTATTAAGCTCATCAAAGTATCCTCCATCAAATCCATTATCTAATAACATACAAAAAAAAAACTGTGCATGTGAACTTGCAAGATATACAATTACAGCTACATGTGAAGTATTATTCCACGGACAGTATTAAACACTGTACACTGTGCTTTCTGAGGATTCAAGTCTTCCGCGATGTTATACTGTGCTGCGTAAACAGTTCCCAATGTTCTGAAAGATTGTAATGCCTTGAACTTTACAGTCATTTACCTTATTAGAATCTGCTTCACTTATCTTATTGGTATTTTTAACTTATTCCTGCTGCCAGCATCAACCTACCAGGCTGAATATCCTTGTTGTATCCCCATTGATGCTACAGTCTCAGAGTCTTGTAGTGTCCATAATTTGACACTACTTGCTGGCTGCCCCCCCCCCATCTCCGGTCCATTCACGTGTACCTTAACCTTCAATGCCAACCTCCAGACTGTGCTACAAACATTCCAGCCATTACACTAAGGCCCAACGACATCCACATCACTACCACCCCTAGTGGCTCACCACCCACTTTGTCCCTTCACCATCCTTCTCGAACATTTAATATACCCTATCTTTCTATGCAGCTATTCCCATGGAGTATTTAACCCTGAAGATAAAGAAATTACCACCCTTCAAAATGTCTGGAACTATTTACCCAACAACAGAGTCTCCCAGAAGACGTGATCTTCCGCAATACCACTGTGAGAACCTAAAGTCAAGCACGCTGCTTTCAGTTTATTGGCATCATAAAAGTAAGTTCAGATACAATGTCAGTTATTCGCTGAGAACTTCTTCACAAGTGCTTTAACAGGTATAGAGGGCATCTGTGATCTACGTGGGAAAGATGTCCATGAACTAGTAGTGCCAGAACGTCGAACAAACGGACTGTTACTCTGAAAACGTGAGTTGCTATATTTATGTTTGTTTGCACTCTCATCTTTGGAAATAAAATCAACTGAATCGATTTGTTTCTGTTGTGACAGTGGTATATTTGGTGTTTTTTGGGATTGAATTGCCTGCTTAGCAAACCTTTCTGATGACAAATTCTGATTTGTACGTGAATCACTTAGTATTTGTTCTTGACTTCTTAAATATGGCAGTAATGGAATAGAAGCTCTAGAGGAAGTGCTTCCCTCTGTCATGGTGTAAGAATGGAATGAAGATGCTCTGGGCAGAGATGGCTGGGCAACAGAAGGCTGTGTAGCAAATCCCGTCATTGGCACTGCATTTGGCGCTTTTTCGGGTTGAATGGCCTGCCTAGCAAACCTTTCTGATGACAAATTCTGATCTCTACTGACATCACTTAATCTTTGTTCTTGACGTCTTAAGTGTGCCAGTGATGAAATGAAATCTCCATCGGATGAGCTTCCCTCTGTCACTGGATAAGCATGGAATAAAGATGATCTTGTCAGGAGTGGTTGAGCAACAGAAGAGGGCTGTGTACAAGATCCTGCCATCTCAACAGTTGAACTTGGCAATAATGGAATCTGTGATGGTGCTGCATCTGTTTGATCACCATTAGCCACTGGCACCTCTGGCACCTTCACCCATTCAGGTGGTCTGAATGGAGCAGCAGTTACGCAAACAGAAAGTAGTTTGGCTACAGGTTTATCTTTATCAGTTTCAAGAGCTTCTGTATCTGTTATATATGTGGACGGCATCTGTAATGAAACAGCCCTCTCGGAGACAACTGTGCCTGGATTTGCCACTAATGACTCTTGTAATAAGGGCTCAGCAGAATTAGGATGCCTCCAGAAATTAGATGGACGGCGTAATGTAATATCACTTTCTATGTATGAATGCTGATCTAAGGCCTCAGTTGGTTTTGGCAGATTTGGTGTTTGAAGTGGTGCAGCAAGGACTACTGGTGTCAGAGTATCCTGATTAGTTGCATTTGCTTGGAATGTTGATGAGACCATTGGTGATTGTGAAAATGAGTCTGCTGTAGACTCCCCTGAGGAGTGTGTAACATCACTTGATTCAGGATCTAGTGATTCTTTCACAGATGACTGGGTCTCAAGTTTCACACTGGAAATGTCAGAATTCATCATTTCAGATGTGAATCTTTGAATGATTTCACTGAGTGGTGTGATGGAACGTGACTTCTCATGCATGAGAGGTATTGTTTTTGCATCAAACTTATCACCCGAAGGGACAGATGATGTTTCTGAGGTATAAGATAATGTACCAAAAGCATCAGTTTGATCAGTTGGAGGAACAGGTAATAATACTGCATTAGCAGTTTCTAAGCTGCTAGCATTATATTCACGATACTGAGAGACAGGTGGCAAAGATCTTACTGCTCGTGGTTTAGGGGTAGATGGTAGTGCCTGATCACGATTAAACTTTGCTCTAATTGCTAAGAACTGTTGTCTGTACTGCTGACGAGCTTCCAGCCTCTCCAGTGAATCTGTCGAGTCAAGGGAACGTGTGCGGCGATATCTTGGTCTTGTCACATTCACCTAGAAGTGAAAAAGCAGGCCATGAAACTTAACCACATACAAACTTCCATGTACCCTTAACCAGTAAACTATGTTTGAACTATATTAACTTAACTAATCAAAGTACTCACAGTCAGACTCATTTCAACAGTTTATTTTATTTTCCTTCTCTTCAAATGCTCTGTTCCAGCATGAACATGGACTCACTTGCAGTTCTCTGAAAAGAACTATTTCATGTATAACCAGAAATGTGTACATTCCTTCAAACACCCTCATTTACATCAAAAGCACAGCATAAACCAGTACCTAATATTCATTAAAATAAATTATATATTTTATGTGCATATTTCCACTACCTTAAAGTTGTAGACATGCCTTCAAACTTTTGTTCTGTAGCCACACTTGTAACATCTAACACATAAAAAATTCACCCAAACTTTGTTTATGTTTCTTACAACCTTTCTCCACATCATGTTTCATACTCGTAAATGCTGTAAAACTAAATGCATAACACTGATTTCTCATGGTGACAATACTGCCGCAATAAGTGAACAAATGAATGTGAGAATCACAGCAGAAATATGTATGCTTTTACAGTGATGCTCATTTCTTATTTGGAACTACTCACGACTCAAGCACTGAAAGCTCTGCATGATAATAGACTCACACTGCCAACATAAAATAATGTTATACTGTCATATGTTTGCTGAAGTGTGCTCACCACTTTGATTCCTCTGTTTAGAAAGATGGCTTTAATAAAGCTGGATACATTTGAAAGTTTTATTACCAGAAGTTTGTGCGACCACTTTTTTCATGCTACTGATTCTAGGGAATCAAAAAGTGTTAAGCTGATGCAGTTTCTAATTGGTAATATTTATGTGACATGTTATGAAAATGTGTTGGTTGGTTAACAGTTGCTGTGGTGAAGGGAGAAATTTAAATAAGATCACATGATAAGCTTCATTATTTTATCAAAGAATATGTCAATGACGTCAATATGAATGGTATATTCTTGACGTTGAAGTACATGTATAACACAGGTGCATGTGTGCGTGCATGCACGCGCGTGCATGTGTGCACACATCCTTTTCAATATATTTGCTACAGGAAGACACATTTTTCCATTACAGTGTGTACATATTAAATATACTAATTTTCCTTACTTGCATCATACATATTCCCTGAACATGTAAAGTTCTTATATTTAAACTTACATGCTTGTAACTTACATTCAGAGTTTACACTTACATAATAATATTACACAGTATTAACAACTGAAACACTGCAGACACCTTTATGAACAATACTTCTCAACACTTCACACGTTGCAGGTTAATATCTCTTGAGCCTTTCACTTATCCTCATATCACAGGCACATCCTGCTCGTGTATGGCTAAGTTCTATGTTTGACTCTGAAGTATTACATGATAAGATATGGCAATGACCAACCTACTTCACTATCAAACACTTCAATTCATCGCTCATTCAATTAAGCTGCTGATACTGGTACTCTTGCAACACATATTATGAAAGTAAGATACAGGCAGGGAACAAATATATAATGACATATTTCAAAGTAGACAGTGAAATATTATAAAACAACAAACAGTAACAAAACCTTTAAGCTCCTCATATTTCTGGGAAGTTAAGCACACTCATAACTGTTTTGATTCCTGTGACAGCTGGAGCAAGCTGAGTTGAACACGAAGATGCAGGCATGCCTCACGCTCTTCCATGATCCGACGCACAAGATTAAGTTTCTTTTGCTGCAAGAAAACATAAACAATAACAATTAGTAGATCTTCACACTATGTTCAACCTTCACTATTATTCAAAAAGCTATTTCATGATCTCATGGTCTGCCTGCATCCAAGGTACAGAAATAAGTAAAAGATAAAGAGGACAGTTCAGAGAAAATATTAGGAAGTATCCAGCACTTCCGTTTAATGTGGTGTATACAGGACCCCACTAATGGGCATGCCAGCCAGGCAGCTGCCCAGGGTGCCAATCTATAACGGGCCCTGACACGTCACTGGAATAACTGCTAGTATACTTAGGTTTCCACACATGAAACAGTTTTTCCAAAAATAGCATGAAATTTGGGCATGAGCCCTCAAAAAGTTTCACCAGCCCTGTCACAGGCCAAAAAATGTTAAAGAATATCGCTTTTAAGAGATATCAAATTATTATCCTGCCCGCAGCGTTAGGAGCATCAGGCTATTCACCTGCCCAGGGCTGTTTAACATCAAATGCAAGGATCAGTGTGCTTTACATATGGACTGAAACACACACATATAACCAGTGTTTTTTGTATTTACAAAAGGTGCCTGTACTCACTCCTGGACAGGGAAAAAGTGCTGGTAATCACTCTTTGACAGCAGGTAACTTGGTCAAAAATGCCCCTGTCATCATATTAAAAAAAATTTCTGGTGTTTCATATCATGATAATATTGTCATAATACAAAAAAGATCTGTTTTTTCCTGAGTTCTGAATTTATGATATTCATGTGATATGTCACCATAAATAAAGGTGCCAGCCAGTACACTGCACTGTTGTGTACCATCACAAAAAAGCATTGCATGCAATAGAAAAACATGAATAAATGTTCTAAGCTGTCTATCTTAAAACAATACAGAGATACAGTGTGCATAACAAATGGAGAGACAAGTATCCACCACATACTATTATGGATATTTGAAATGGGAAGGAAGTGTGGAAACTGCAGGAATTGAAACCATGTCAGTAATTCTTTAACAGACTAATATCATTATACCAAAACATTTGTATGAGGTAGTTCATATACTTCAGGCGCTGTAACACAATAAAAACAAACAGCTGCAAAAAGCATGTGTCTTTAGAAATGTTACATTTTCAGAAAGGTTCTAAATAAACTTCTTGCAGGTCTGTCTTAAAACTGCAAATCATGTACTTTTAGTCTGGAAATGCAACACGGTAAATACCAGGCTAATACACCATGACCGTAAAACTTTACGGCAAAAATTCTTTACAATTAAAAGTATAGTTATGTATCTATTATAACAGTATTGTCCCATGAACGAATTTTCTGTCCAGCCAACTGGTGAACTGTGAAGTCCACAACAATAGCCAGAACAGTTACACATCCTTCTAGGAACCTTTCAACACAAGACTCAAAATAATAAAATTAAAATAACATATTGTTAGTGCAGAAGAAAAGTGACACAACTACAAAAATACATAACTGAACATATGACATTGTTCTCCCATCACATGGTCATTATTCTGCTCAGAAGAAGAGTGACACTAGCGCTTCCTCATGGTTAAGAGTCTAATACTAGTTGCGACACATTTCCTGTTAAAACAAGTGACTTTTGGCAGTTCTGGCGGCCTACTCCTGTACAGAACTCATAAATGGCATTGCTTGAGTTATGACACTTTTCTTCAGGACTAAAGATACGTTAAGCTTTGTTCAATAGTACACTAAAATTCTTTGACAATGGTGTCACATGCGAACTATCACTAATATGTTGATGGACTACTTCCATTGTCCCACTTCACTCAAACACTACATTTCAAAAACCGGCTGTTTCCATTTTCAGGTGTACTAAAAACTAAAAACTTGAGTCATAATAAGAAGCTACAAACCTATCTATTCATACATATGAATAGGTAGGTTTTTAGCTTCTTCCTGTGACTCAAGTTTTAGTTTTTAGTACACCTGAAGATGGACACAGCCGGTTTTTGAAACTTAGTGTTCGAGTGAAGTGGGACAATGGAAGTACTCCAACAACGTATTAGTGACAGTTTGCATGTTAAGGTTTCCTACAATTCCCACTGTTTTTCCTGTCACAGAATTTCTAGGCATCTCACAAGTTTTTGATAATCAAAACTGAGACCTGCAACAACTCATTATCACGTTGAAGCTCCGCGATACGTGTGCCCAGCTCCAGATCATCTATGTCACTACCCTCTGAATGTGATGGTGAACTGCTGCCTTCTGAACTATTTTCATCAAATCCCCTAAAACAAATAATCAGTTATTATTAGTATGGCATTTTGTGTGTACTTCACCTATTGTGTGAGATTTAAAATATAAAATTATAAGAATTATATTGTCTTGGAGACTGACTGACTCTGTCTCTGCTGTTAGGTAAAATAAAAAAACCACGGAACATGCTGACTGAAGAACTGGTAAGAAAATAGTGTCCTGAAATATATATGGTCTTCCATTCATATATATTTGTCCCTCACATTGCTTCCTGTAATTTATCCATAAAGGAGAATTCCTGTCATCACTGGGAAACAATGAAGCCTGATTACAGGCAAATATGTGCACAGTGTTTTAAATGACCAATGGGGAAAGTAAGAAGACAATAAACCTGAAAATTTGTATTACTCAGTAAAACTAGTGTACATATGTACAACAGCAAGTCAAATAAAAACTGTAAAAGTGCAAGAAAAGACCCCACTGTGTGCAGCTGTAGGTATAGCAAATTATCATCACAGGTTAGATGCATGTACTGTGTATGGTAGAAATGGCAGTACGTTAAAAAATGTCAGTGCTGCACTGAACCTATCTGTATTAATTAGCTGGCAGAAAATTTTTAAGTTTTCCATTTGAAGCACCAATATGTGTGATTTGGATCATATATACAGGATCTACCAACAAGGATGCAGTGATGTATTTATTGAAGTATTGCACTTACAGCACTGGTTCTGATATCACACCCGTAATAAGCACAATTGATTTTATTCAAGTAGAACTTTATCAAATAGGCATTTCCTGGACATCCAAGACTATGCACAGGAATCAATATGAAAGTTATCATGATCAGAGCTAGTGTGTCTTTAGCAATTCTGTTTCCACAGCAGCTGTAAGTTCTATTGTCAGTTCTTTCAACCTGTCAGGAGGTAAACCTAACGAATAATAAACTGCCGAATTTAACATGTTCTATAACGCCAAATTAATTACTTTCAGTACAACTACCACATCTTTCCTGGATGAACCTGGACATTTGGTACATACTGCTGAATATTCTTATGTAAAAGTAACTACTTGTGTTGCAAACCTATGAGAAGCATAAAAATGTTTAAATCCTTCAGAATTCCACTATAAGCAGGTTTTACTGTAGTTTAGAACCACTGTTACCTATAAGTGTACTTTGACCTTGCAGCTGCCAGCTCTGCTCTCAACCTTTCAATCTCAATACGTTCCTCTTGAACTCTCCCTTGCAGATCTGCCTGTAGGCTTAGCAATTCCTGATGCTCCAATAGCAAAAGTTTCTCCTCCTGCAAGAGTCCTTGGAGCTCTTCCTCCTGTCCTACAGGAATTTCACTTGCAGACACCTCCTCTAAGACCTCAATGGCATCTGCATCATCACTAGAATCTTCAGTCTTGCTTGCTGAAGGAGTGACATTATCACCAACAGGAGGTGCCTGAGGAGAATGGAGTTCATCTTGTTGCACCTATTCCGTACAGTCAATTGATTAAAAATGGAAGTGATAAGGGTTAAATGACAAAATCTTCTTGGGTAACCAGTCACATCAATTTGGAGCTTTCTCCATCCTCTTTGTCAGGGAAGTAAGCAGGGTATCCTTTACCAGATTACAAGACATATACTCAACAGGGGTGCAATAACATAACAGTTATGAAAAATATCAGAAGTCATTCCGACCTGATTTGCAACATTACGCAACAAGTTGGACTCAGCCCATTATCCTTCATAGGTCACTGACTTCTTCAAAGATGGGGCCTCTACAATGTGTGTGCGTGCGCACACGCACATGCATGCAGCATTCACATTGTGTACAACAGTTCATCAAGTGCATCATAACCCGATATAAGAGGTGCCAAAAATAATGAACTGAAATTGAACTGACAGGGTTTGTCACCTGAGAAGATTTGATCATTTTTAATCACTGTGAAAGCTTCAAGTATTGTGCAGCATGTCCTTGCATGACACCTGTTACAGGAACAGGTAACCTGCATTTTACAATTCTTCTACAAGAAAAAGCAAGTTGAAATGCAGGCTATCAAAAACTCCAAATTCCCAGAGGATGCAGGTCTGCTATTAGGTAAAGCTCCCATTACAGTTACCATGCAGGGACAAAATAAAAGGGACACTCTGTAGTTAGAAGCCTTTACTATTAATTACAGCTTGTCATTCACTTTTGTAGAAATGGAATATGGCTTTCAGATTAATCTGAGTTTCAGTTCAGGTTTAGTGATAAAAATCTACCTGCTGCTTTGGAATTTGGTCTGCTGGATCCTGCAAATTGTCCACAGTATCATATAATGGTTGTTGTTGTTGTTGTTGTTGTTGTTGTTGTTGTTGTTGTTGTTGTTGTTGTTGTTGTTGTTGTTGTTGTTGCTGCTGCTGCTGCTGCTGCTGCTGCTGCTGCTCTTGTTGTTGTTGTTGTTGTTGTTGTTGTTGTTGTTGTTGCTGCTGTTGCTGCTGCTGCTGTTCTTGTTCTTGTTGTTGGACTTCTTCTTGCTGATGTGATGTCTGCGGTGGAGGAGATTCCTGCTGCTTTGGCGTGACTGAAGCTGGAAGGTTTGCTGTGCCTTGTGCTGCATCATCAGCTGTCAGTTTAACTTCTGCTGTGCTGACTGCACTTCCTGCATTGTCTTCCTCAGAACAGGAGGAAGCTTTTTGCAAAGTGAGATCAATGTGGAATTCATCATCATAAGGCTTACAACTATGATCATCCTCCAGACTCTTTTGATTTTGACTCATTTCCTGTGACCGTTGCACTGTTCTCAGTTTCCGCTGCAAAAAATTGTTTAAAAACATTCAAATCACAGTAACATGTTGGCACTACCTAAGATACATCAGAAACTGTTACACGTTATAAAATACTACCGGGGCTCAAGAAACTGATATGTCTGTCTGTCCCTGATGAATGGGAAAGTCTTTCAATACATGGTGAAACTCTCTTGAAGACAGTTGTGGAAAAATTCAATAACTTCAGCTTAGTAAGTGGGAAATGTCTTAAAAGTGTAACCCTGAAAGGGATATTATATTTTAATTCTGTACCTGTACTGAAATTCCCCTCACTTGAATATTATTCCATATAAAGCATGCATTAAATGATTCATTTTCACCATGAAACCACATTTCAAATCTTACATTCTTTAGTGATTTTGACACATTTTGGGAAAAAAGAGATCTTCTTTTTCAAACACAACTGGTAGACGAAGAGCCCACTCTTGCCATGACTATTCCATGAATACCGATCATACCACCACTTTTTGGCTCAGCTTTTCACTTATGACTGAGTACTGTGTCACGCATGTTAAGTTGACACAGAAATGGGAAGTTCTTAAACAATTTTTCTTTCACAAGGACAGTTTTAAGTAGCATCTACCATGTTTACAGCATACATCACTTCTTGGATTGAGGGTAGTTTGCATTTTATGTCAGTTATTTGGTACTACATTATTCTAACTTCTCAGCTGGGAAAACTTCTTACGCAGGGATGTCTTAAGTGGGATTTACTGTATTTGTTAATATTCTCTCCCACTCCTTTTTATTTCCTCACAGATATTAAAGAGTAAATTTCAACAATAAATGATATCTTGTGTATACATTATGTAATACATAAGGGGAAGTATTTTGTATACCTTGTATCTTATGTGATGGTACAAGGAACTGCAATGGTGTGGGTATGAACGCTGTACAAAACCATCTGACAACTAGAGCTTTAAATGAGATGTGCCAACATCTTCTGGCCTCTGAATATTATATACATGCATAATGCAAGGTGTTGTCAGATCTGCAAATGTTCTAACCAGATTGATGTTTTGTATGGGAACTGGCAACCATGTTTTGTTTGTTTATTTGTTTATTCTTCATTTATTTATGGAACTTTCAGTGCTAATAGTTAATGGTGTTGAATGATAAGATGATCACTACAAGCATGTAAGACGAAAGTTATGGGATAAGTTTAGCACTTGCTTGAAGAGACTGAGGAAGATCACAGAAGACTTTGGTCAGGATAACAGGTCTATAAGGTGATTTGAACGTGGAACTGAATATGAAGCAGCAGTGTTAATTACAGAAATACGACATTCAGTAGCAACACTGGATGCTGGTGCATGCTGCACTATACAGTGCAGCAGTTCTGTGTCAAACAGAATTTTGGGTGTGTTTGTTGTATGGCCATATTAAGTGCCTTCTGTGAAGTACCATGTTCAGTCATAAAAAAGTTACGAACTGTTAGACATAAGCATAGGCATAACTATGGAGGAGGGAGGGAATGACCCCCCCCCCCCCAAATATTTTTTCCTACCTAGGAATAGTTTTTTTGGCTACATAATTGAAGAAAGGCAAATAAAAAAAATTGGGTAAGACAGGTGTAAAGGGCTGTACGTCTATTAAGAGCTGGTTCAAACCAATCTTCCCCCTCATTCTAACTTGACTACTTATACCCATGGTCAATTTCGTCATCCCCCCCAGTGCTATTAACTACATTACACCTATTGACATGGGAAGGAATATTAAATTTTTTGTACAACTGCAGAAAATGCTAGTAAAATTTACAAAATGTTGCCATAAGTTTACAGATGGCTAAACAGTACAACACAGGGTTTTCTGTTGATTTCTTTCACCCTCACAGTACAGCTGCATCATACATGTAGAACAAATGTCATGGTCAAGGGGGAGGACACTATTTTGTACTCAGGAGGTTCAAGGTCAAAATGTGAGCCTCGAGAGCAGCAATCTTGACTGAGATTTGTCCTGCTTCCCCTTAGTCATTCCATAAAATGTGGGCCTGAAGAGTGGAGACCTTGACTGAGATTTGTCCTGCTTCCCCTTAGCTATTCCATAAAATGTGGGCCTGGAGAGTGGTGACCTTGAATGCGATTTGTCCTAAAGAATAAGTAAACCTTACATGATCCTCAGTGACTGGATTACATAACATTTCTCTGTAAAATGATTTTAATAGAAATGGATCAGGAAAACATACACAGCAGCAAATACAGAAAGAAAGGATGATGACGATGATGATGATGATGATGGAAGTGATGGTAATGATGGTAATAATAACCAGTAACTTACGGAATGTAAATACAATGAATATTATTGTTATCAAGTCTTTACAGTGTACATTTCTGCATTATTTTTATGATTGCAACTGTACATTCCTCCTTAGTGTCACAGAGCTGTCAGTTTTATCAAAGATCAATATATAGTGTTTTATTACTACTGATCCTATTGCTGTTCTAACATGCATATTTGCCATATGTGAGATAAGACAGCTATAAAAAAAACTTTTTGCATATATCATTACGGGGCCCTTAAAAATAAATGTGTGACCAATTTTAAAATACAACATATTAATAGCATTCAAATGAGCACAAAAATGGGTCTTTCAGATTGCACAGAATGTATTTCATTACAGTTGCAAGGGAAAATGCAGCCAGGATTGTGCATTCTGTATAGCAACTACACACAGGCTGGACGATTCAGGGTTCGAAGGCAGTGCAGAGGAGACCTTCCAGATCCATCCAGACCAACCCTAAGGCTGACCCAACCTCCTCTATAATGGGTACCAGGTCTCTTTTCCAAGAGTAAAGAGGCCAGGGTGTGACTCTGACCACCCACTCCCTTCTAGGGCCAAGCTTGAGTACAGGCAGAGCTATATCTCCACTTCCCCTCTATGTTATGGAACAGCCTTTACCTCTCATAAGGGAACATATGAACAAAAGCCACTTTTTTGCAAATTTTGAAAACCTGCCACCCAATTGCATGCATACATACATACATACATACATCCATACATACATACACGTATATCTCTTGGATCCAAAAAGAAGTCCACATAACTACAAGATATGTCGTAAGTTATATGATTTATGAACTCAAACCACAAAGTTCTGGGCCTCATGCTATCTGCATAAGCCTGGCACACAGATCAATCATAGGTGGTTTCTGTTAGCTCATGTTATGTCCACAAAGGATTAGTGTGACAAGAATGCTGTAGCTCAGCAGCCACAAGTGAGAATTGTTTTTCTTTGCTGCTATGGAGCAGCAAGCAAACATGAAGTTTTCATTCAAACTTTGGGAAAACAACTAAATAACACACGAAAGGTTTTAACAGATATGAAGATGTTTCTCATATCTCTGTCTTTGAATGGTTTCAAAGATTGAGAAAGGGACATGAGGACTTTGAAGATGATTCAAGAGGTGGGTAGCCATCAAATGCTCAAAATCTGGAAACAGTTGCCAAGTTCATGAAGTGGTGGCCAGACACTGTCAAATGACTCTCAAATTGATGGAAGATCAAGTGCACATTAACAGGAGATGATTCATCACAGTTTTCTTGAAGATTTGAAAGAGGAGTGAAACAAAGTTCATAGCGCACAGTTTATTCTCTTTCAAGCGATCCAGCAATGTTACACACCAAAGGATATAGCAACTGTCCAGAAAATATAATAAAATATACAATAATATTGTGAAGTGTGTGAAGTTTGTTCTACACAGTCTCACAGATGAGCAACAGAAGCATAGGACCACAATTTATGAAGACTTCACCCAGACCTGCCAGGCAAATCCACACTTTCTCAATTGCATTGCTACTACAAACGTGTGCACTTCAGTGCCATTTTGAAACAAAACATCGGATCAAGGAGTGGAGAATAAAATCATCACTGAGACCCAAAACATTCTCCCTTGCAAACATTGAGGGTAAACTGGATGTTGGCCCTCCCCTTTTCTTCTTGATAAACAGAGTGATTCCAAAATAAATTCAGCCTGAAATAAAGACAGTGAACAGTGTGAATTATACAAACAGCTGTTGGAAAGGGTATTCAAGAATGGCAGCTGGTTCCTTTTGCATGACAATTTCCCTGCCAATTTTGCCATGATAGTGAAGCAATTCCTAGTGAATCATGGCATGATGGAGAGTGGACACTCACCAAAGTCAATTGACCTTGTTCCAGTCAACTTTTTTTGATTCCCTACAGTGAAAACCACCTTCAAAGAAAGGAGATCCCAGGTCACTGAGGGCCTCACGAAGAAATCAAATTCTGTTCCTTTGGATGTATATGATGACTGCCCTGTGCAACTTTCAGAAAAGTATACAAAATATGTTGTAGTCAAGGGAGATTACTTCAAAGGAAAATAAAACAACTTCTTTCTTATTTCATACATGTCTGTTCTCATAGACCAAGCCCAAGACCTTTATTACTTGAAGTTGTATGTGTAAAACACAAGGAACTAACTTTAATTTTAATGTTGCAAGTATTACCAAAATTACAGGAACAACAATAGCTGTATAGCACAACTTCAAACATTTTTTTCAAGATGTTTATTCAATTATGTGTAATATGTGATAATTGAATAAACATCTTGAAAAAATTTTCTGAAGTTGTGCTATATGGCTATTGTTGTTCCTATAACAAGGAACTAACATTACCTAATCAACAAATTTCATTTAAACCTGAGAGGACCACACTGTGTTAGTTGTGTTGATATGGTTTGGAATATCAGTATTTGTTGTTATGGTAGAAGTGGCTCAAGATGTGTTTTATAAACTTGGTAAATGGGGACACAATTCTGAACTAGTTTTAAGCACAGTCACAAATTTAAATTATGTTCAGAAAATTTGTATACATTAACTGATGTACCCACACATAACAGACTGTCACTATGATCTAAAGTTACTTCACAGTTCTCTCTGGCAGTCATGAAGGATTTGTCCAATGTGAACAAATCTCGTAACAGAAAATGCCTTTCTCTGAGATCAGACATTATGTTCAACTCAAAGTGCCATAACAGTGAAACTTAATGCAATATTTAGATGTTTACATCTACTGAATCAAACTGCAAACAGTGCTATCTCTTATCTTCAGTACACTTTACCATCTTGTATGACATAATACTTGCCTGGAAACACTTCTTACGTGGAACTCCTTAATAGCCTCTTAGATAAAAATAGGAATGTGGCAATCACATGATAAAATACTCTGTCTTTTAACATCCGATTTGAAGTTAACTTCATACATTCACTGCATGTAGGGTGTCAATGCTAATAATCAGCAGTACTTCCTTACATTCAAAGGAGAAACAGAACAATAACTAAATTACTCTTTCCTTGACATTAGCAGTGAATCATAACATGAGGAACTGGCAACAAATACATCATCTCCAATTGCCTGTTTTCTGGGAAAAAGGTCATAGAATCCCCTTACTTATTTATGGTTTATTTTATGCTGCTGTCTATCTCAGAGCATATGGTACCCAATGGGAGGATAACTGATGATGAAGAATTGGAAAGGGGTTGGATGGAATGGATCATGATCTAACAGAGGTACTACTTCCACTTTATTAAAATCAAACTAAATATGTTACTACATTATAAACACCTTGTTATTTTATATCACAATATCTCAACATGTTTCAGCTCATACTGAGCCACCAACAGGGAGAAATACACAGGGGAACATTTATATGAGTATGCAGTTACCTTGGACAGCACTACATATGCATCTCTTTGTATACAGAATAGAGTGGCATCAGATACAGTTTCTGTTTACACTACAGTACAAGTACAGTGTGTTCACTCCAGCAGTACACTTGATATCCAATGATTATGGGATGGGAACTTTAAACAAAAACAACTGGCAACACCCCATAGAAGTTTGGAGGCAAACTCAAATCCTGATTCCTACTACCACATACATATGAATATCTGTGACAATTTAGCATATTAAACAAGCTGACCTTTTTCAATAAGTTTTATACATTTTAATCTGATATTATACCCACTTAAAAAAAGAATCTGACTGTGTGGACCATGCCATTTTATTGTCGAAATTAAAGTTTTACGGAATTACAGGTCGAATGTATGATCTAATAAAATCTTATTTACAGGATAGATATCAGCGAATAGTAATCCACTCGAATTGTGCTCAAAATACTTACTCAGAGTGGGGTAAAGTGTCCAAGGGTGTCCCACAAGGATCCATCCTTGGACCATTCCTTTTTCTGGTGTATATCAATGATCTACCTATATTGCTAAATAAAAATTCATCATCTATTCTTTTTGCTGATGACACTAGTGCCTTGGTAACTAATCCAAATCATGATATTTTCCAAACCGAACTTAATCAGGTATTTGCACAGTTGAATGCATGGTTTAAAATTAATTTGTTATCATTTAATCTTGATAAGACCTTCTTTATTCATTTTAAAACAAGAAATAGCCCTTATACAAACACTGCAGTCACTGATAATTGCAACACAATTACTAATACAAATAGGATAAACTTTCTTGGATTAACTATTGAAAATAATTTGTGCTAGAGAACTCATTTAGGCTTTTTATTATCAAAGCTAAGTAACATTTCTTTTGCAACAAGAACCATTAAATCTTACATGTCTCAAGAGGTTCTACTGATGGTCTGTCATGCTTATTTTCATTCAGTATTATGTTATGGTGTAATCTTTTGAGGTAATTCCCCATGCTATTGAGGTATTTAGATTGTAAAAAAGAGTTATTCGAATTATATGCAGTCTAAAAAATACAGACTCGTGTAGAGATTATTTTAAACAGTTAAAGATACCTCCTCTCCAATCCCAACATATGTTCTCAATTTTAATGTTTGTGGCTAAAAATATCAATTACTACAAATTTTATTCTGACATTCATAATGTTAATACTAGACATATCATAGATCTTTACCAACCATCTTCTTCCTTATCAGTTTTTAAAAATGGGATATTTAATATGAGTATAAAAATTTTCAATAAACTGCCTAGTGAAATAAAGATTTTAGTAGATGATATAAAATTGTTTAAAAAAAACGTTAATTTCTTTTATTCCAATTCTTTTTATACAATACAGGAATGTTTTGAGCATTCTATTAAATAGTTGTATTGTACTTCTTAATACATCATGTACATAGTGTTCTATTTATATTTCTCATCACTGTTTTACTTTGTATTAGATATCGACAAGCACATCCTTATTGTGCTCCTATACATGTTTGTGGACTGATTCTATATCCCGAGGTTACTATTAACCATAAATGCACTGACAGAATGTAAAGGATGAATAAATTAATAAATATATACTGAGATTAATAGCAGATTAACACAAAATTGTACATACAAACTGTATCTGATGCTGCTGTATCCTCTAAACAAACAGATGCATATGTAGTGTCCTCCAGTGTAACTGCATACTCATATATGCAATCTCTTGTATTTGTCTCCCCAGCATCAGCCAAAACATGCTGACATACTATGATATACAATAACATGGTTTATATAACCTAGTAAGTGTATTTAGTTGGATTTTAATAAATGGCAGCACAATACATGGACAATGCAAAATATGAAGTACTATTCCCTCATTTGCCTCCAGGGACCAAGGAGATCCACAAAAACCTCCATCATCTATAACAAGGGTCCTGGCCAAGAGTCAAAGTGGGAACCTCCAAAATACAAGATTTACCAGTTAAGCTAACTTGCTTGGTGCCCCCTGACTAATTTGTTAAAGACATCACTAATTTTGATAGCCAACCCTCTTGGAAGATGAAGAAGAATATGGGAAGATAATTTTAAGACTGATCTTGAGAAGACTGGGTGTGAGATTGGGTGGTGCATGGTAGCTCTGGAGCATGTCTAGTAACAGTCTTTGGTATTGGTGGTGTTGAACCTTTAAGTTCTGCTACTAGTGTAAGCTGTAAAATAGGTAAACTTTGTGTTTGTTTTGGAAAGGATTCCAGAACACAGTTTGGACAAATTGACAAAACAAGCCACGTCTGCACACAAGTAAGAGTGCACGTGTGCATGCCATGCACATGCAATATGCATGGAATTTTTTACTTGCTCATCAATGTAATTACAATGCCAATTTTAGATTCTGTCACACAAATACACAGAACAAAACACAAAATGGCAAATAAATAAAAAAAATATATTGTTACGTCTGTACCTTGAGCTGTGTAATGATCCGCTGGACTTCCCACAGCTGCTCTTCCTTGCGCTTTGAGACAAAGCCTGCATTCATTTCCTTATGGATCTGGTTAAGAAGTGACTCCTGCTTTCTGAGCTGATCAGCTATTCCAGTTGGAGTGTCTGGGAGGGAAGCACTCCCTGCTGTTAGTGGTGGTACATATCTTGCACAGAAGGGAAGCAAACCAAGATAGCATTATCAGCCCCAGGATACAGCACAATACATGTCTAGGCCAAGCACATAAATGCTACACCCTTCTATAACATACCATCAGAACAATAATCTTATGCATACAGAACATACAACTACTGAGTGGAACCTGAAAATACTTTGACACTGCTGAAATCAACGCATGAAGAAGAAAGTATATACAGGTACAACACATAATATAGTGTATGAATTCAGGTGTGACATTTATTTACATACTGTTACCTTAGTAAGCAGAACTGAGTATTCAAAATAAAATAACAAGCCAATAATTACATCCATGAGAAACAACTTACATATTTTTAAGAACCAGTCCCTACATGTTTAACAAAATATAACTTGTGTTTGACACAAATAACTATTAGTTTATTATATAAGTAACAAAATGTGATGAGTCAGATGAAGATAACACTAGTATAGTAACATCCAAGATGAAAATCTTACCACAACACATTAATTTCTGTTTGACTGGGGGAGTTAAAAGGCTTGCAACAAGTGTAAGAGACATGGAATTCACAAACACAGCTATAATTTATCTAACATGACTAAGCATGTCACACCACTAGTTCAGTGCTATTACCGCTTGTAATACAAGGTACATGCGCATGGATGCGCACTACATTTTTATAATAATCAACTATGTAATTAAGGCTGATACTCACAGTTTCCTTGGCTATCAATAAGAGTGAGCAGGTCAGATCACCGTTAATGTACTACCACACATAGGTGTAACTTGGGGAGTGGAGTGGGAGCAAATGTACCCCAGTATTTTTTCTACCTAATAATAATTTAGCTACAGAGCTGAAGAGAAGCAAATAAAAAAAACTGGGGTCAGAGAGAGAGAGAGCGTGTGCGTGCATGCATGTGTGCATGCGTGTGTGTGTGTGGGGGGGGGGGGTATTAAGGACTGGTTCAAATCAATCTTTCTCCACTTTCTAACTTGACTCTTTTGTAAATTAAAGTTCCTCGCACCCAAGGTTGAATTCTCCCCTCCAATGTCATTAGCCAAGTTGCACCTATGCTGACATGCATTTGGGAAGTATCGTGGGGTTCTCCTCAGTTGTGACAGATGAATTTCAGAACAGTGCCACAGAACAGGCCTCAATCACTTTTTACATCTTTTGAGGACACAAACTTATATACACATAGACAAACCTACCCCAGTGCCACTTTCCCCATAATAAACTAATGTGACAGCAAAAAAATTATTTCACTGTCTTTACACTGAAGGAAATTGTACACAAGACCATAAATAACATGAAATCAACTGCCATTTCTTGTCATCACTTAAACATAATCTGTGGATTTGTGCTCACACTAACCACCCCCTGAACCACTAAAACTTACCCTGTCTCCAGTGTCTCGCTAGCACAATAAAATATTTGCAATGGAGCTCACCATTTGGAAGGACTGCTTATTCATGAAACAGTTACTGCACCTGACAATGTCACAGTTCAGAATAACAACAATGGAGTGGTGTCAATCAAGTTCAGGTTACTTGATGTTGCCCACTGTGCATATTGGAAAGGGGACAGATTACTCAGTTAAAGAAAACATCAAACAGCAGGCAGAACTGAATGATGCTGAACTTCTCATTGCAGTTCAATGTTTTCAGAACTTTGCCACTTATAAAGTAATGTATCAGAGATTCTGAACTGACCCAGAAACTAAACAGTAGCCCATCTATACTTGAAGAAGTCAGCAGCTATTACCCAAGTGTATAACCTTCCCTTCTTTGTTTACAAAGACAATGAGTCTTACTTGTTCAGCTTCACATCTGGGAAGAGAAAGTTGCAGTGGCAGAGGAAAGCTGTAAGTAATCGATGACTCATCTGCATAACTGGACTTAAGGTGATAGCAATACTTTGGGCATTCATTTTATTATATTTCTCCTGTAAAGAACAATATTATAATTATTTAAATTATTTGCAAGTGGCTTTAGCAACATTCTTATGCACTAAAAAAAATACATTCAGAATATAGTGGAAGAAACGCAGAGTATGTATGTGAAATTAGGTTTCAACATCCAACATCAAGAATCTTGCACATCCAGAATTAATAACGTCTTTTGGATTCAACGAGAGGTTATGATGCAACCAACACAATACAAGTATCATTATCAAACTGTAATGATGATGCAGTCATGTTGATGAAGATTGAAGTCCACCGGGGATGTTAAGTAACCATTTACCACTTCACATGGCATAACACCTCCGAAGGCTCAATCCTCTGCAACAGCGAGAACTGGAACAGGTGTGACTGTTTTCACTAAACATATCTGAACATATGCCATTAAAAATTATAAATCTTACACACTGTTCATACTTCTGTTATATCAATGTACTGATAAACTTACATGTACAGTGATGTTCTCAAAATGTAGCATAAGCCAAGCCAGAAGCTGTCTGTTGCATGCTGGCAGCTGCATTATAAGGCTATGAAGGTCTGATTCCCTTGCTGCCATTTCCTTCACAGCTCCAGCCTCTTCAAACCTTGTCAGAAGTTCTGATGTAAGTATAGGCTCTGGCAGCTCTCTGTGTTAATAACAAAATTACGCTGAAGTTACCAACCAAGCTGCTTCAAGTGGCAACACTTATGACTTGTATTTGGGAAGTGCCGCGTTGAATCTGAGCCAGAACACTGCCTATGATAACCGAAGATTTTTGTGGTTTTCTCAAGTCCCTCCAGACAAATGCTGGAATAGTAAATCACAGACTACAACCATTTCCTTTCACATCCCCTGTAATTCACTGTTCATCATCACCCGATCACTTATTGTTATAGAGTCTAAGATACTGACAGCATCATTACACAAACTGTAATTGGATGAATGAATGAATGAATGAATGAATGAAGTAAATGGTACACAGGACTAAAGGTATAGCTCCACTCATTCTTAACCTTGGCATTAGATGGAGATGAGTGGTCAACATCATGCCCCAGCCACTTTATCCCTGGGAAAGAACCCCAGTACACATTGAACAGAAGGATTGGTGGGCCCAAGAGCTGTTATGGATGTTACGGGAATGACAGTGTGATTGAGTCAGTCAGTCAATCAATCAAGCAAAGGTCAATCAGTCAATCAATCAATCAACCAACCAATCAATCAATGAATCATTCAGTAAGCAAGTAAATAAATAAATACAATGAAGTTTCTAAATGTAATATGCAAGTGGTGTTTTCAAAGTACATGCCAGTCTTTGAAATATACACAACTTGGCACAAGCATGGACACTGATGTCCATATTCCAATCACTTTGCAATAAAGTACAGCACGCAGAACATACACATTATGAAGTTTCTAGGTCAAGCCACACTATGAAAGGAATTAGTGTGGGATGCAGATATTAAAGAAATTTTGATGCAAGTTCATGACAGCAACACAGCCCAATGCCACATGGTGCAGGTGCCAGAAACAAGATCAGCATCAGCCTTTAGCATATAAACGGGAAAATGCTGCCCCATTAAATGTAAATCTTTTTCATCCAAAATCAAAAACCCTGCCCCCCCCTCCCATGGGACTGAAAGTGAACAGGGCTTTGGCCACAGTAGGAAGCTCGGACTTAAAGGGCTGTACACTAAAGGTTATCAATGAATCACTGAGAAAGCTTAATATCATGCTTCACTGTGTTATACACATAGTCAGAAGAAATACAGTGAAATGTGTCTACCTACCTTCAAGTACAATTTATATTGACAAGACTAATGGTAGCAGAGCTGTTACAAGTATGCAGTTTGAGAATGCATAGTCTATTACCTCAATTAAAACTTGTAAACAGAATTTTTGTTTGTTGCTAAAAAAAATGTGTATCTACAGCAAATCCATGCTGCCCATAGGATCGCATACTTGAAAACCCCCATGAATGGTGAGACAAGACTTTCAGGCACACAGTTAAGACCAAATGGAAAAAATGGGGTTAGGGGAACCAAAGACATGGAGAACATGATAATATGCAAATTATTAATCAATAAACACAAAAACATTTGTGTTAGCATTTACTGAAATGACATCTGCATTCCTGGCTATACACTGTCAGGGTGACTGACTGAAATACAGTGTTTGGTGGGGAGGACTGAAGGCTTAATTTTAAAAAAAAAAAAAGGTTTCTTTGACTGATGCGCTTTCTTCTGCATGTCCTTATACACCTTCCTGACTCCATGACTGCCTCCATCTCATGTTTAAATTTCAGGCACCTAACAACAAAATGGTTAATGTCAAAGAAATGACTGACTACATCATTTGTCATGTAAAGGTCTCTATTCAGAGCAGTGCCAGGTAAAACAGACCTCCTATTAGACCTCCAGAACATTGGCAAATTCATGATACAAGCCTTTTAGATTTTAAAACCATGAGAAGTATACTCATATTTTGATATTAATGGATATGTTGGCATTTTCTACCAAAACAGGACTGTCTCATCAAGGTTAACGATCTGTTGCAGTACATAATCCTCCTTGATCACCTCTTGAAATGCTCTGGGTACTCAGTGCCAGTTATACGATCAGCAGATACAGATTCTTCTATTCTCTTCACATTGTGCAGGCTCAACCACTTCTTAATATTTTCAAACTGCCTTTTACTGGCATGAGAGCTGCCTTTCTCTTCACCCCCAGCCACTGTGCAGTGACTGTATAACTGCATGGCCTTCCCCCTGACCACAGTGCCATAGACGGGCAACCATTTCGGAGACTCATATTCCAACCACACACACAATGCCCTTTCTATCTTTTGGAGGGGTTACAACGTACACAACAAATCTTCATGTGATGCAGCAATGACCTTAACACTCCCCCTGGTCCTGTCTCAATTTCTATTGATGAAACTAATCATCAGTTCTTTTATGACATAATGGCGTTCAACTGCAGCAGTGCTTATTCCTTTGTCCAACATATCCAACAACTACACTTTCTCTAACAGAGACATTACTTTTCTGTTCTTCATCAGTATATATACCATCCCTTCAAGCCATAATCAAAACATGAGGTCAAAAATTAGTTCTGAAAACCATGAAAAGTACAAAACTGTTTCTGTATCACACAATACCTAGGTAGCTACTAAATGACAAAGGTGGCCAAATGTGGCCTCTTATGTACTACTCCCTGCATCTATGCAACTGTCACTGTGAAGGAGGGGTCTAAAACACAATACACATGGGTTGCCATGGATCTGCTGCATTCTGAATTTATGCAGACTTATTACAGTATATACTTTATTACAGCATATACTTGTATGACAGTATTTTAATGGAAATTGTTCTGCATGTTCAATGAACAACCATAATACTTCACAAGGTAATGGATTAAGTCTTTCTGTTGCAATCTAGGAAAAGTTCATTCCCTTTTCTCAGATCCAACTAAAAAATCAAGGAAAATAACCTCAGGAATTGTTTAAGAAGACTTGTTATAACTGGTAATTCAAAGTCTGACAATTGAACAGCTTCACGGATGTTGTACAGTCGCCTCAGATGCTGAACCTTGTTCTTGATTCCTGATACTTTGTATATACCTTCCATGTACAAGCCTGTGGAATAAAAGCACATAAAACAATAAATATATGTACGTATTGTAGACATTTGAAGAGTAACATACACACAGATTTATAACAATTCACATACCATGTTCTTGTACATAGTCGATACAATCACGCACAATGACAGGAATATCAACACCATCATGGCAACGGCTTCTCTCAACAGCAAGTTCTAATGGCACACCAAAAACTGGCTGTTCATCTAGAGATGAAAATATAAAGAGAATTCTTCAGGCATACTATATATTTGGTTATGAGCCCAATAAAAACCTGACTCACAGTCAATTCATACCAACATTTTGGAGGAACATGCTGCTTCCATCTTCAGAGCAGAAGTAAAGACATAGGTAACATGTTCCTCTTCAGTGTTGATGTTATGGTGTTATTGAAGTTATGGCACAGAAGACCAGAAGTTTAATTATCCATTTGTTCAAATGAAAACACAACCTACAAATACAGAATTTAAAATTCTATTTCATTTACTGTAATTTTTTAAAACTGGGTATTAGGAAATGGGTTTACTGCCCAGAGAATAACGAAAATTTTTGTTAACTCCGAATGAATATTGGACTTTAAGTGGTAGTTCTGAAAACTGATGCCCACCTAAATGGTACAAAAAACTCAGCTCCTATCACAAACAGAACACATTCCACATCAATTATAAAAGCCATTCGCTGATGGTCTTGAAAGAACAGCTGGTCTTTATTCTTGGCATCGCACAAAACACACAAATATAATCTGTTAAAAATTCGGCATTACCATTGTAGTTGGTACATATACCTGCCACTGGGCTTCCAGCAGTTAAATAAACTAGATCCGTGTGTGGCATTAGTTCCACGGCACCAGCGCTTCTCAAAGTCAAACATATGAATCATAAACTAATTTGTTTGGGTCCATCATGAAATTTATAATAAATTTAAACTTAAAACAAGGGTATAATTACAGATATTGGTGAGTTTTGTAGTTTTGAAACAAACCTCTAAAGATCTGGATCTGCATTTAAAATTTGTGCTATGGTTTCCTATTTATTGTTGACCTCTTGAGACTTGGAGTCTAAACCCAGAGGAGGAAGAGAAGAGTTAATAAAAGTTCACCCTATAACCTGCCATGAAGGCCCAGAAGGGGAGCAGAGGTATAGCTCTACTTTCTCCTTAACCTCAGCGCTAGATGGCGTAGGTAGTTAATGCAATGCCTCAGCCACTGTAGCCTCAGGAATGATCATGTATCTATGCTATAGGAGGCTGGGTGGGCCCCAGGGCTGTTCTGGATGGGTGAGGAAAATCTCACCCACAATGGGGTTTGATCTCTGGACCGTCCAGCCTGTAGCAAGTTGCTATACTGACTATGCCATCCTGGCCCACAGAGACGAGTTAATGTGCAATGTTTTGCAGGGTTTACATTAAATAAAATACAATCTTCTGAACATTTAGGCTATTACAATAAGAAAAAACTTAAATTACATACCTGGTGTTTAAACTACATGTTAAAGGTATATGACCACTGACAATACAAAGTCCTATACCAGTCTTGTAGTGCAATACCCACTTAAAAATTCCCAGGACCTTGTGAAGGCAATGATCATTAGAAAGATATCATCCAGTACAGAATGTGAAGAACAATTTGAGTTTTGTTGCATGAAGTCCTTAACACTACAAACTGGATAACATATCATAGGTTTGTGAAATACTTTGCAGACGTAAGATAGCTATTCCTAAAATCTCTTTAGTTATCTGCTTCAATATATGTTCTCATCCAATAAAACATATATATGAACATTTATGTTCTTCATTTGTTCTAATAAGTTTCAGCAGAAACTGCCATCATCAGGCCAAATATCTTTAATCTAAAGAATTATTGTAAACAACACACACTAATATTATGATGTAAAACAACAAAAATAATATAACAAACCCCTTAACATGTGTGATGCATTGAACACCAGAAGAATAACAGTGCTGAAATAAGATATACACACACAAACATAACACAGGGCAAGAGGGCAACTAAAAATATCTTCACTTCAAATAATAAATCTCAATGACAACATGTTAGTGAAACTAAAAACATAAATGCCAACAAGACACGGAAAACACACCAAAATAACTATTCCCATCCATTTTCTTTACTTCAGTACTTTAACTACTGTACAGTGTTCACAAACTTCCACTTTTAATGATAAGAAACATATGCTGCCATTACAATAATTTGTAGATTAGAGACATTTCATCTGATAATGGCAGTATCTGCTGACACTAGGTTGCAACAGTGAATGATATGAACATACGACAACTAACTGCATTTGACAAGGACGTGCAGTGGAACAAATGTTTTACAATACACAGCTAAAGTATACACTCCCTGACCAAACTGAGTGAAGCAGTATACTCATGAACATGGCAGATATGCTGCATGGACTGCACAAACTACATAAAGCACAGGAGCAGTAAAGTGTTACTCAACAGAAAACATGACTCTGTAATTTCTGTAAATATTAGTAGGAAAGAAAAAGTTTTGAATGTTGACATCAGTGTAAATTATAACATTCAGTCTTTTCTAAAATTTGCTTGTATGACAGTTAAATATTTTTAGGGTTTTTCATAATGCAATTACAACACAGAATAAACAACTATAAAATGATAAATCTGTTCCATTTCTCACGTCACCACATTGGTGCTAAAATACTGTTTGGAAGTAATTAAAGTCTAAGAAACACTGACAAATCAGACCTACCTGAAACTTCTGTAGAGTCTTCCACATGTTTTGATTTCTTTCGTTCTTTTAGCTTTAATTTCACTTTGGCATCTTTGTCTTTTTTCTTTTCCTTCTCAACCTCTTTCTCTTTTTCTTTGGCATCTTTTTCTCTTGATTTTTCTCTTTTCTCTTTCTTGCTTGGGAACTTGAATGACTTGGACTTTTTTGACTTTGAAGGGCTCCTAAATAAAATCACAGATTTTATGGTATTATTCAATTATATGCAACATGTCTACCCTAATATTATGGCACACTTGATCTGGCACAACACAAATGGATAATACATTTTATAAGGAATGCAGTTTCCCAGAAAGGCACACAAACGACTTAAACAGGATTCCTGGGTAGCATGAATGCTAAGAACAAAACACACCACCCTTAAATAGCTTGGCCATACAAGGAATATGATGATAATGACTATGATGATGATTATGATGACAATGATAATGATGATGACAACCCAAACCACAAAAAATTGATTTTACGGAAGACATAGGATTGTTGTTTCCCATGACCTCCACCAGATCAGTTTTGACTGTGTTATACCATTCATCCATTCCTTCACTTGGAATACTAACACAGTGTCAAAAAAGACTGTTCATGCACAGCAAAAGTATATCACTCAAAGTGAACATTTCCTTTTACTGGAATTGTTTAACTAACTCAGCATACACATGATGATGTGCTTGCTTGTAAAATGACACTTTGAAGAGAACCAGAATTCAGTCAGCAATATTTTTTCATTTAAGCTTTAATGAACTTTGACATAAACTATCATCCTTTGTTAACTCACCTTGGTAATTGGCAGAGCATGTTTTTGGAAAGACATAATAAGGTTACAGTGGTGAGTCATATAACTTGATGGTTATTATACAATGGTTAATGGTTTGCTTTTACTAAACTTCAAAATTGTTTCATTTCAAAATTTACTCCTCAATTCAACCTCATGATTTTTAACATGAGTATATCATGAGGTCCTGGGTAACTGATATAAACAGGGCCAAAGGGCGATGAGAAAGCCAGAAATGTTGGGAAAAAATCTGCATGCACCAACTAAATGTATAACTCAATGTATTATTAAATTATGAAGGAAATACACCGAGACAACAAACAGAAATATGTCACACACAAAAACAGTGTTTAATGTACTGTAAATTTGTACCCAAAACCTTTTTCTGTTTCAAACATAAGTAACAGGTGTTTGTTTCTGAGCCTACTTCATTTTCTTTGCGGCAACATCACACCAATGCCTGAACAGCAGTCGCTGCTTTTGGTTGCTCAATGTAGGCGCAATCTCAATAGCCTTCAATCCAACTGGTGCACATTTAAAATATCTATTAAGTTACTATATATCTATTCAGTGGCTATTATATGTTTATCCAGCAAGAGATATCGCTGTGGAATCAACTGAATGCTGCCTAGTACAACCAAAATAGAGTGAAACTCGGTAATAATGTCATGAAAGGGACTGTATACTTTGTGTTGTTATAAACACATGTTGTTGTAACAGAGGAGTATGATATTGTTAGGAATTAACTGATACGATGTAATATTTGATGCTCTATACAAAGTGTCACATAAACCCATGTAGTTATAACTGGGTTTCACTGTATTTTGGCAAACTCTTTGTGGGTTAAGTATGACTATCATACATTCTTCAGAGCACTTCTTCTTCCGCTCATCATTCTACTCCCATAAATTAAACAGCATGACTTCACATATAAGAAACCTATAACCTTCAGCATTAAGAGAAAATTCTTCTTACACTTGTTTCTAATTCTGAACTGATTTAAGTGGCACTCACTTCATTTCTGGGTCCTCTTCAGGAGAGCTCTCGCCTTCCAAAGCTGCATAACCTCTGTCTTTCTTTGAATCCTTCTTGTCCTTACGTTTGCCAATAAGAAGGTCCTTTTTAGAAGGTCGGTCATGGCCATCATCACTAACTGCAGAAGAATTGACACGGAAAATGTAATACAGTATGTTCAACAAACTTCAGTCCTCAGACACTTTGGCACAAGTCACAAAGCAAGCAACAGTTTCAGGTGCCAACAATGGAAACAATAAAACATGCAATACACAAGGTTCAAAAATACTACAAGATAGATTTTTATTTGTATTAGTATACCCTTAAGGTAAAATGAACTGCAATTTATGTATCTATGTGTTCATGTTCCAAAACAAGAGTAAATTAGCGAAACAATTTTCATAGAAGTTTATAAGGGCAGTAAAACCTTTGCAAAATTTTCAGCTTGACAAAGCCAGCACCACTGAATACAGAATTTTCAAACACTGAGCAACAGTTGGTCTTAGAGCAAAATATAGTCATCATCACTGAAAATATAAACAAAGTGGCAAATTAATTATCTAATTAATTCCTACTTCATAACTTCACAACTTACAAAACATTCCAAGAAATGCAGAATTCAGTTTGGCTATACTACAAGCATCACTGTGCCTACAGATTTTATGCCAGTCTTCTATGTTGAGAATTCCTAATAAATCTATCATCTACGCTACATATGCGTCCACTGAACTAGCTGTCTCAAGTGCTTACACTTGACTTGTATTTGGGAGGTTCTTGGTTTGAATCTCAGCCAAGACTGAGGTTCTCTGTAGTCTTCCCCAAGTCCCACCACACAAATGCCAAGGCAAAACCTTAAAACAGGCCATGGCCACTCCCTCCGCACCTTTTACTACTCATTACTCATTATCACCCAATCATTTGACACTACATACTCTTCAGGTATTGACAGTGCTGTTAAATAAACTACAAATAAAACAGTTTTGTAAGCATCTGATATGTAACAAGCTCGACCATTCATATACAAAATTTATTGAAAATATTGCAAAACACATAAAACTTCAAGTGCAGTGCACGAATTTCCATAATGAAAGCTCGAATGTTACTAATCCTAACATAACCTATTATAAATTTGATAATGCAAATAATCTGTCATGGTATTGCACAATCATATCCACTGTTTTCCTGAAAATCGTTAGCTGGAAAAGCACGTATTTAAGAAGAGTATTTAAATTTGGCCACAAGTGCTCCTCCATATTGTCAGTCATCACACTGCACATTTGGCTTTCAGGAAAACTGTAGGTTAAGAAGTTACAGAAACCACCATTCGACTCGCCTGACAGTACTCGTATAATTTGCAGGACACAACTTTATGACACACATTCGATATTAAATGATCTCCGAATATCGTCAGTTATTAACTCTACAAGAGTAACATAATTTGAGGTTATGTTTGATACAGGAAAGTTAGCTTTTACAGCGCTCTTAAAGTACCATTTACATTATTTAAATTGAATGTAGCTCATTACAAATTCTGTGAACTTAGACTTGTACCACGCGTAATGTACCATTATCTCATATCATGCGTAAGTAATACTGTAAACGAAGACGTACAATCGCTTTCATTGCTCTTCTTCCCCGATTCTGAAGCATATAAGCCTGGGAAATCCTTTTCCACATCTGGACTTTCGAATTCCATTCTGTTTGAAACTTCTGTTCTTCTACTTCCCTATCATGCGTTCTATGACAATTAAAATACACATGATGTGGATACAGAACGTACGTCACCAACTACGTCTTGCAGCCATTTCTAATTGTTGTTTCCATGGAAACAACAACCACAGATCATCCAGTATGAGAAACAACAGACGCGACATCTGAACTACTACTACTACTACTACTACTACTACTACTACTACTACTACTACTACTACTACTACTACTACTACTACTACTACTACCACCACCACCTTTCATCTGCTAGTTGGCATCACTTCCTTTTACTTTTCGCGTTTTTATTTCCTATCGGCTCTTTCCTGCCTCTGCTGGTTAACGACAGTTCGCAGCTTTTCCGCGGTCAGGTCCACGATAAGGCGGCATCTAATATTGCCGTTTATATAGGGCCAGGATGCTGGATCGTTAAGATTGGGTAGCAATACACTTAATTTTTGTCGCCAGCCGCAGCCGTTCTTAGTCATTATTCGTAACCGATGACGAAGTAGAGGCACTGCGTTCAGCGTGGTCACCCGAAGTCGTGTAATTGTCATTGTCACCATCACACACTGGTGCCGGGCTTATGGAGTCGGAGAGGTGCCCTGTTGCTATATTTCGACCGTTTGCAGTACTTTTAACCAACCATTTTCCCAGTGTTTCACATCCTGTCGTGGCGTGCTTTCGCCGCTTACGGCTTTCTGCCCGAGACGAGCGTTTAGACTTCATGGTGCAGGGTCTTCTTATAGTACTGTGCAAAATAATAACTGTATTATTTTCGTTAAACATTAAATGCAACTGGAATGTTTTTATTTTTTAAATTCTTGTTACCAGACAGGCAGGCGTACTGATTGCTTAGACGATCGTAACCGCTTCGATGTCAATGTTCCTCTGATGTCACACAGTGAGCACTATTCTCGGAAAGAGGGGTAATGTGGCAGAGGCAGGCAGCGCGAAACCACGAAGCGCCAAACCACTCGAGTTTATTAGCACTTGGTTCAGTCTTAATTTATCGAAATAACACACCCTTCCCAATGGAATCGCGTGCTTGGGATAGTGGATGCATATTTTGCTTATTTATGTGCCCCCCTTCGAACACGTGCCTCACGTGCCTTTGTTACCGCTACCACCATTCTGGCTACAAATGGGAAACTGATCTCCTTCCGTTGTACTTGCATCCATGTCATCGAAGAGAAAGTACTGTAATGTGTTTCAGTGTTGAAGAATTGTGGTTTACCACATGTCACAGAAACTTGGTAGTAAGCACAGTTACAACCTCAGTACATTTAATGACTTCCAGCTGATACTTGTCTTCGAAAGTGGACTCCGTAAATGTTAAATATTAAGGACAGGAGCATTCTATCATGTAACACAGCTCCATACTTATATGTGATCAAAATCTGGAATATACAGTTATATTGGTTCACACTATGCAGTTCCCAGACACTGTCATTATGTTAAGACATAAGATGAACAGATGATGATGTGAAAATAAGAATGATACATCATTAACCCAACCATTTTATTGGCACCCACATATAACACGAGTCGCCCTACAGACAACACGGCGTAGGCAGCACGTCGAAACAAAGCATGTAGTACACAGTATATGTGACTGCTGTTGCAGAATAGGTACTTTGAGGGGTGTTCAAATAAAACCTTTCGCAAGAGCAGAGGCCATTAAAAGCAGGAACGTACCCCAAGGGGAGGGGGGGGTTGACCTGGCTGCCGACCCCCCAAATGCCCCAAAATCGAAATAAAAAAAACACGGATTTTCTATATATTATGATATCAAGCATTTTACGTGATTTATCCTTCAACCGAAATCAGCTATGGACATCGGCTGGTAACTACTATATTAGAATTTTGAAAAAAAAAAATTAGTCACATTAAAAAAACAAGAAGATACTTATATTTGTATGTATATAAATGCAGCTGCAAATAGTGTTATGTTTTACGTACTACATGTTTTTATGACAATTTTTAAAATCAAACATAAATTACGTATAGCCTCAGGGTCAGAACCCACCTCCCCCCCCCCCCCCCCCAGCGAAAAATTCTGGGTATTCACCTGGTTAAAAGAGTCCCCACGGGCGCTGAAGTAAGCATTCCATTGAGACTCCAACATACTAACCGCCTGCACAACGACGTCCCTGGTTAACTGCAGAACTACAGCATCACCACGGCCTTCACGCAGCGCCATGCATGGATTTCATTTGAACAGTCACAGACTTTATTTGATCACCTCCACCTAATCATAAGGGATAACAAATATAACACCGGTACTAAGCAAATATCAGCAAAAGCATTCAGTATTCAGACAACATTCTTCTGCCGCATGTTATTTTCAGCTAAATGAACTTCCGTAGGATCAACTGAATTTTGAACAGTCGCCTCTTCATTCCGAATTTTGTGTGTGTGTGTGTAATTAACCACTGCATGTAAAGCAGCAGATGCTTTCTCGTCTGCCAGCTGTCGGTAGTAGCTGTAGGGAACAATCCAAATGGAGATCCTGATTTCTGCAAGAAAAGATGAAGGACTTCGAATTACGCAATTCAGAGATTAATATCTATAATAATACCCTAGATTAACACATAAAAATATTACTATGCTTCTCGTTACTTGTATGCAGGGCTGTGGAGTCGGAGTCGGAGTCGGAAATGATTTTTCGGTGGAGTCGGAGTCGGAAGGAATTTTAGGTGGAGTCGGAGTCGGGAAGGATTTTTCGGTGGAGTCGGAGTCGGTAAAAATATACCGACTCCAACTCCGACCTCAGTCTAAAATCTTAACTAGATACTCCAACTCCAGAGGCCTGATAGCTACAGTAACCATTAGACTTATACTTAAATATAGGTTATAAGTAAAAAAAGTAGCCTGATGATTCACGTGGTGGCGATGAAATGTCTTATAGGTTTACCGTTATTAATACATACTGAGCTTTTATGAAGGAGTCGGAGTCCGAGTTTTAAAAATCGAGGAGTCGGAGTCGAAGTTTTAAAAATCGAGGAGTCGGAGTCCGAGATTTTTTGTACCGACTCCACAACCCTGCTTTTATTCACACATCCACTGCCAGTATATTTCGACAGAACTTTTCATGTTGTGTAGGCCTACACAACGCGGACTAGGTCCTTACCAATGTCAATTACAAAGGTGGTGATTAAGATTAGTTGATATTTTCTCAAAGACGTTATGGTCGTTGGGTATATAATCATGGATATGATGATACAGACCAGCTCGAATCCCAAGGCCGGCAATATGCACACAGGCTTCTTCTGTAAACACACAACATAAATCAGACAGTGGCGCTTCAGTGCAGTACATTTCTTTTTACATGTTAAGGTGGTACGTGAGGAATCAATCCACATGCATAGAAGCCCAAGAATACTATTTCTGTATTTATTCTCTTCCTAGACAGCAGTCAGCACTGTTATTAGTTACAACTGGAGCCACGAAGTGGCAGCAATGAACGGAGCGGAAAGGCACCTATGCTTCAGTCGGTATTACAGTCTCGACTTTACCAAAAAATTCGCACGGCGTCCATATTCAGGGAATCGTAAGTTAAAGTGTCCTTTAAAGCTATAAGATGTAATGGTTCCAAGGCGATTTATCTGTGGACACGGTAGATGTAGCTGGGAATTTGTACATTTCCCCATTCTGTTAATATTCCGCCATCATTTAGCGTTCGCAATTCTTAATGGTTACCAAACAGACCACACGGCGACAGGAGTAAATGCAGTGAGAGGTACTTAACGCTTCAGTGGGTATTACTGTCTCGGTATTTGCCGGAAAAATTACTTGGAAAGTCCATAGCTAAGTTTAACATGAATAACAGCAACAAGAGTTCTCGGCAGCTACGCTCTGAACAGATTCTCTTGTCAGTGCGAGCAGAAAACATCAACATACGAATATCTACATAACAAAAAGCATCGTGCCCTGTGCAATATTGCTCCTCACTTTTTTATTTTATTGTTTTTACTGCTGCTTTTCTACTTGATTTCAACTACCACTTTCATGGTATTTTACATAATAACATATATAAATTATAATCGAGAACTTCAACTTTAACAATACCACACGTCACTAAAATCTGAAGAAACATTGGAGACATCGATCTTCCCAGACAGGAATATAATGCACACTGTGTTGTCTTTAATACAAGTGCGCACCCAAAGGGGGGCGGGGGTTGCCGGGCTGCAGGCCACCCCCAAACCCACAAAACCGAAATTTAAAAAATGCAGATTTTTTAGATATTATGAGGTGAAATATTTAACGTGATTTCTCCTTCAGCCAAAATCAGCCACTGAAGTCGGCTGATGACTAGTACATTATAATTCTGAAAAATAAATTAATAAAATCAAAAAAAGACGATAGGACACTGTGTTTGAGTCACTGAACTTTTAGTTGTAGGTGTATGTATAGAAATGCAGTTGCAAACAGTGTTATGTTGTACTTACTACATGACTTTTGAAACATAATTTTTAAAATCACACATAAATTATATATAGCCTCAGGGTCAGCCTCGCGGCCCCCCCCCCCCCCCCAAGGAAAATTCTGGGTGCGCACCTGCTTTATTACTACTGCGTACAGGCCTATACCGACTAGATAAATGTAGCCGCAGATACAAATTACAAAAGTATAAAAATAGTGTTAACTGCAAACCATATATTCTACGAATATACATAACACAAAGTGACGTTCTGTTACAAACTTATACACACAGTTTCCAGGGCCGAACCATCTGGACGGGCCAGCCGGGTAGTTGCCCGGGCCGCCAACATATAAGGGGCGCTAAGACGTCACTGGAACACTGGGAAATACGGTGCTAGTTAACTCGGTTTTCCACACGCCAAAGAATTCCTCCACAGACTATCCGCAGTTTGGGAATGCGTCCTCAGAAGCTTGCCAGTGCTGTCCGACGCCAAAAACTTTAAATATTATCGGTTTCAAGAGACCCCAAATTATTTACCTTCCCGGGGCGCCCAAATGTCTTGGGCCGGTCCTGACACCTATGTCGTACTGTGGTGAGCTTTACACATGGGACTTGTAATACAATCTGACGCCACGACTTCGCAACAAGGATAACCACAGAAACAGAAAAATAACGTAGGAAGACCACTAATAGGTCGATGATAATATGCAACCATAAAATTTATTCTGATCAAAACCGCACCAACTTCTCTACTGTACTCACTTTATGAACTCCGAACAGAAGGATGCCGTACAGCAAGACATCCACAACACCCGCAACAAGGGCGAAGATACCGAATGCATTGGCTGAAAAAGCACGCCATATACAATCAGAAATGAGACAACAGATCAGCGCGCGCGTGCGTGTGTGTGTGCGCGCGCGCATGTAGTTTATTGACCTCCATATCAACATCTACGTCGTACAGATTTTAATAAAATTTCATATTATATAGACCATGCATACTGTCTTAAAATTAATAACACCAACAAACGCACGCGGTAAATATATATATAACGTAATTAATTAGAACAAACCAACAATTATGCACAAAATTCACGAAGTTATATTTACCTTGACATTATCCCTACATGTTTCAATTGACATACCATCGTCTTCAGGGGACACAAAGTGTTACAGTTACGAAAGCATCAAGAAGTGTAAATTCTTCCTACATGCATCAAATCTGGTCTATAAAAAAATCCAAGCAACGAGCAGCATATGGATGTGAGGTTTGTTCTAATTAATTTGTAAATATGCACGGCGCACAACATATAAAAAACACATACAACGTATTTAATCAATTGCTGTACTGCTCTCTTTAATGTCTCGAATATTTAGCATGTCCAACATCAACGTAAACGCACTGCTGCCAACGACATGCAACACACTGACATGTCTGTTATATCGTTTGTAGTGGAATGGCGACATAGGCAATGCCAATTTTTAGTCCCAAGTTCATTTAGTGTTCTTCGGTTTCAGCCTACAGTGTTCGTCAGAGTAAGTGTTCTTCGGTTTCAGCCTACAGTGTTCGTCAGAGTAAGTGTTCTTCAGTTTCAGCCTACAGTGTTCGTCAGAGTACCGCGCAACTAAGGTCTAAGAGATGATCAGGATGGATACTCTCCACTTTGCAGGAAAATAAACACTGGCAAAATATCTCACGTCACCGTAGCAACCTACTGACTCACCACCCTGGTGAGCGTTCCTCCAAAAACAAAGAGTTGATGGAAGGTGCATTTTGGTCCTGCGGCGTTAACAGTAGCCAGCACCTGCGACAGTTATGGCCGTATGAGTCTTCTGAAGACAGATTGCATCATACTGACACCCCCTAGTAGGTCAAATACGCGTTCTCATGTTACGCCTGGAATTTCGGTGGCCCGCCACACCAAGTTGAGTCGACTGACCGTACCGTTCAATTTAAAAGTGTCTTCCATCAGACCAGACAACAAAAGCAGGAAAACATTCTCTTTCGTCACACATCTGTAAGAATCACTCACAAAGTCCCATTCGAGGACTGGATTGTTCTCTTAGATGTAGCAGTCTTGGCACGTACGGTTTCAACTTTGCATGCCGATGGTTTTACGAATACTAACCTCATGGGAACACTGCCTTGCAGACATATTTGGAGATAATGCGAAGGCCTGTAATACTGTCACAACATGCTCAATGTTGGCTGAACTGCAGGGTCTTACGGATCGGTTCTTGTTGACCCTTCGCTTCGCTCTGTCAGCTTCAGACATATCACCTAACCATGTGCAGTCGAACTCGGTTATAATATCATGAAAGGGACTGAATATTTTGTGTCGTTATAAACGAGTTTCATAACCGAAGAGTAAAATGTTATGATTAACAGTGAGGAATTAATTGGTACCACATAATATTCTGACTCTGTACGCGAGGTGTCGTATATACTGATGTCGTTGTAAGGGGGTTCTACTGTAATTGTTAACCGCGTCGGTAATGGTTTTCCACATTCATTTCTCCAGTCCCTCTCATAATGGGCAGTTCCTGTGGGCAATCTCAGAATTAAATTATAAATACAGTCTAACTCGGTTATAACGTCATGTAAGGGGCTCAATATTTTGTGTCATTACAAGCGAGGAATATAATGTTATGGATAACAGTGTCGAACTAATTGGTACCACAGAATATCTGACTCTACAGGCGAGGTGTCGTATAAACCGATATCGTTATAACCGGGTTCTACTGCGTTTTAGCCCCGAGTTCCACCAGGTGGAAACAACCGAATGGTACAGGTGTTCTTTTAGCAAGTATCTGTGAAGTCGTCTGTTAAATAATATTTATCGTCCTTTATGTCTTAAATCGTAACACTACGATTGAATCGCATTCATTACTAAGAGTTTCAAGATGGTAGTTGAGTCATACTACTACAGCAGCCAATGCCAGGACTTGAGTACGTTTCCGTTTCTCTAATGACCCTTACGGCGTGAACTCTGACGTGAAAACTAACCCATCACTGACCACAGAACATTCTAGAATTCGGTAGCGTGAGGCGTTCTAGGTTTCATAAGGTACTGCACACCGAGGTATGGAGCTCTTCGCCGGCAGTAGGACGTTGTCAAGGATTTGGTGCGAGTTCCCTATTGGGCAGTTGGCCTTAAAAGTATAGATAGCAGCCATGAATCAAAATTCGTTATATATCGCAAAGTTTGCTGCAACATATTTCGGCTTTAAACATGTTGCAGTAAAACTTCACAACATATAAAAACTTTTGCTATTAACGGCTACAATCCTTACTTCTGTAAATCTTCATCACATTGGGATGTCGCACTTAAACCTTTAGAGACGGAATGTACTCTGTTTTATATAAGGACTCAGCGCGCACCGCGCTGTAAAGACTCTCCACTTCGGTTATAAAAACCAGTCTCTTAATGTTTTATAAGGCAAAAGTTGCTGTTTGTTCTGAGATCCGTACAAAACACATAAACGCAATGTGGGCACCATTTAGAATTTTTTAATGTTAAACCTGGTGGTACGTAAAGTTACCGCTAGGCTTTAAAAGGTTAAACGTAGTTTGCCTTAAGTTGTCGTCAAGATGTGTTGCTGGATTATTACAAATCCATCTGTTCAGGTCAGATTAGAGATGAAAGCGTCAGACTAGTAATTATTAATATTATGACAACCTGTTTTCTTCAAGGACACAGTGTACGACTCAATTGTTAGTAATTTATAAATTCGTATCTTGCTAACCAAAGCGTGGGTAGTTAGTGTAACAGCCCGTTTCGCTGCATCCCAATAAGCCTGCCAAATAAACGACCCTGAGTTCCACCTAACCATCGCCACCGATCCCAATGCACCGCGCTCGAACGGAGAACGCGGCGACAGGAGCAGTCCTTGCAGCCTGGCGTACTCTGTGTGGTGGCAAGGCCAGTGTACTGTGTACCTCAGCCAGGGTCTCCGTTTCCGGAAGCAGCAAAGACCTACTTCCGTTGCTTAGATTGTAACTGCAATGACACCAGTTTATTTTACACTGCATACCATTGGCGCACCCTGGGGGGCGGGGGTGGTGGGAGGAGGAGGGCTATCGTGCTGCATCCCCAAAAGCGAGATTAAAAAAAAAAAAGACAGATTTTGTAGACACAATGATATGAAATGTTTCACGTGATTTTACGCTTCAGCGAAATCAGCCACTGAAATCGGCTACTGACTGGTACATTGGAATACTAAGAAACATAACAAAACATACGAATATGGAAATTATTTTCTTTTTCAGTTAGTCTCTAATTTTGCCTGTAACGTAATTGGATGTTGGCGCGGAGATTTTGACATGATTTTCGTAACTTAGTTTTAAAATCAGACATAAATTATACATAACCTCAGTTCCAACCCCCCCGGCCCCAAAAAGGAAAATTCTGAGTGTGCCTATACTGCATACTACTACCATCTAGCGGAATACACCAGTTGGTAAGTGCAATCCTCACGTGTCATCCGTATTGTTCTAACACGTCAACAGAAAACACCATCATGCTGTCCGTGCGCCTTATTAGCGCCTACAGCATGGGCGTCCATTTGACTGGTCCAGGGATCCATTTTTTTCGAAACCAAAGGTGTTCCACAGTAAAATCTTTTGGGAAACGCTGGATTAAACCATGAGGAAAATAACATTTATGTTTTCCCTATACGACAAATAATATTCTGAGAAAAAAAGCAGAATGGAATGACGTACCAGCCAAGTCCATCCCACCATTATTGCTGCAGTCCGTGGGTCACATGAGCAGCAGTAGCAATTCCACTGCTTCACAGCAGGGCAACAGTTCGCTACAAACGGCATGGTGCACTCTCTGCAACAGACACAGAACGTCTAATTCAGAGTGGTCAACCCGCAGACACTCGAGCCACAAATGCAGACTTTTTGTAGTCCAAGCACACTGATGCATGCGATTTGTTCTAAAATAGGGTTGCTTTGTGCAGGTGACGATATGAATGACCTGCTCTGTAATGCGAAGCGTCTATGTACAAAAATATAGCAGTATGTCGCATACAACACACACAAGGAGCAGCAGTCTTTGACTACGGAAGATCAGAGGGTTGCAGGTGTGGGCAAGAAGCAGCAACGACATGACTTAACGTTATCCATATTCCGTGCATTATACTGAGTACAGTGTTTAACCCAACTACCTGCACAGGTAAACTTAGTTATTTTGTGATGCTTCTCCTACATGCTTCTGCCCCTACAGGCCATCTTCAGGGTGTTACTGTCAAAGGAATACATTTATAACAAGTGCTGTCCAAGAAGTGCGTATGTTAAGTCAAAATACAATGTTATCACTTAAAATGTTGCTAAAAATGTATCAAATGTAGATTAATTACATGCACTTTACATTTTTTAATACTTCTGTGTTTGTGAACATTTACATACCTACTGACGTCTTCGTTCTAAACAAGCAATGCCCTGAAAATAATGAAGAATTATAAGTCATGTATTTCTTTTTACACACGTTGGTTGAATTGCTGTAGTTCAACTACATAAAGTGAATAGCCACACCCTGTGTTTTGTGTCGATGTTTATACTCAAGTGGACCACCGCGTACTGCGTTTGTGTCCGAGTAAGTAATTTGTGGTGTTGTAACATTTATGGTAGAGCCGGACACGCCACAGATGACAACGGCGCGCATGCGCTTTGAATGCTGGATGACTAAGGCTACAGACATACACTCACAATATGCAATACTTATTGGTTTTCCATGGCAAAAATGGTGAAGCGAACGCGCCTCAATGTTACTTTTATACGTCCACTGTTACGTTTACACGTACATTGCATGCCTTATTTACATAGCTCTCCATATTTCAGTTCACTGGAGACGGAGGAAAAGTTACAACAGTGCTTTAATTATGCTACATGAAGCAGATGTTCTTGTGAATGGCGTGGCAAATTTCTTTATGGACTTTTGTCCTGTCGCGTCAATTTGCGAAAAACTTCTTACTTTTTCATATTTTTCATATACGAAGTTCGCAACTTACATCTACCTCTTAGCACAGGCGTAAGTTGGGTAATAGCGGGGAGGGGGGGGGGGGGGAGGAAAAATCGTTCATATTTATTAGAAACTTCAACTTAGTAACAAAAAAAATTCTTGGGTAGAAAAATACTGGAGGGGCATTTGCCCTTCCTGTCCCCCCACCCCAAGTTACGCCTATGCCTCTTACTGCTGTACGGCATTTTTATCAGAACTTTAATCAACTCCTTTAAGTTTTGCTATAGATAACATTTTAAATTGCTTACTAAATTAGCCTTCACTTTTGCCTCACTATAAACATGGCAATGATTTGTGATGTTCAGCAGATTGCTCAAGATATTCACGGTTGAGGCTTGTCAAATCCCTCAATGACCTGGTACACAGACTATTAAGTACACACGTTCTGATTAAAGGTAAATACCATTAGTCAATACCAAGCAGGCCCACACAGCCCCCACTTCAGGACTCGCAGTTTGGCAGTGACTCATACATGTTAAAACTTTTCTACCATGTTTGTAGTCTGCAGCAGGACAAAAGTCTCGCAGGTTCGACTACCAACAGACTATTTCACCATACAGGATAAGACTTACTTCCAGACTTGGGTTCGTGCAGACTTGCCTAGAGAGAAGTCTGCTTGCGTACGGACCCCAAGTTTTAACGTGTATGGCGACTGCAGAGACAGTGGTAGTGCGGACCTTATTAATACTTATTCATATCTGACTTTAATCAGCGTGCATGTATTAACAGTTTAATGTGCATCTTCTTCTTCTTCTTCTTCTTCTTCTTCTTCTTCTTCTTCTTCTTCTCCTTCTTCATCATCTTCTAGTGGCCCTACAACTTTACGTTAGTTTTGGCCTGTTGAATTATTCCTTTCCATTTATTTCTATCTTGTGAAAGTTTCTTCCAGTTTTGGACCTTCATCACGTTTAGGTCGTTCCTGACGTCTTCCGCCCATCTTAATTTTGGTCTTCCGCTGTGTCTTGGAGCTATAGGTTTCCAGTTTATTTTTTTCACCGTCCTGTCATCAGGCATTCTTTCAATATGGCCTAGCCAACTGATTCTTTGGGCTTTGACGTATCTCACTATATTAGCATGGTTAATAAGAATATCCAGTTCATCATTTGTTCCAATTCTCCATCTATCTTCACTCACTTTAATTGGTCCAAATATTTTCCTTAATATTTTCCTTTCGAACACCATCAATTTTGTTCAATTTTGACTTTAAGTGTCCAAGTTTCACATGCATAAGTAACTACTGGTCTAACTATGGTTCTATAAAGCTTTAATTTAACCTTTCTTGAGATCTGCTTACTAGTGAACATTACTTTGTTTGCGTAGTATGCACAATTCCCTCCCGCGATTCTTTCTTGGGTTTCTTGTTCGATTGAATTATCTTCGTTTACTATTGATCCAAGATACTTATATGCTTTTGTTTTTTTCAAATTGCATGTCTTCTATGTTAACATGAGTTTCAATAGATGTGTTCCTTGAACACTTCATACATTTTGTTTTCGCCATATGTGCACCTACTCGATGGAAGAATTAGGAGGCCTCAGTCACGAATTAATTAAGAAATTTTTGGAACTTCGCACTCTGTGGAGGTACATGATCAGCTTTATTCCTAGACCGCTTTACCAAGGGACAGGACACACGCTGTTGGTTGCTGTATTTATTTCTTAGTCTGACTGCTTCCAACTACTCATTGTAGGTGTAGACGGTTACTGTTGCACCTCTTCACACTCAATGACACACACATGCATGCACACACACACTCGGTAGGACCCCTCTGGACAAGGGATCGGCCCGTCACACATACCTCTACCTGACAACACAAAACACTGACAAGAGATAGACACCCATGCCCCCGGCATGGTTCGAACACGCAATCCCAGCCTACGAGCAACCGCAGACCTACGTTTTAGACCGCGCGGCCACCGCAATCAGCTAATTGTTGTATTTCAAGGAATAAACAAAAGCATTCGCTACTTCCAGCCCTTTCCGAACATAATTGTTGTTATTACGCGAAATTAATTATATAAGAAAGCCGATCTGTTGTATCCATGAATGTTGCTATTGCTTGGTCAGAGTGAGCGGTATTACATACAGTCACCTTCACACAGTCATGGTCTTAGCAGCATAAAATTAGCATATGCTGCCCTTGAAATTTTGATCTTGTGTCCATGTGGCCCATGAGATACATGCTGAATCACTGTGATCGTCTGCCTTGCCCCGCATCACAACACTGTGATATTACTTCAGTCACAGCTCTCGGGCAGCTGTTTGCTTTGAACCTATTGACGTCTGTCTGTATACAGTCCTGTACTTACATTTATATACCAGTAAGGGTGCTAAATTACATAGGAATTTATTCATTTCCTGCCATGTGACTGTAATATAAATCCTGATCAGAAAAGTACGAACTTGCATTTATGATTCCTACAGACGAAATACAAATACAAATATTTATATAATCAAAGCTTGACCTTCCTTACTCAGCAGAACTACGCCGTTGTTCATACTAGTGACACAATTTGTCAGTAACCGAACATCGCTACAGCAAAGTATATTACAGGGAAGTGAGCCATAAGGCTCCGATCGCTCTGATATTCGTATCTTATTACAATGAACAACAGTAGAAATTATCCAGACCTTCAGGTTCCAGAAGCGATTCTCCTCAAGACGCCAAATCAGAGTGTTACGCTGCAATATCCGCGTACCTATGTCTATTTTGCATTTATCGCAGTTAGGTATGACGCCATGGGGACCACAGACACACAGTTTCTGAAGGTTGTTTCCTGGACATATTAACCCTTTAAAGACGAAGCTTATCTGTTTTATATAAGGACTCAGTGCGTACCGCGCTGTAAACAGTCTCCACTCCGGCTATAAAAGCCAGTCTCTTAATGTTTTATATGGTAGAAGTTGCGGTTTGTTCCGAGATCCGTACAAAACACATAAACGCAATGTGGGCACCACGTAGAATTTTTTAATGTTAAACCTGGTGGTATGTAAAGTTACCGCTAGGCTTTAAAAGGTTAAAGTTGTTCCAAAACATATACGTGCCGATCCCAGTGGCCGTACGGTCTAAGGCGTGAGTCTGCAGCTGCTTGCTCGCTGGGATTGTGGCTTCCAATCCCGCCGGGGGCATGGATTTGTCTCTTGCGAGTGTTGTGTGTTGTCAGGCAGCGGTCTCTGCGTCGGGCTGATCATTCGTCCAGAGGAGTCCTATCGAGTGTTGTGTGTCTGACAGTGGTCGTGAAGCCTGAATAATAAGACCCTGGCCCCCTAGTGGCTGTTGTGCCATGGAAAGGAAAAACATTCACGTATGTAATGCACGTGACACACAAGCACGACTATATCAAACAAAATAAGGAAAAATGGAATGCAACGAGAATAAGAACGGTAACGTCGTCAACGTCCGCGCCATTAAGGCATACAGAGGGAGTAGAGGTATAGCTCCACTCGTTCTTAACCTAGTCACCAAATAGAGGTGAGCAGTCAGCTTCACGCTCCGGCCGCCTTTCCGCCGGGTAAAGAACCCCGGTACCCACGAAGAAAGAGGATGGACTGGCCATAGACCTAGTCTTGGCGTTTTGGGGAAAAGCAAAATCTCTTGCCCCTCTCGGGATTCGAACCGCGGGCTCAGCAACCCCATAGACTTGACACCATACCAACTAACCTATCCTCGCTGTTAAGGTAATGATAATGACCTTACAAAGATGTGTATTAACCTTTTAAAGCCTAGCGGTAACTTTACATACCACCAGGTTTAACATTAAAAAATTCTACGTGGTGCCCACATTGCGTTTGTGTGTTTTGTACGGATCTCAGAACAAACAGCAACTTTTGCCTTATAATACATTAAGAGATTGGTTTTTATAACCGAAGTGGAGTGTTTACAGCGCGGTACGCACTGAGTCCTTATATAAAACAGATACGCTTCGTCTTTAAAGGGTTAACCAACAGGTATCTGGACACTTTATGTACCGTATGTGGATAAGAAAGAAAGGAGTGCAGGGCTGGTTAGATTTCAGGCTCAATACGAAAATAAATTTCGCGCCCCTACCTTCTCGTAGTCGTGGATGTACTATGCGTATAGGGCAACGTACGGATTTGTGTACAAAATACGTTTCAAACAAAATCTGAAACACACGCAAACATTTTGGGGCCCGCACAGACAGCGAGTCTTAAACCGGCCCTGGAAATGAGGTACAAAATTTCTGACAACCTGTCCCATAATAATAAAAAATACAGATCATTATATATTATCTGGCAACCCGCATCACACTCCACTTAACTGTCAGACCGTTTAACTTGAAGGCAGGCGGCACATCGATGACCGCTATTCTAATTTACATTTGTCGGAGTCCACGCATGTTATTTCAATGTGCTGGAGTTACTGTTACTATTGAATTTGGACGTCAAAAGTATTAAACATATAAACTACATCCTATTTAAAGCTAGTGGAATTTTATGTAAATCCTTTCTTTGAAGTTGTCTTCTGTACACCATTGGGCAACGTGAGAGTCTATAAAAATGACACAAATTCATACCTACTTTACCCTAAAAAATTTTCATAATGTATCGTGTGTTACTGACACAAAATTATTAATTCTAGTCCCTATGCAGGCTTTAACCAATTCGTGTATACTTGCCGCTGTAATATCCAGTGCGCTCCGTAACTGCGTTGCGTATTAAAAGAGCTGTTTCTAACGGTGATCTAGTGGCAGGCCTGCTCAACCTTTTATGCGGTGCGGCCAACTTCGAAAAAATTTGGCTTGCATGCGACCAACATGAAATTCAATACACAGAATAAAGCATGGGTAGGTATACGTCTAATTATATGTATTGATTTTACTGGTGTATTTTTATACAACGTGTACAATAAAAATATACGAATGATAATAGGAAAACCATTTATAAGAAATGCAATTCACAACCTAGAATCGGGTGTTACTCTATTTCGCACCATTTTACAAAACTAATTAGTATTACGTTTCCATAAACGAACAGTTTGAAGTTTTCAAAATTGCTTCGGCTTTGTTAGGGAAAGGGTTCAAAGACTTTCCTCGCTTCAAAAGTCTCCTCTGGCAACAAAAACACTTTGTCGCGGGCAACATGTTTCCCGCGATGGCAACATGTTTCCCGCGATGTACAGCTTGAGCGGGCCTCACCTGGAGAATGAAAAACAAATCGAAAACTCTGAACAAAATAAATATGGAGGTGTTAACATTCTTATTATAGTAAGATGGTTTCAGAATTAATAAATTTGTAGCCTGTGTTCGTTGCAATCTCCCTACAGACGTACAATTCGGTTTAGTGAAGGGTGCGATCTGTATTTTGGCATACTCGGAATAGTCAGATGCGTCGACTACGGAGGTACATGGAAAAGCAATACGTTATGTTCTCCACATGTATATTGCATCCCGTAATTTTGCTCTCAAAATGGTGGTCCCACAACCAAACTGTTTACCTTGAACACAGCAAAGCCAGAAGCTTGGACACAAGATGTCTGTTACGTCCGCCGCACGAACCTCCTTCAATTGCGCCCTCCTTCACCACTCTACAACTGGCTGACGTTCACGTCTACTGTTCGCAGCATACGTATTTCGGCGCTCGTCCTTGACGTGGTCATTTCCTCATGCATGATGGTGCAAATCCCAACACGCCGACAGTGCGACACACTCCTCACACTCTGGTCCATGGATGGCAAGGGGGTGTGGATCGTGTACTATGGGGGATACGAGAAATGCATACTAAATATTTGTCGGAAAACATGAAGAGACTACTTGGGAGAACTACGCGCGGGTAGTAAGACAATAATGAAATGGACCCTGGTCACGGTATGTACCATCACGTTGAACATACAATTTTACGTTCTGCCCACACAATATATCTGCGTTTTGTATGGATCCTACAACACACAACGATACTTCCCTTCACAACATTATCGAGTTGGTTTTTATAACCGAGACTGTGTCTACTGCACGGTACGAGTTGCGTCTTTAAACAAAACAGACTACTCTTCTACCGCAAATGGTGAAAGAAAGACAACGTGAAGTCGTCGACTGGAATTATTCAGCTTCTATGTATATGAATGGTGGCCCTTGTCAACATGGCACTGAACTGTTTGGTTCCATAGCAGGCAGGCAATTTCTTGACCAGCTGAGCTTCATCAGCTTCTCAAGACGCTCTGTACTCCGGAAACTTATTCATACTAAATCGATTTTAGGAAAACAGAACTGAAAATATGTGATATCCGAAAAAATAATGGTAAATTCCCGAGAGCAAATATTTGGAAAGTGATAAGGCATTCGATGAATTAAAATCACGAAATTAAAAGAGTACTTTCCCGCAAGCGCACCGTTAGGGTCTCCGCATATATCCAACAGATATTCCACTTCCAGCCATGCACGCTGCAGCATATCCCTCAACACCCGCTCAGCTGCTTCTTGGATTCGTTCCTTCAAATGGGCCAGGCTTCGAACTTTTATTATGTAAACGCAATTCTTTGCACAACCCAAACAGAAGAAACCAGGAACCATCTGCCAAAAAAAAAAAAAACCCCCGCACGAAATTTTTTACGTCCGATCTCACGTCACCTGTATTCAATGAACATTAGTGCAATACTGCGTCACAGGTAACACACCGCCTAATGCCATTTCCACTAGATTTTTTATATAAGAACCCGTCCCACTGCTGCTAGCAGTCATACGTAATATCACAATGAACGGAGTTTAAGAACCCGAGGTCATTATTTTTCATCCTTTACGAAGACATAAATTGTTCACACGGTGTGAATAGCATTATAGAATTTTGCTATCCAACTTGACTTCCTAGTTTCAGTCCGACCATAAGCTATAATAGATTGCACTTGTACGATATTCAATAACCATTCGCACTGAAGTGTAATGCCATTTCTGCAGCTGTTTATTTACGTATCAGGTATGAGTATGTATGTAACTGGCTTTAAAAAGTAAGTAATTTGGTGCAACGTAAAGATTATACCAATTAACTTCTTCTGGGACGGTCTGGTCTTCGAGCAGTAAAGTAAATGCACGTTCGGCCCGCTGACGACAAAGTTTGGAAACTCCTGCTTTAGACGAGACCCCTCTCTGAAAGCATGAAAGGCTGAGACGACCACCTGTGCAGGTCGATTACAGTCAGGTAGGTGCTTAATTAAGCACACAGCAGCTTTACGGTTTTTACCTTACCTTCCGTGTTTTCCTGTTGTTTCGTATGGGTCTGAAAGTTCGTCTCGCATCCACACAGGAAACCACCCATTGTCTGCGAATGTGAATAGGATGCTGAGAACATTTGTACTCATGACGCATGTAGCACAAGAAGGCAGGAGGAAACTGCAGACATATGGCTTAGAAATGGAGAATTATATTTACACATGCGAGATATCACTGACGTGTTTTAGGACTTTTTCCATCGTTACAGAAGTTTGTGCATATCAAAATGTTTCAGTATTTGCTTAACAAAAAGAACACTAAAGAAGCGAAGCCTTCAGAGAAGTTGGTGATAAACTGTTCTACAGTGACAATGGAAAAAATCCTAGAACACACTGGTGATATCTCGCAAGCGACACCAATGTATAAGAATTAGTATTTAAAAAGCTTACCACCTGTCTTATAACTTGGTCAACACAGCAATCGTATTGGTTATCAAAATGGTTGTGGGTGACATTTCTGGACAGGTATACTGTTGTTGAGAGACTGTCAAGGAATTTAAGATGCGTTCCATAATGCCACAAATTCTTGTCGGAGACATTAAAAATGATAAGCCTGGACAGGTCTAAATCGAGGACTTTACGAAAAAAAATGTAGCCCACATCACTACAAAACAAATCTATATTAAACAGGTTATTAGACATACAATAAATACAACATTTTTCATAGCACCTAGACAAAAACACCACATAAAATAATGTCATCAGAACATCGAATTATTTATAACTACATTTTGCGCTATCTTACACAAAACAAACGAATTTATTCGACAATGAGAGAGACGCTTTTATATTGGAGAACCCTTATATGGCACAGAGAAAGGATCCATCCAAATTCAGTAATTTCACATCTTATTACTGGCAGTGTCAATGAGAAGTGTGATTATTTTAATTCCTGCACTGTCTTCGCATTTAATTCTGCCCTTACTATAGCGTTTTTAAATAACCAAACTACGGTGTCCATCACACACTGCCCGGACGATAGTCAGAGGAACAGTGAGGACAATCTATGGCCTGCCCCCTTGCAAAGCCGCCGAAGTCACGAAAACTTCCTTAACCTCTTATCAGCGGAAAAGAACTTATTTTACGTATAATACTCTGCAAGAAAATTGGAGCGTTACAGAAGTTAACAACGTGTTAAAAATTCAATACACGTGCTGAAATATTTAAATGAAATTGCGAAAAACTGCCTGCGGCGTTCTTGGGAACCCCACCCTCGTGATCGCCGCCCTCTGAAAAATCCTGGATTTGTTTGGTTTCAAAATTGTTTCAGGCGTTTGAAATTTCAAGGTTAGTTGATTTATAAACAAAATTTTACGTATTTTATATCGAACACTTATCATTAAGAAGACAGAGACCCCAAATTCTTCACACTACATGTACCAAGGATAGGTAGTACACAATACGTACAATGAATAAATGTTTTTCAGATGTTGTATACGTAAAATTCACATCCCTATCGTAACGAGAATTCGTCCTGCTTATTTCTCTATCACAAGCACGTGTAAACAAACACGTGACATGGACACGCATGGCACTCAGCATCTTTTCGAACGACACGTAGGCAATAAATTCAAGACCTGCTGTTTGTTTTTCATATACACGACTGACACCAGGAACATGTAAGGAGTTCAAAAGAAAGGCTGAGAAAGTACCATGACAATTGCAAGTGTCGCGTTTCTCACTGCGATCATCAAAAAGACTGGCGTCTTCTTGGAAGTGATATCGTGTAGTGCGGTAAAAATTTACTGACTTTTGGAAATAAAGTCGGTAAATTTACACCAGACTACACGGTTTAAAATCCTGAAAGAAGGTAATCTTTAAATAAAAATATGGGTTATAGTGACAAAAACGATATTTGCTATCTCTTTTAAGACGTTAAGCATTTTTTGAGCATGAAGTTCTTAAAAAATTCGGGGCATACAAACGATCTATTCTGTAGGCTCATTAAAAGAAGTTCTAGATTCATATTACAAAATATCCATTTTTAACGCCGTACAAAAAAAACGCGCCAAAGGGCATCTGTTTCTTGCGCACCATTCACACATTCACTGTAACTGTTACCGATCATAACACGTTCTTGACTCAATAGAATCCCGCCTATAAATGAATGATGCAGCATAAGGTGCGAGCGAGATACTGAAACAAAACACAACGTTTATTTTCCTCGCAAAATATCCGTTTCATACCGACATCCCTTTTCTAAGTCACTGTGCGAGTTGCGGTAAGACAATTCTCCGAACTCAACGTGAACTGCCGTGTTTCAGCCGCTGGTTTCACGGAAGTAACGTCGTCCTTTTGGGTCCTTTGTCGACGGTTTATCTCTACCAGCTTCCGATAAAAACTGTATTTGACCAACCACAGATAAGATGTAACAACTGAAAGCAGAAATACAACCATATAAAGCCTCCGGGAGACAAGAAACTCAGCTGTGTGACGAGATGGTTTTGAGTGATTGCGGTGAATGAAAATTACGTAAATTTTCGTCTAATAGACCCCTCAGTACTAGAAATTTTACAAATAAACCAGTTACATTCAAACGCCCTAAAACAGGGCAAAAAGCAACAACTCAGTCTAATCGCTATCTGAAATAATCCTCTTGGGTCAGTTTGTGGCGTGAGCTTAACAAAAAGAACTGATTACAAGCCAGGTGTTTATTTTGCTATGAAACTTTCCAGATAATTTCAAATAACGAATTAAACCCAAACTTTTTGCAAATAATATAGATTTAACTTCTCGCAATTACAAATGACAGTAAGTCACACATATATTTTTTCATTCGGTGTGGCGCAACAGCCCCACTCGGGCCTAGGCCGCCTCATTGTTGAGGTTTCTAGAGCTCTCTCTCTCTCTCACACACACATGCGCGCGCACGCACGCACGCACGCATCAATAAATTGTGTTAAATTTGGTAAAGTTATTGCTTATTTCTGCTTTATCCTTTCACCTAAGTTGCTCACACAATATATTTTATTTACTTCTAACGTGTCCACAAGTTTAATTAAGATAATGCTAATTTCAGACTCGAATCTAATTTACTTTGCCTTATTTACCTCACTCCTAATCATTCGGTAGGATTTTGGAGCTGCAAGCACCATTTATGAGCTCGGTTACCCAAACCGTACCTTTTGACAGAATTAGAGAAGTGTTTATTATGCCTTTAAAATTAATTTTGAAGAAACACAAAACAAATACCACATACAGGTGAATGTATACATTGCATGATTCACAGAGTATGCAGAAGTGCGGGTAGCCGTTCCATCAGAAGTATAAAATTCCTTAATGGTTACAGTTGGAAAAAGTCAGCGGCGGCGGCGGCGGTGGCGGTGGCGGTGGCGGTGGCGGTGGCGGTGGCGGTGGTGGTGGTGGTGGTGGTGGTGGTGGTGGTGGTGGTGGTGGTGGTGGTGGCGGCGGCGGCGGCGGCGGCGACAATTATGTTACGCATGGTAAAACTAACGATAATAATAATAATAATTAGTATTATAAACTAATTATTTCCTCCGATTAATAATATCTTACATAATTAATCTAGCTGGTGTACTGAGTATTTACTTCGGTTTTAATCTGCAGCTGGAATGTTTCATTATAAATCTAATCACACCAGTTCCTAGCGAAGGCGGTGACAAAGTGAGGCGAGTTGGTCTGTCCATTCCTTTCGACTCACAACCCGAAAACTTCAGGTTACTTTCACAATCTACACGAAACTAAATCGTTATTTTAAGTTTACTGTGTGAAAAGATGCACGTTGCTTGCAGCCAGTCTTACCGACAAGTGTGCTACCGCCCATAATAATGCCCAGGCCAACGCTGAACATCCTGAACAATTCGCTGAAGCCAATGATAGCGGTGATCAGTACTAGCAGTCCTATGGCTAGCTGACAGATTATCAGGTATGGAATCATGTATCCTGGCTTCTCCTGTAAGCACAATATAATACAAATCCGGTTATATCGACATCGGTTTATGCGACACCTTGTCTACAGTGTCAGTGGTACCAATTTATTCTTCACTGTTAACCGTAACTTTATACTTCTCGGTTAGAACATCGTTTATAACAACACAAATTATTCAGTCCCTTTTGTGACGTTACAACCAATTTCGACTGTATATGACATCGGTGGTATACTGCTCCACGTCATCAGGGTTCATAAACACTTTACATTGAGGCCACAGAAGGAAATCAAAGTCCCATGGATGGTGGGGATGGCTGATGGTGTTCACCACTTCTCACTGTCTGCCAACTGTTCGGTTCGCCTCCAGCTCTAAGATGCAGGAAGCAGCATTAATCTACGTTAACGGCATGGTTAAAATTATGTGCATAAGTATGTACATATAATTTTAGCTCTTTAACAAATTTAAGATAAAACCAGGGCTGTGGAGTAGGTACACAAAAGCTCAATATGTATTAATAATGGTAACCTATAAAAGTTTCATCACCAGTACGTAAATTATCTGGCTACTGTTTCGACTTATAACCTATATTTAAGTATAAGTCTAATGGTTACTGTAGCTATCAGGGCTCTGGAGTTGGAGTATCTAGTTAAAGATTTTAGATTGAGGTCGGAGTCCGAGTCGGTACATTTTTACCGACTCTGACTCCACAGCCCCTGGATAAAGCTTACCGTACCAGCGGGTAACCATACTCAGCCCACGGAGCGAAGGCGCGTACGGATGGGGGCGCTCGAGGCTCCCCTCATCTTTTCTACCGATTTATTCCCCTCCGGCTGAAGTGAGCCTGAATTTCTCGTCGTTAGTGCTAACCGGTTATCAAGAGAGGCGTAGCTTGGAGGGGCCGTGTAGTGCGGCCGTCCCAGGCGGCAGAGTTTAAGGGTCGGGCAAAATGGGTGGCAATATTAACATGCAAAATGGAAATATCTGATTTTCTGTGCTCAACAAACTTTAAATTACTGCGCCAAATAAAAAGAAATTCAATAACTGATAGCAACGTTCTCTGAAGTTCATAATTTATGTTAGGTGCCAAAGAAACCTAGCTACGCCACTGGTTACCAGCACCAACATTCTTGTGAACAGAAGAACTATTTGACTCGAAGGGAATTTTGGGACGTATGGTGGTGGAAGACGTGGAAGGGCTCGGTCTCGTGGGACTTCTTTTCGTGGCCTCACTGTAGTATTGTGCGTAGGTTATATCCCGTTCCATCTGTTTGGTGCTCCTGTACACTTACTCTGTGCACTCCATACAGCAGTAACAGGCAGCAGACTTCGAATACAGCCGCTTCGGAAACCACAGCGACGGCAATGGTCCTCGAATCTGTGAAAAGATGGTAGTGATTACACTTTGGAACATGCGGCAGCCCGCTCACTAAGCGACTTGATTTTGCTGCCTGGTGAACATACATTTGCATGAGCTGTAAGAGGCTTTTGTACTTTTTTCTATTTTTTCAATTGATACTGATATTTTGGCAGCAAATATTACATTATTTTCTCTTATGTTAAAGCACAATGGGAAATTAAAATCGCTTGTAAGTTTATGTCGAGAGAAGAACACAAATTACACACCGAAACTATACAAAACACAGTCATTAATTTTGGACATGCTCCAAATTTAACTTTCCTAGTTGCTGGCGACTTAAAAGCAGTGTCCAAAAGACCTACAAGGAAATACTTAACGTCGATCAGAAAGAAAGAATATATAGTGAATATTTGTTTATTCAACTCTGTTCAAAATAACGTCTCTCAAGGGAAAAGAGAAAAATTACTTACTTTTCCACATAAGTCACCCCGAAAGTTCATGCATTTATGTGGTATCAGTGAACGTATTCATTGGAGCACAGAATTCTGGGGGTTGCCAACGGAACCACTGGGAGACGGCACTTTCCCAACATTTTGGATTCTGTGATAACCAACGTACTTCTTCGGAGGGCCGAAAGATGGAAATTACTTTGTGCGAACTCAGAGCTGTACAGCGGATGTTCCGAGACACTTCCCAATCCAAATTGCTGCAACAAGGCTGCCGTCTGTCGGGCTGTGTGGGGTCGTGGCACCAAGTGACTCCATCTTTTCGGCCTTCTGAAGAATCTTGGTGGTCACAGATGTCAAGCAGAAGCAGAGGAGGAGGAACAAATCTCACAGTGGTGCCGTTCGTAAAACCCAGAAGTCTGTGCTGAAGGCAAACATTCCCTGGCAACATGCTGTGACAAATGCATGCATGAACCTCAACGGTCACTATATGGAAAAGTAGGTCACTATTCTCTTTTATCGTGAGAAATGTCATTTTCAACAAAAGGTTGCTGAATAAGCAAATATTCATTATGCATTCTTACTTTCCCATCGACCCTGGTAAATATGAAAGTGATAATGAATTAAAGGTAAGCCAATGTGTGGAACGCCGATTAACGACATTTCTGACGCCAATGCAAAAACATATTTTGGGGGCCTTCCCTGCGGGTAGTCCCTGAAGTGATAACACAGCGTTAAAGGCTCTACATATAAATATGTTTCGACACAAAATCTAAAACACAACCAGACTATTTGGTACCCCCGAGGTGTGGGATCCCATGCAGACTGTATACGGCGATATAAAAACCTGTCCTGCCAATGTGGAGGTGATAACTGATCGAATACCCGCAATGGAAATAATCTCTCACACTACGGTACTACATTTTCAAGAGCAGAAAATACTCGTCTACTAAAATCTTTCATTCTTATTACACGCAATATCACGGCACAACCTGCTTTTAAATAAAATGATACTTTATATTTTTCACTGGATTCGACATACATATAAATGAAATGTCAATGTAAAGAGTGACACATTAGTAGTAGTAGTAGTAGTAGTAGCAGCAGCAGTAGCAGCAGTGGTAGTAGTATCTAATTCTTTATTTGACGACACTGTCAGTAGCCCAACTCAGTTTATATAGCACTGAATATTATTACAGTCAGTAAGTACTAAATTGGAAAGAACGTGGAAAGAGGCGATCGTGAATAATTTGAGACGTACTCCTTGCACTTTCCTGTAGCGAATGAAGAAGACAAGACAAATTTACGTCAAAATATCGTCTCCGGAACTGCACACAAGGCTTTCAAATCGCGACATTCGAGTACTAGTACTAGCAGTAGCAGTAGTAGTAGCGGCGGCGGCGGCGGTGGTGGTGGTGGTGGTGGTGGTGGTGGTGGTGGTGGTGGTGGTGGTGGTGGTGGTGGTGGTGGTGGCGGCGGCGGCAGCAGCATTAGTAGCAGTATCATTTGTCGTAGCGCTAGTAGTGGTACATAAAACAGTGCACTGCCAAAGCTATTACAGAAACCATGAACAAATCAAATGATCTGTGCTTCCTTACCGAACCAAAGGAGATGTCCAAAACAAACGATGCGCACTTCGTTACCGAACCAAAGGAGCTGTGTAAAGTCCTCGAACTCTAGCAGATACACGGAAAACCATGCCAACTGGAAACAACTTGCGACCTGGGAAGTATGCAAGAGAAAACATTCAACACGTGGCATCAGAGCTACATGTTGCTCTCCGATATAGGTGGTTTAAGATCGATAGTACGTGCTACATGTACCGTCAGTGGGCGTTTGACATTTGACGTTTAAAACTGCGTGGGATAAAAACCACCACTGACTACATAAATTATATGAATATGAATTTGAGTCTCAAACGCAACAAACAAAGAAAAAACCAACCAACCAACCAAACAAACAAACAAATAAACATTTGCCGTACCTTGGCTTGGTTTTTCTTTCCCATTGCCTTACACTCTAGGTTTTTACCCTACTCATGAGCACTGGAGCACCGATTCTCAACCTTTTTTAACTCGTGGCCCCTTTTCGAGCCTGATGTATCTGTGCGGCCCCCCCCCCCCACGTTAACATAGACGCAGTTACTTACGGAAAAGCTACTTTATTTCCACATTGTCGATTTATATATTAGAATATATTTATATTACTTTTATTTACAACACTGTATTTTTTAAAATATTTTGTTTAGGTATTGTACATTGTCTACTTATGCAACTAAAATATTATGTTAATAATTCGCATTACATTCAGTGTGTTTCTTGGGGGTTATAAACACTCGCAAGTTTTGGTGGTCAGTGACAAGCAGAGATCATCTCTCCTCACACCACCAAGGCCGTTACGTACTTTTGATAGCAAATAAGTTACCCGACTGATCCCAGACGCAACCAGATAAAATGTGGGAAGAGCAATAAAATAAAATTTTGCCTTCTGTGCTGGGAGATGCAGGGGAGATGGGAACGTCTGATTCAATTTTAAATCTGAAATGTTCTATTCAGGCAGGGAAGTTTAGGTGGCTCACCCAAAAGTCACTGTGGCCCCTTTGGGGCCATATGGCCCACGTTGAGAACCATTGCACTAGAGGATGGGGCGTATTTATGTCGGGGGAATATAGCGGGAAAGACTATATAGAAGGAGTAAACGTCACCTGAAATTCACAGCAACTCATACAATCCACGGATCGAAGAGTTCCTGTAGATTAGAGTGCGTGCATCACAGAGACAGGGCAGTGCGACTCACCGCTTGGATCCAACCCAGTGCAACGGTTGCATTCTTCAAGCTGCACGAACAGCAGCAACAGTGAAAACCGTCCAGCACCGGCAAACATCCTATTTTAAACGACATGCCTGAGAAATAAATGACAAAAATAATACTTGTCAGAGACAGGGTGTAAAACTATCACCCTTGCGACTGCTTACTAACAGATAGGCCCAGCCATAAATGATTTTAAAATCTGACCTTTAGACGAGGGCGTAATTATTGTATACCGCAGTTAAGAGTAGATGGCACACGCGCAGAAATCATTTCGTCTTTCGGCGAAACGGGCGAGTACATGTGACCCGGCCGGGGGGGGGGGCCCCCCCCGCGACGGTTCAGTCGACTGCTAGCAGCCGGGTTGTGCGGGTTAGCTGGTAGCATCTGTACTGTGCTGGAGATGCTACGTTCCGCGGTCGTGCTAGGCTGCTGGGTACCCACCCCATTCTCCTGTTGCCCCTTCCCCACCCAAGCGCGGCCTTGTACGTTCTGAACGCTCACTTATTACTTTCAAAACAAACCAACATATGCACAAATTCACTGATAAGCGTATTTTATCGCCCCTACATATGTTTCGGCAACTAGATTACCATCTTCATGGGGGACACATCAAAAGTCACAAGTATTCTTTACATCAGAGTATTATACCGTTTCACATGTAAAGATTTTTCATGTGGAAGTTGATGATAATATAATACAGCTGCGAATCCTACAGCAACATTCCAAACAGATGGCCTTGTAACTACGCATACACTAGTTTATTAGGGTTTACTGCATCTGATATATAAACACTGCTGCGGATATCACTATGATAAAAATGGATATTAATACTGTAATTGTATCATACATTAACATGCTTTAGATAACTCGGTGTGCTACACTCCCTGACGATGGCGATGTAAGCGCCGAAACATGTAGGAGGGATACCATTTGTACTGCTGTGTGTGCCATGTGTGCATATGCTGGGTTTGTAAATGAAACAAAAAACAGAAAATGTTTAAAACGCACAATGTATTTAATGTCACGCACATATTTAACCGATAAGCCGTTTTTTTAGAACGTCAAATTTAGGCATCTGGTACAGGAAGGAGTCAGCTCTGCAAGGGTCCGCCGGGTAACACATACCTTCACGTTGTTTATCTTCGTCAGCACCGCTGTGGGAATCTGAAGCCTCGGATTTGATTCTCATGCGACAAGGCCGCCTCATGCGCATCTGGCTCTCGCATTTAGCTTACGACTTCAAACTGCAGCCGATGCCAACCAACCAGCCAACCAACCAACCAACCAAAGAGCTAAATAAGGGCGGAGAGGTCTGATTAGCCATCCCTGCGTTTTAACGCATCACTGGTATCTGTAACAGACACCTTACTCTATAACAGGGATTTTGCTTACGCTGACGGTTTATAGTCCTGGTTTACAACCGGGACTATTTACGCTACAGGCCATGGCTCTAGGAGCACAAAGCCATCCTAACTGGGGTGGGTTCGGGAAGGGGGGGCACTTTGGTTGGATGGCTGCCTGGGAATTGAACCCAATATGGCATATTCGCGTGCTATATTCGAGAGCGACTAGAAGTCGGCACTTTGGTAAAGCCGCCGTACCCGGGGGGGGGGGGGGGGAATGGGGCTGCCCCCCCGACTTCGTAAGTACGCCCTGGCATTTACCTTACAACTGAGGAAAATCACGGTAAAACCTCAGTAAGGGTGGCTGCAGCCGATGTCAGTGTCGTCCCCAACTTATATTTTCCCGCCAAACGCACAAACACAAACCAAAACAAATGCCCAGCACATATGAAAATATGTCTGTTGGCTCACAGGCGCGCGGCACAACTGGGTACACTTGGCAGCGCTACGAGATCGGCGCTACAGTAATCGAGGTTCGACTCCCGACAAAGGCAAGAGTTTTTGCCCTCATCCAGGACGTCCAGATCGGCTATGAAGCCTGCCTAGCCTCTTATCCAATGGGTATCGCGGCTATTTCGCCTAAGATAAAGCGGCTGGAACGTGACGCTGATTATTCACCTCCAATCTAGTGTTCTGGTTAAGAGTGGCCACTTCCTTCTGTACCCCAAGTGGAATTTTCCTTCCCATATTATTCTGAATGGATATTTCACTTTCCTAAACGCATAGTACATTCCAAAGAATTTAATACTTCTTGGTGTAACCATCCTGCCAATACTTGAACATGAACAGATTTCATTTCATAACTGTGTCTTCTTCTCCAGCCTTCACCTTAACCTTTTAAAGCCTAGCGGTAACTTTACGTACCACCAGGTTTAACGTTACAAAATTCTACGTGGTGCCCACATTGCGTTTATGTGTTTTGTACGGATCTCAGAACAAACAGCAACTTTTGCCTTATAAAACATTAAGATACTGGTTTTTGTAAACGAAGTGGAGAGTGTTTACAGCGCGGTACGCACTGAGTCCTTATATAAAACATACGCTTCGTCTTTAAAGGGTTAATTCGCTTAGAAAACATACCTATGCATTTAATCCTTCGAAGTCTGGACGTAATGTACGTGATTTTTACCAAATGAGATCCTACTTCAAAGAAAACACTTTCCATTACAAAAGCCAACTAGTTAATTGTTTAATAATACAGTTACCTGTGCACTGATAACTGTTTAGGGAAATAATCGCTGTTTATTCGGCCAATCATCAAACACAAATATACTGTGGGTAAAAACACACGACTTTTTAACGTCAAAGCAGGTTGAGTTATGAATGGGTTTAGTTGTTACTGTGCTGTAACGCTTTAACGGACATCAAAACTTCACACAGCTCATGTAAGCAACGCAGATACTACCTTCAACTCACACCCACAAACCTATCGAGAATTCCACTTGCTATACTGCAGCACTGTGAACACGGTACAATTATCAGTTGACAGAGTATGTTCGTCACAAAGTTGTTTAAACCTTTAAAGACGAAGCGTATCTGTTTCATATAAGGACTCAGTTCGTACCGCGCAGTAAACACTCTCCACTTCGGTTATAAAAACCAGTCTCTTAATGTTTTATAAGGTAAAAGTTGCTGTTTGTTCTGAGATCCATACAAAACACAAACGCAACGTGGACACCACGTAGAATTTTTAATGTTAAACCTGGTGGTATGTAAAGCTTTAAAAGGCCAATCAAAAGGCCCATTACTTCAACACAGATAAAAATTATTTAACTAAATACACGTTGATATCTTCGCTCTTCCGGGATGTTACGCAGCGTATATTGGTACGTACCGAAGTCTCTTCCTTGATTGCTGGACCCTTACATATATGACCGATAGGTTGCCCCGAAACATCTGTAACCACCTATCTACGCTCCGTGACGTCACAGAAGAGCGACGCTATGATTTACACCGCGGCGGAAGCCTCAAATCACGCAGATACAGGTTGCCCTCCATCAGCAATGAAATGATAAATCTCATTTCCCGCTTACATAGCATGACCCACCTGTGGCACATGCATGTGCACGCAGTTTACACTGTCTTCTTCCTGTTCGAAGACTTAACACGCAGCATGCAGGCTTATTAACGAAAGGAAGGCACTATTGCTTACCAACAGGCGAACGCCCCCTTGCACGATTAAACTGCACAGCACAACTACTGCAAGTCACAGCAAAACAATGGGCTCGCTGACTGGGATGACCTTCCGCATACGAATGTGTTGCGGACGGTCGTTCGCATGTTCAAATGTGACCTGGAGCGATGTGCTGTCAAAATTTTAGCCGCTATTTCGTATGTTCAATTGTCACTTGCCACGTTGTTTATTAACCTTCTTTTCCAAAATGGGGAAAGGAGTGCCATAGAACCCAACTCATTATTTTTCTTATTGTCAATGGTTATAAATATTTGCATGTTCTCTCTTTATTAGTTTCTGTCTGATAGAAGTTAAATACAAAGAGAGTAATGTATTGACAATTACAAGCGACGCAAGCATTATTACACTTAACACTGTGTGCCTAATTTTTACTGACATCGAATTTTTAATCGGCACAAACAAAATTTCAGAATTTTGCACCGTCTCGTAAAATGCACCTACCAACTTCTCCAAAACGCTCTTTATTCCGGTTAAGTCATGGCCAGGGACACAGGCGTAACTTGGGGGGTGGGGGGGGGCAGCGGCAGCAAATTCCCCTCCAATATTTTTCCTGTCTGAGAATAGTCATTTTGCTACTGAGTTGAAGAGGATCAAATAAACAAATTCTAAACGATTATTTGGGTGATGTAAAGACAGAAAAACCAAGAGAATCTTCCGTGTTTTTTCGAACTTGACTCCTTCGTAAATTAAAGTTCCTAATAAGGTAGATTTTGCCCCTCCTCCCCTCCAATGTTATTAGCCAAGTTAGGCCTATGACCAGGGACTTGGCTACCATAAAGCAAGAGCATACAAATGATTAGGGCCCACGAGCACAAGGCAACAAATTATTGCTTTTACACCCAGTGGCGTAGCTAGGTCTCTTGCCGCCCCTAAGAGAAATTACGAACTTAAAAATAACAATTCTGTATTGAATTTCCTTTCATTTGGCCGAATAATTTAAATTTTTTTGAGCGCAGAAAATCACATTTTTTAATTTAAAATATTCATTGTGCCACCCCTTTGACTTTGACGCCCGGGTCAGCTACACCACTCACCTTCCCCCTTCCCCCTCAACGAGATTTTCCGCAGCCGTTCAGACCGGCCCTGGGGCCTACCCAGCCTCCTGTACAATGGGTACCGGGTCTCTTTCCCGGGGGCAAAGCGGCCGCGGAGTGGGGCTAGCCACCTCATCCCCTCCTCGTGCCGAGGCTCACGAAAGGGTAGAGCTATACCTCTACTCCCCCTCTTGGGCCCTCAGGACCTGTTATAGGGCGAACCTTTACCTTTACCTAATAAATAACACACTATAACCGAAATTCTATAGGCCAAACAATCTTGCTTTCTGGCTGCTGCACACAAAAAGCATCCAAAATGGACATTAAAAATATTGCCTACAATTAACTAAAGACAAAGGCCGCGAAAAAGAATTTTTTATTAAACATAACCTAATTGAGGGGTTTCTTGGAAAACAACAGACATTAAAATTTTGCGTATTTGTGTTATTTTAACCGCCAGTTGCATTCCAGTTGGCACATGCTCCCACGCACATGTTTTGCCAAACGTCTGTATATATCCTCGATATAATAGTTACAGTGCTTCTGCGTGTTATTACAGGAGACTATTTAAATTAACCTCTTTGAGAACTAAGTCTATTTATTAGAGTTTGTAACAACTGGCTGTGTTCCCATGGGTATGGCACAGTCTCTATACGGCGAGCTTTATTTAAAGATAAAGGTCAACCCATGACATGTCTATACAGGCACAGAGGGACGTGGAGGTATAGCTCCAACCCATTCGCAAGCCCGCACTAGAAGCAGGTGGGTTGTCAGCATCACGCTTCGGCCGCTTTACTGCCCGGAACGACGCGGTACCCGTTGTACAGGAAACTGGGTACGCGTGTGCTGGTCTCGACGGGTGGGGAAGATTTCGGCCCCAAAGCTTTATTTAAAGTCCCAAAACTCCTAGCTACGACACCGGACATAATACGACTCTCGGCAAAGATAAAGACGCTTACGTATGGGGGGCACAGCGCAGATTAACCCTATAAAGACGGAACGTATCTGTTTTATATAAGGCCTCAGTGCGTACCGCGCTGTAAACACTCTCCACTTCGGTTATAAAAACCAATCTCTTAATGTTTTATAAGGCAAAAGTTGCTGTTTGTTCTGAGATCCGTACAAAACACATAAACGCAATGTGGGCACCACGTAGAATTTTTTAATGTTAAACCTGGTTGTATATAAAGTTACCGCCAGGTTTTTAAAGGTTAAGGCAGTCATTCCTCCCGAAACTTTCTTACCTACCCACCAAACTACATGGCGCTGTATTCCATATTCTCCATTGTCGGCAGCTCAGATTTAATAATATTCTACGTTCTGTTACATAGCACTGTAGCGTCTTTGCTACTGGCGATTTATAACATCCATCCTGCAGCCACATTCGCTGTATCGTGCTTGCGTTCGCATATCATATGTCTGGTATCACAGCGACGCCAGCATGGCGGGGATACGATGACGTAATAGCTAAAGAATACCGAGAAAAAACAACCCGCTGGTACGCTTACACATGATGCCGGTTACAGTACGCCTGTAATTCTGTTAGCCGGGCTATAATGCAAGCGCGCAAAAATCCGAAGCGCTAGGTAACCGGAGGTACTAAATTTTGTACGCGTGCGCCTGATATTTGTGGATCCTTAGTATGGAACTGCCTGCATGTCACCCCACGCTTATAATTTTGATGTGGCTCCTGGATTTTCGGAAAATTGTGCATCCTTGCTGTAATAGCTATGCTACGACAAAGTGCGTTATCATATGTGAGTAGTGAATTCGGATGGGGGAGGGAAATGTGGAATATGCTGATGCCTACGTATGTCGGTTCCGCCTGGGAAGACTCACTTAAGGCCACGCAGAGCCATAAGACAGCTCGGACTTAAAGAGGAAATCCCGAAATGCTGGCCAGAAGCATACTGCTGTGTTATGCAGTTGTGTAGTTCCGAAACATGCGGTTATTTTCCATGTCCATATCAGCAGCGTCACTTCCCGTTGTGTTGCGTATGTTACGATTTACGACAAGCTCACTCATTCGACGCTTTCCCACGCTGCGTACCGTAGAGATTGTTTGCAGTCTACACTCGAAATTCATTGGAGCAACGCGTGCTTTTTATGATAAGCAAGTTAAATTCAATTCAGACGAAAATTTCCCGATGCACCTTTTACAAAGAGGATAGCCAGTACCTGCCCGTCCGTTAGTCAAATACTACTTACAGACCCCAATGTGTTCGAGAGACCAGACGAGAGAAGACATACACGGGCTAGTTAATACTGTACAGCATCCTCATCTGGACTCAAACACACAAAAAGCCAGGTAGGCGTTTTACAATGTAGAATGTTTTTGTCTCGGCGTAGTTAGGAAACAGTCATTGCCTGGACAGTTAGCCTGAGTTAGAACGCCTAGGGGCCACGTTCAGGGGGTAAAAAGTACCATAGGCCAAACAGCCACTTGTCATGGAGACAATCGTGTTCGGTAAGGGTGCCTGTAGGTTAACGTCAATTGTAAGTAGAGCAAAATGGCTTGCATTGGCTTCGATATTTCCACACGCGTTCACATTACACGCACATAGAGGTGGTGACCAGTTAGCTAAGATGCAGTTAGAAATATGCAGGCCTATAGGCAGAGAGACAGATATAAATATACTCATCTATATACACAAACATATGCACAAAATATCGTAAGATCTGTGATTTCAGGCTTCCACCGCGATGTAGGTGAGATATGCGCTAGTCTGGGATGTTACGCAGCGCTGAGTGGTAGTTCTGTACCGACGTTTCGGGACAATCTGTCAGTCCCATAGAACTACCACTCAACGCTGAGTAATATCCCAGACTAGCGCATATCTCATCTACATCCGAGGCGGAAGCCTGTAATCACGCGTAACACACTTCTATGGGGAGGGTACTCTACGTCACGTTCAGAGATTCGAAATACTTCGAGTACTGCAATTCTTGACCCTTGAAGATGTGACCGATAGGTTGTTCTGAAACGTCGGTACAGAACTACCACTCAACGCTGCGTAATATCCCCCAACATAGCGCAGATCTCAAATTATACGGTACCCACGAACATAACGCTTTTACACGTTTCAGCTACAATTTCCCATTCTCAGGGAGTCGTTAATACAAAGGAATACATGACACCAATGCATCCATTTTACATGTACAGCCTTAAAATATACGAAATAGCAGCTAAAATGCAATAATATCGATGCTATGGCTAGTACCACATTAACACGTTCCTGGTCAAAATTCATTGAGAAGCCACTGTTTACAGTGTGAGTAGTTACATGCATACAAACATCTAATGTTGATGTTTTCGATCCAGAAAGATCAAGTCGTATGAATGTGGTTAAAATCCAAACAATGGGGCCAGCGGTGCAGTTGGTTGATGCACTGCGCCACCAAACGGGAGGTTACGGGTTTGATTCATGGTAGGGCCCTCGGAATTTTTCAACTGACCGGTTGCTTCTGTCTGCATTAAGTACCCCTGTGGTCCACTCAGCCTCTGACAGAAATTGAGTACCACGGAATTTCTTTGGGGTTAAACTGCGGCCGGTGTGTAGAGCTGACAGCTCTTGCCGTCTTAACTGTGTCGAAGTAAGGATGGTAGGCCAACATTCCATCCTTCCTCCGAGTCTTCATAACTTGTTACGGGAAATCTTCACGCTTACCATTTTGTACAGTATATTGTAATATAATACACTACGTTTCGGAGGCATGCTTATTTCTTCCAAAACAACTGTCACTACATGGTAATTATTTACAGTGTACTTAAACTCAAGTTAACGTCAAACTAGTAGACACAACATATCCTAACAACAATAACAACAGTGATAAGGTATGTATTTTATATGCAGTGAAATTTGCATACCCATATTTTCTAAACTATTATATGTTATTTACTAATTTGACGTCAATCTGGTTTAACCTTTTAGAGCCTAGCGGTAACTTTACGTACCACCAGGTTTAACATTAAAAAATTCTACGTGGTGCCCACATTGCGTTTATGTGTTTTGTACGGATCTCAAAACAAACAGCAACTTTTGCCTTATAACACGTTAAGTGATTTGTTTTTGTAACCGAAGTGGAGAATGTTTACAGCGCGGTACGCACTGCGTCCTTATATAAAACAGATACGCTTCGTCTTTAAAGGGTTAATTGCGGTATACATAATTATCACGTCGTGACAGGTGTTCTGGGAGAAGCAAGGCTGAAGACGGGAAGCGATCCTGTCCCCGAAACGCAGTAGTGTGTTAGATTTGAATATGTACTACGAAGAAAGTCCAAAAAAGTCTACGAGTTCAAATTCTGTAGGCTGTTCAAGAAATTCCTCTAATGGGAACTGAAAATTCAATAACATACTTAAGTGGCGCTGCCAACAGGTGGGCCATTCTGGGCCATACGAAGTCCAGTGAACATCCTTTAACCCAGTATCTGTGTCAGTCTGTACTGATTAGGTCTTTGCAGCGAATCAGTCTAATTCCTAGCGCCCGCGTAATATTTTATTCCACGGCATATTTTGCTGTGTATACCGTGCATTGTATCGGTAAGTCTAAATCAACCAATAACCAACAACATTACTGGCAAGTGTAAGAGTATTTGCGACCCCTACGTATGTTTCAGCCAACGAGTAAACTTGGATGTTGAAAGGTCTTATATTTCTCTGCTAAATAACCCCCTGAAGATAGCAACTCGTTCGCCCAAACATATGTAGGGTTCGCAAATACATCTTACACATGTCAATAACCCTGTGCATTTGTTAGTTGATTTAGACTTATTTAACAGCAAGTAGGTGTATAGGACGACGACTTGCTGGACCCGCTCAAACGCCGAAAATGGGAGTCCCTTCCCATATCGGGTGTTCACCATTGCTTATTGCTACATTCACAGCTACTCCCGATATCTGGTAGCTACGTTCTGCATACGCAACGTACAAACGCACCATAACACTGTTAGAAACACGGCCATCTTAGCACTGGTGTAATACGGATGTCCTCGTGTCTGCCCAGTTAAAATGAAATGTTTTTACACAGAATACTTGCGTCACTACTTAGCTTCTAATTACAGGACCATGACTTGCCGGCAGGACCCAAGTGCGTGATACTAACCGAGTTGACCGGATGTTGTAACGCTAAGCTCACCGTCTACGAACAGTCATGTGGTGGTGAGTTACACGTTCCGAGAAGTTAATCTGGTAATGCGCCAAAATGAAACCCCACTCTTACACGAAGCGTGTCAAATATTTTAACGTGGATAACAGAGACAGACACTGCAAAAGATGGAGTGTCATGGTATGATAATTATCCTGTCTTCCGCGTTAATTTCAGTCTACTAAGACTGAGGAGCGCAGTTGACCCTGACAGTTGACCCTGCAACCACTGTTGCATTTCGAAGGCAATATTTGACATTTTGGTATCCTTGACAGCTACATTATGTCAATAATAGAAAGGGAACGCGTTGTTATTTTCCATGGCAAACAGTGGTTACGCGAACGAGCTACATGTTACGTTATAAGTGAATTTCCTATCTTGTCAATATACCGCCATGAGCCCCTGAACTGTCGGCGCCAGTTAGCACAGGCGGTGACTTAACAACGGTACCACACAGCACGAAACACTCTAAAGGCGACGCCATGGGTCTACGGCTAATATTTGCTGTCTCGTCACCGTAGAATCGTAAGAACGTGCACTATAGCAACTCTCAATAAAACGTTTCCTGCATACAAGATATATTCACCACATTCAAGATCAAATAAGTGGAGTGGTCTGGCTCCATTCCTCATTGTCACCTGTCTTATGTTTTGTTCCTTTCACAACACATTGTCACCTGTCTATGTTTTGTTCCTTTCACAACACATTGTCACCTGTCTATGTTTTGTTCCTTTCACAACACACTGTCACCTGTCTATGTTTTGTTCCTTTCACAACACATTGTCCCCTGTCTATGTTTTGTTCCTTTCACAACACGGCCTGCTCAATACAGATCGTATCTTTTATCGCTAACCTGAGCATCGCAAGTGTCACGGGACGTCGTCGCGGATGCAGGCTTTCTATGTCATAAGGCTGCCGTGCTGTGGTGAGCGATAAAGGAAACGCCCTGTAGTAGTTTTTGACAAACCAAAGCGCTTTACAAATTATAAGATCCGACCTTCACAACATGTTGCCAGCTAACCGAAGATGACGATGGTGAAAGCTATTATGGCGTTTCATAATATTATTAAAGTGGGTGATAGTCCCCTAGTCAATTCCCACAAAGTAACAACAATGACAATTCTACCAACACTTACAGAATTTAATGCTGGTTAATGCCGTTGAGGTAGTGTTTCACCACCGGTGACCTTGTTACATTAAGAACTGTGCTTTTAGGAGATGGAATTCTGGGTAGATGAGAGCACTAATGTTACTCACACCACAAAACAGAACAGATTCAATAATACATGAATGGTAAATCATAAAAGAATACAAATCTGAAATGTGTTTTGATGAAACAACAATGATCACTGCACAAGTATAACTAAAGAAATGAAATCTGCGTTGTACGGATTTCTTCTTAAGCAGGTGCGGCATAACTGGTAATTTTTTATTTAGTCAGCTACCGAAAGTTCAGAAAATTGTGAAATTAAATAACTGTCAACCCTGAGAAACCTACATCATCATCTGATTTCTGTCCCCGATTTGGTTGATCAAACGAATCCAGGCTATTTTCCAGAAAGTCAGTATCAAAAAATTAATGAATTATTTGGTTCATTGGTTCTCAAAGCGTGTTCCGAGGATCCCAAGGGATCTGCGACTAGTTCCCAGGGGATCCGTGAGCAAAAAAATTTGCGAAGCACATAGTTTGTTGATTTTGTTGCCTTGTATGATACGTTGAAAATGTTTCCTGGGATTTACGTATTTCTACTTAAAACTTATTTTTGAAGACCGTCAGACACCTCCCTGGCAGTATAGACACATGTCTATCTGTAATATCGCGTTAAAATTTACGTCGTCCCCAAATTTTTGAAGAACCCTTCCGTCTCAATGTAAAGATAATTAATTAGGGACAGACGAGGGATTATGCAACTTGTAAGCTAGCTTGCTCCTTCGCAACAATGACGTTTCATGTGGTCTTCCACAGCCTTACACAAGAAGGCCTGTTTAGCATTTTCAGATATTCTATGCAACATCCACTTTCTTTTAAATTCTTAACTTACACGATCACCTTCCCATAACAGTGCTTCGTTTCGTAGTCCTACCTAGTCCTCTTCTACCTACTTGTTCACAGTACGTGTCCAGAGTTTTATTTATTTTCACTTGATCACACTCATACACGCACCACAGTCGGTAGGACTCCTCTGGACAAGGGATCGGCCCGTCGCAGAGCCCTCTACTTGACAACACAAACACTCACAAGAGACAAACATCCATGCCCCCGGTGGGATTCGAACCCGCGATCCCAGTAAGCGCTCGGCCGCAGGCCTACGCCTTAGACCGCGCGGCCACTGGGATCGGCCCCATAACAGTGTACGCTACATAAATATTACGAATGAAAGAGTGTGTTTAGGTAATGTAAGAATCAGTATTTCGGACTATTTGCGATATCCTATTTAACACTATACATTAAACATTTACGCTATAAAGAACAACATTTAAATTTTCTAAGATTTTCAAAGGACGAATCTGGCATATTAAAAGTGCTGTACAATCCCAAGTTGCGAGAAATGAGGTTCTCACAGCGACATTATTAAAGATTCACCATAACTCGTCACGTAGGTTGGCTTTTACCTGTCTACACGGCGTAATATCCGAGCATTCTTATTAAGAATGCATAGGCTTGACCCTGAAGGTGACGTCAGTATAATCCTTCGAAACGTTGGTATTTTCCAGTAGACACGGCGTCATAACCCACACTTCTTGGACTGCTTAACCCTGAAGATGGCGACACTAGAATCCTTCGAAACGCCGGTATTTACCAAAATGCCAGACGGCTCCAATCTTTAAAACAGAAATAACGCTGTACGTTTGCTTATTTATTTAGCGTTACCAGGCTACGTAATATTTTTGTGTCATATTTTAATACATTAAATTTAAAAAACAACTTTGCTACGTAGGAACCATTTATTGTAATTGGAATCTCTTATAGACATCCATTCTGCTACCAGCTAAGCAGGAAAATAGGCCACAGTCGCTACGTAGTTATACTTTCAATTAAGCTAAACACAACTTTTGATTAGGCATGCGTTTTCTTCTTTTGTGGCGACGGGCCCCGCAGCAGGTGCTACGGACGCACCGCAGCCTAGAGGCTTATTGTGCAACCCTGTGTCGAAGACGATAATGAAGACGACGATTCGTTTTTCCGTGTGATGGAGCACCGGTGGCATGAAATTGACAGGGGAAAACCGAAGTACTCAGGGAAAAGCCTGTCCCAGTGCCACTTTGTCCACCAAAAATCCCAAATGAACCGGGATCGAACCCGGGCCTCGGCGGTGAAAGGCCAGCGACTAACAGTTTGAGCTGGCACGGCCTTGTGCCTGCACTGTTTCATTTTAAACTACGTATGTCCCTGCGCCCCACTCTGTACATGACTGCCTGACACTGTTCATTTAACGCGACATTAGACTGATGTTTACAGCCCATAAACTGCCGTTACATAAAGCAAAGCCGATCCCAGTGGCCGCGCGGTCTAAGGCTTGTGCCTTCGGCCAAACGCTTGCTGGGATCGTGGGTTCGAATCCCACCGAGGGCATGGATGCTTGTCTCCTGTGTTTGTGTTGTCAAGTAGAGGTCTCTGCAACGGGCCGATCCCTCGTCCAGAGGAGTCCTACCGACTGTGGCGTGTGTCTGAGTGTGATCAACTAAAAAACAAAGAACCTCGACACCTGCTGTGAGTAGGTAGAAGAGACCAGGACTACGAAACGAAACAGAAAGCAAGGAGAAGTCACGCTTTCATGTTACAGCATCAGCTTGATGTTGTGGCTTCAAATAAAACATTTACCCTTCGCAAAAAATTAAGACTCCCGAATAAGTTTAATAAATGAATGAAGGAAATAATACAGAGGTTAGATAATCTAGACAGTTTGTTGTTTACCTAAGACATGTCTTACTGTAAGGCATTAGAACTAGTACTGATTGTTACTGCATAAAGATGTTCAGATATGTTTGGACCCAACTTACCTGTCATATTCCGTATAGCAAGCCCACTGTAACTCACCACTCACTACGACGCACAGAAAGACACTGGCCGCGCGTCGACAGCGAATGTTACGCGGTTATGACAGTGATTCATGTTTCATGCCCAGCAGGGCTGACCTCTTTTCAAACCACCACAATTCAGAGAAATTGCCTACTTTGTATTTTGATATCGTCCTGCATACTACGTTTGTATCTAGTACAGTCTTACGAGAGCAACATCTAATGGAGTTTCTGTATCTATATACCGATATTTTGACCACTCCTGCATTATCTTTTTGAAACGGAAGTTGTGTTATAAGTTTCCTTTAGCAGAACGCATATACTCCTTAGAAAAAAAATACTTTACATTCGTCTTCCTTCAGTGCAAAGAAAACAGGACGTAATGGATTTAGCATATACAACACACAGTTCTGGAACATGCGTATCCAATCCGCGGCCTACCAGGTTCTGTTATGCGGCCTGCGGCCACATTTTTAAACAATATAATTAGTGCAAGGCCGATCCCAGTGGCCGCGCGGTCTAAGGCGTAGGTCTGTGGCCGAGCGGTTGCTGGGATCGTGGGTTCGAATCTTACCGGGAGCGTGGATGTTTGTCTCTTTACGGTGTTTATGTTGTCAGGTAGAGGTCTCTGCGACGGGCCGATCCCTCGTCCAGAGGAGTCCTACCGACTGTGGTGTGTGTCTGAGTATGATCAAGTGAAAATAAACAACCTCGACACCTACTGCGAGTAGGTAGAAGAGGTAAGGACTACAAAAAAGTAATTACTGTAAGAAATTGCACAATAATTTAGGCTGTTAGATGTACCACTTATTGTGATTTTTACACATGCAGCCGGCGAAACAGCTCACAATAACGGTTGTGACCCTTTGCCACCACTCTCTCTCTCTCTCTCTCCCCCCCCCCCCCCCCCCAATTTGGACGCCCCTGCTCTTCAATTTGTAGGAGGGGATCGTGTTTCTTATCGGTGGTAACTTAAACACCATTCTCGTTTCTTTAGTATTCCACTCCCGTTTTCTTTCAGCATTTGACGGTCTGTCAGAAAGCAAGTCCTCTCCCGAAAAGCCGGTGGCTAACTACTAATGAATGCTGCGTAACGTCCCAGAAGAGCGGCGATATCAAACAAGATCTTCTTAGATAGCTATATAGCATAGGCTACTATTTGCTATACACCTAGACTATATTACATGTGTGGTTAGGAGAGATGAATTAGGTGACTATGTCAATAGATAACAGTGCACTATCAGAAGCTACTTGTTGCTCAGCTACTCAAAAAATTCCACGTATTTAAGGCAGTCGGAAGTTCATTACCGTCAAATATCATCATAAATCTACGGCTTGTCCAGAGAAATTTGGCTGGCTTGAATGTGCGTACAACAGACCCACCCTATTCGACCAGGATTTTCTAAGTGGCTATATGCAGCTACTGCATTGTACTGTAGTGAGGGACTGTTATAATTAAGGAAGGGAATAACAAATGATATGAATCTAATGTGTATATATGAAGTGATACTTGCATGCTAATTTTGTATTCTAAATGCCTGAGGTAACATTTGCTGTGTGCAGGTCAGAGTCTGGCTGTCTACTGTTTAAGTCAACTACAACGCAAATGAAAGAAGGGTACAGAATTGCAGCTGCGTTCTAGGGTGTTCATTCGTTTCGTAGTCCTTACCTCTTCTACCTACTCGCAGTAGGTGTCGAGGTTGTTTATTTTCACTTGATCATACTCAGACACACACCACAGTCGGTAGGACTCCTCTGGACGAGGGATCGGCCCGTCGCAGAGACCTCTACTTGTCAACACAAACACTCATAAGAGACAAACTTCCATGCCCCCGGAGGGATTCGAACCCACGATCCCAGCAAGCGCTCGGCCTCAGACGCACGCCTTACACCGCGCCGCCACAGGGATCGGCTAGGGTATTCATACGGAACTAAAATGTTGCATATCATGTTGGAGCTGACTTGTGTGCGTATTGTTTATTTGCATTCTACTTATCGTGTCTTGGAAACATAAAAATATTTCTACAGTATTCATGCACCATTCATATATTTGACCTGTAGAACTTCCATAATTTTGTTTGGGTTGCCCATTCTTGGGACATACTGTGAAAAACTTAAACTACGGTTACAACGTCGGAAAGAATAGACATTTTTATTAAACCGGGTTACGAAATTTCTGTCAGTTTGCTTTATAAATGTTTGGAATATTCGGAACGTATTAAATGGCAGAGCCCACTAATTTATTTATTTATATATTTATTCTGAGGATCATACCAAGGACTGTGTGAGCAAAAAACAGAGAAGATTAACCTTTTAAAGCCTAGCGGTAACTTTACATACCACCTTGTTTAACATTAAAAAATTCTACGTGGTGCCCACATTGCGTTTATGTGTTTTGTACGGGTCTCAGAATAAACAGCAACTTTTGCCTTATAAAACATTAAGCGACTGGTTTTTATAACCAAAGTGTAGAGTGTTTACAGCGCGGTACGCACTGAGTCCTTATATAAAACAGATACGCTTCGTCTTTAAAGGGTTCATGTAGTCGCAGCTGGCATAGGCCCGTATACTTAACCATACAGCTTTAAAGGATTAGTGCATGAATAATGAGAGAAACAGTTTTGACCACTGCTTCAATGTGGATAGTGTGGATAGATAGAAGGAACAGGGAATTAGTAATGATGCAGTGTAATGATTTATCTACTCGCATAATTTCCGTTTTCTGTTAGTATGGTATAGCTAAACAAAATGGGATACCGTAGTAGGGTTAGTGACCAGACGACGGGCTGAAAGACAAACCTTAGTGCTAATATCACCTGGGGCATGACATTCTTATCTTATACAAACTCTCCAAACCGGAAGTTAGGCACACCCCACCTCCTATTAAACGCTTTCCGTGGGCTCTGTCCTAGGAGGTAGAGCGGCCAGGTTATGAAGCTAACATCGTACCTCCATCCGGTGCAGAGTTTATTAACGTGGGGAGCCACACCTCCGTTCCCTGATATGCTTTCTTTGCGTTTGAGGGACAAATTTACGAATTTTAAGGTATATCTGAATTGAAAATATGTTGAACTTGGCCTGCGTGAAGTTCCAGATACACACTGGAATTGTATCTGCAATATTTCGTATATGTATAAGTAAAAATTTCACATAAAATATACGGCATGTTTATGGTTTATGTGGATATAAAATTTCACATGTGCGATCCATTTTTTGCATAGCGTCCATTTATGATGGGAGCATAGTATTAAAATGGATCCTCAAGAAGTGGGAAGGGGGGCATGGACTGGATTGAGCTGGCTCAGGGTAGGGACAGGTGGCGGGCTCTTGTGAATGCGGTAATGAACTTCCGGGTTCCATAAAATGCGGGGAATTTCTTGACTAGCTGAGAAACTCTTAGCTTCTCAAGAAGGCCTCTGCTCCATGGAGTTAGTTAGTTAGTTAGTCTATTTATAAGAAAACAGATAAACAGATCCATAAGGTTAATTGAAGTTATGCGTACGACACTTACTGAGTAGTATTCCTGTCTGGCAAACACCATTAGATTTCGTCCAGCTACAGTGGAGGTAAGTGGACAGATGTTTCCGGGATAGAGGGCAGCGTCCCCGCCCCCCTGCTCCCGGGTGTACTTGTAATACTTCAGTGCTTCTAATCCGGGGGACCGTTTCATCTGGAGGCTTCGGGTGCGATTTGAGATTCTCGCAGCGGTCGTTATAAGGGGGTCGGTCTGAGACACCTTGTGGTTTGATATTTATCAAGTTTAGGAGGAAACTACTACCTCAGTTTTTATCTGTCCTGAAGAAAAAATATTGTACTCCACCCGAACTGTAGTTATGTGCCTACAAGATTAGCGACGTGACATCCAAGAAGACAGAAATCAAAACAGTACCTTTTAGGGGGTGGTGTTACAGTCAGTAGACTTTGCGTTTGCCTGCACGAATTTACTTACCGGTATTGAGAAGAGGGGCCTGTCAGGTGTAAGACACGTTAAACTGACATGAAAAAATAAGGAGCGAAAACTTTACTTAGTTTATAAAATATTTATCAGCAACGCACTGGAAGAATGCTTGGTTGATGGCAGAAATGCTTCATTTATAGTGGGTTGCGATAGCCAGATGGATTATAACTAACCAACCAACTAACCCCATGGAGGAGAGTCACTCGGCGTAACGTAACGTTGGAGGGGGGCCAAGGGGGGTAAAGGCCCCTGAAATATTTCTCCACCTAAGAATAATTTTTTGGCTACTGAGTTAAAGAGGGTAAGAGTGGAGGAGGGGGTGTATGTACATTAGGGACTGGTTTAAACGAATCGTACCCCTCTTTCTACCTTGACTCCTTCGTAAATTGAAGTTCCTAATACTCATGGTAGATTTTGCCCCCCCCCCCCCAATGTTATTAGCCAAGTTACACCTCTGGAGGAGTCCTTGAAAAAACAGTAACCTCTGTTTTTGCATACCCTGTGGTTGCAGTAAAGTATCTGTGTACAAAACCTCAAACACATTTCTGCCGTTTATATCGCATATTCTTACATGCGTTTCGACTCTCAGACATATATCTTCTTCAGCGTCAAGTATGTTTCATAACTTAGATTTGTTTGGTTTAATTTGTGGTTTTTCATAATTGTAAGGCAGCGTTTGCATGAGCTGATATATGTAAAAGGTTTATACCAACTAATGCAAAAACGGCCTGAAAATTGTTTTCGGTGGCAGCTCTTGCAAAAATGGTCTGGAGATTGATTTTATAGCAGTTTGGGCGAAAATGACAAAGAAACTAGTCTTTTTTTGTGAATCAGTGCAAAAAGGAACTGGAAATTACAGCAAATCACAAACCAACGTGTACAGGAGAGTAGTAGACATAATTAAGCCAAGAGCACGCACACTAGCTGTATATAACGTGACACTGAAGAAGTCTCATGCATAATTGTCGAAACGCTTATGTCTAAGAACGTATAACGTAATGTGTCAAACTGCCGTTGGCGTTATCAATAAAACTGCTGCAGCAGTAATCGCCCAGTGACGTAAACACTTCCCGGCCATTTATGGAACATAAATATTTATTCACATGCTAAAGTAGTCTTTACCCAGGTCTAAAATAATCCAGGACACAGATATCCATGTCGTGAAGTTTTAAGTTCTCACAGTGATAAATAACTGGCGACTTCGCGAATTTGACACCTTGGTCATACACTTAGGTTGATGGGTACCAGCGCTTCGGCAAAATATGAAGCTTGCATCTTCGTATTACAAAAGACACATTAAATTTTCTTCATTAATTTTGTTAGTCTCTGTTAAAAAAAATCAGTGCTGTTTTTGATGAAGGAATATGGTAAAATAAATTCCAGGACTGGACTGTTTAGTACTGTTAAGCTCGGATTTCAGTAAGTAGATTTGTCACAGTAAGTAGATTTGTCACTTTGCACACTAAAGGATCTCTCGTTTGGTAGCGAAAATGTGTGTCTTAGTGCTGCTTTATTCTTTCACGTTTAAAATACAGCAGGAAAGCATGGAGCAGGGCCAAACGAATTCAAAAGCCATCTCGTTGCTTAAGGCATTTTTGTCGACAGTTCTCTGAAGTGGTAACCAGTAACAGCTTACCCTTGGCAACATTCAGATTGCCTGGACGGTTTGGACACTTCTGCCAAAAACTGACGTCCGTTCTTCCTGATGTCAGAACTTGTGTGACGCAAACTGGTGTCACTGACGATGACGTTGCCGTCCCGAGACCTGTAATAACTTAATTTCTTCAGAAGATATGAGGCCCCATCATTTACATACTCCTAATAAGGAAGAACTAATTCTCATGCATTTGGGCTGTTCGTGGAGTTAATGAGAAGACAGCAGTAAGACCAAGCAAATTTGATGGAGCAGCCTGTCCGTCAGTCTGTCTGTCACTCAGTAAGAAGTGTAACGCCGGGACTGAGGGCGGGAGAGACAACGGCCCGCGTCCCGCCTGATTTACTGTTCTCACCACCCTGGTCACTCCGAGCGGTATGGAGGGGTGTCGGTCCTGTGACCGCTCACCAAACTTCCTGGTGCCTGCTGGGGGGTATTTGGGATACAGGACGAGATGGCGGTCCCCACTCCGTTTGCCCCCGTTTACTCTCTTCCAAGATAATACACTACACTACTTTATTTCCACTAAGTTACAATAAACAATTATCTTACATCAGGGAAAGGATCTAGTCACTGCCAACAACAGGTGGGCCAGGTAAATGAGTGCCCAATCACATTTACTCCCCCCCCCCAGTCCAAATTTCCTAACCCACACGCGCAGCAATGAATTTGAATAATTCCAACACCTCTGCTGCTGAATCTTATTCGAATTCCTTTACACGGCAACGCTTACCTGAGGTAAACAAAATCAAAATTAAAGTGCAAAACATCTCTTCTCTCCTTCTCCCTCTCCCGGCCTCCAGTCAACCATCACCCACAGCAACGACAGTAAGAATGATGTAAAATCACATAGTTTTACCCTACTTTGCACCTTCACACATCCGGCTAGTAACCAAAGTGCCGACTCATTTCTCTGTTGCCATGCACTAGGTCAGCAGTGGCTAGGCCTTGCATCTTTAAAACAACAGAAAGAAAGTAAAAAGAAGTCTAACCCCAGAATACACTAATATCTACACTACAGAAGTATTTGTAGGGAACTTCTATTTAGGTACTTTGATTTATAAAGCTTTTACAGTGATAGAAACAAGCTGTGGAACTGGGTGCAATTAGAGACAGACATATCAAATATCCTATAGCACATCACAGAGAGATATAAGTGCGGAGAGGTACTGTATTTCTTTGAAAATAAGGATAGATGTTACTAGCAGAAAATAGGATCATATTACGAGAGTCAAGGCAGGATGAAGAAAATTGGGGAGGAATAAAACTACAAATAGCCGATCCCAGTGGCCGCGGTGTCTAAGGTGTAGGCCTGCAGCCGAGCGCTTGCTGAGATCGTGGGTTCGAATCCCACGGGGGGCATCGATATTTGTCTTGTACAGTATTTGTGTTGTTAGGTAGAGGTCTCTGCAACGGGCCGATCCCTCGTCCAGAGTAGTACTACCGACTGTGGTGTGTGTCTGAGTGTGATCAAGTGAAATCACAAAACCTTCGACACCTGCTGTGAACAAGTAGGTAGAAGAGGGAAGGACTAAATCAAGTAAAGTATGGGATTTTAAACCGCAGAAGTAAATAAGGCGATCATATTGATAGAATAAAAAATATCTAAAAAGTGATTCTTTATTGGGCCTATTGCGTACGAGGGAAAGGGAAAGTTTGAATGGCAACAGAGAGACGTATATCACAAGAAATGTTGTAGTAGAGGCGAAAGAGACAAGTGAGGCTAACTTTCCAAGTTCATGACATGTCATTCTTGATTTACCGTCGTACCGTTAGCTGCTTATAACGTATTACATACGTGCATGTCACTGAATATTACATGCAGTCAGTGACTGGGTCAAACAATTCGTCGAAGACATTTTATTTGAGAATATATTAGTCAGACACTTCAGCTAAATAACCTAACACCATGGAGCAAATGGTCAAGGGCTTCGCTGTCTCTTATAAAACCCCGAAATTTTAATTTATCAGATGTACGTCCTGGACGAAAGTAATCCGGGAATTGTCCAGGACAGTTCTCAACCATGAGCGTGATTATTTTCGTTGTTCATCACAGTCAACATATACGTTGTGAAGACAGCGCTGTAGGCCCAGCAGTCGTCATGGCTTCCCTCTGCCTGGCACATAGCGCCCTCTGGGCACTGTGACATGGCTTTGGTCGCATCCCTGCAGGTGCAATGACGCTTCTCCACATACTGCCGGTAGCAATTGTACTGGATCAACCACAGGAACGTTACGAACCCTGCAACAGAAGCCACTAATTTTAAATCAGAAGGAGCTAGTCCCTTCTTCTTCTTCTTCTTCTTCTGTGGCGCAACAGCCCAACTCGAGTTTAGGCCGCTCCATTGTTGAGGTTTCTAGATCACACACACACACACACACACACACACACACACACACACACACACACNCACACACACACACACACACACACACACACACACACACACACACACACACACACACACAAACACACACAGTAGGACTTCTCTGAAAGGGTAATCAACTTGTCGCAGAGGTTCATACCTACACTACACACAACAGAAAAAACATCCATGCACTCAGCGGAATTCGACACCTCGATCCCAGGAATCAAGCGACCTTAGATCCCACGGCCACCGCAGTTGACCTGCACAGCGTGGGTGGAGTCCCTTAACACTCGCAACGACGGCCGCGGGGGAGAAAGTATAGAGCCTGTAAAAACGTGAGTCTCTTGTCACGGCGTGATGTGGTTTTTTTTTTTAAGAACTACGTTTCAGTTGACACATTAGGCATTAGAATTACCAAAACACGTTCATGGGTGCTGATGGATTTCACAACTCAGCCAAGTAGGGTCTCTCTTATTAGCGGAAGTAGTTTGTTACAGGTTCGAACAATTTTCTTGTCATCGTAGAAATAAATGACTGTTCTTTTAACCACGCAGAAATCAAAATCGTCAGTGATAACATTTCTTTCTGGTTTTCGAGCTTCTTCTTTCCTCGGGTGTGCCGATGACATCTTCATTTCTATAATTGCTCTCCCTTCTGATGTTCGTCACTCTCCGCACTGACACACGAAAATACCTACGTGCGCTTTCCTCAGCACGCCAAGTCAGTACAATCATACTTTTCTTCTTCTTGCTTCTACTGCTTCTTGTTTACACGGGCGATTCCATGATTTATTACTTCCCTAGCTTCATTGTGAATGGTTTTCTGTTCTTTCCATCGGTCGCCATTTGTTAAGTGTTTCATTTACAACAAGCCTAAAGTGAAATTTGTGCACAGCTGCAACCACACAGAACACTGCAAGAAAATAACAGTATCATCTCACATGCACAAAACACGACTGAATTTTAGCCCAATACATCGATACTGGAATAAATCGATTTTTGTCACAGAGGAAGGTCGGCTTTCGCCAGTGCAAAGCTCTGGCAAGGTCAGTTGCAATCTCTGCAGGCAGTATATGTATCACGAACGAATAGACAAAGCATTAAAACTGTTACTGAGCAATTTAGCCCAACCGCCACCGATAACTTTTATGACGTGTATTTTGAAAATTTCCGGTTAGAATTTTGACCACAACAATTACCTGCTATTCTGAATAACGGCTGTCGTGGTTTTCCTCAGCGCCTCACGCTAATGCCAATATCTTGGTCCACATTGGAACAACTTATGCCTCTTCTACATAGTCCTTAAGGGACACACAGGGGCGTAGCTAGGGTGCGGGGGGGGGCGGCGAGTGGTGCTTCCGCCCCGGGTAGCAGAGTCCGAGGAGCGGCAAAATAAATATCTTAAAGAAAATAAAAATGTGTTTTCTGCGTTGAACAAATTTTAAATTATTGAGACATATAAAAGCAAATTCAATAAATAATTGTGACTTTTTAAATTTTGTAATTTCTGTCGGAGGGGGAGGGGGGTATTGTGATTACTCGCCCCGGACGTCGAAAAACATAGCTATGCCACTGGGGGCGCACCAATATAACGATTTTACGGAAAAGGCATATACATCATATGAATTACGGAAGTTGAGGAAAGACCGCTTGCTAGAATAATAATAATAATAATAATAATAATAATAATAATAATAATAACAATAATAATAATACATGGTGTAAGAAAGCTTAGCAGAGAGATCTGTTTTGCAATGTTATCTAGATTTTGCGGCAATTGTACACTCCACGTAAAGCATGCGATCTATTGCCGTTTAGTGCTGCAATCTGGTGGTGATTTCATACGTAATTCAGATTTTCTTTTGGTTTCCATGGATACGAAAGACAGACTGAAAAACCGACAAAAACCACTCTTTAGTCTAGAAACGTAACGACGGATATGAACGGTGTACTTGACTGAACGCCTTGTAGCATTAAGTTCATTCACCTAAATAATAGCCGGTACAAAGATTTAGTTCCTACAAAATTGAGAAAAAGTTTCGTCTTCTTTCTGGAGACCGACCTTTTATAGCTGTTCTTTGAATAATAGCTTCTCACTGAGAGAATTATACGCAACACATAAATACACTGTGTGGGCAAAATACAGAGCTTTTAATGTTAAAACAAGTGGTGTAATATAATAATCCCTTTTCATAGAGGGTTAAAGGATGGTTTCCAATGAATTCCTACTAGTTGAGGAGCGTCTTACCGATGTAGGCCATACATATGACGGCGGCTATAAGTGTGTATATCACGTTGCTGACCCCAAAACCAAGGAAGAACATCGCATGGAGCAGTGGGGGGAACGTTTCGACGAACAGCTGCACTAGCAGGGAAGGTAACATCAGAAGTGGGATGTCCTGGAAGAGTGATATAGCGTTTGCTATATACGAGAAAAGTTTGAGCTTACAGCAGTACTACCGTGTTTTATGGTAGGCTGTTTAGTACGCGACACAGACTTCTGCCTATGTTAATAGGCCTACATAATCATTAAACTCCTTTCTGAATACCTGCAGATGCAGTAGACAACTGACAGACAGCATAATATCCTGACAACTCTGAGGATAAAATTAGGCATAGGTTCTTCCGGAAATGAGATATCATTAAAATTCCTGCTACTGCAACACACATTGCTGTCTTTTGTTTAATTTTACTAATAAATAAATTCTCGTCACATTAAACTTTTGAGACAAATTAAACCCAAAGAAAAAACAAAATGAAATCCGATATCTAGCAAATTTCTTATCTAGTGCATCTGCGCTTACAGCAATTTTAAAGCAGATCTGCGCTCTCCTGGGGTATAACGCAGCGTCGAATGGTAATCCTTTACCGACGTTTCGGGACAACATATCGGTCCCTTCTTCAAGGGTCAAGTAGTCCAAGAAGAATACCCCAGAAGAATGCAGATCTCATGAACATCGCGGCGGAAGCCTGAAATCACGAATTTTAAAGTACTTTACACTGAGCCTCCACTTTATGAATGTAAAATGCTCTTTCAGTACAAGTAAATTCAGTAGTTGTGGCGGGACTGCTGGCGATAGTGATAGGAAAAATTGTGTACTTACACAATGCACTCCAATTAGCAGCAGGAAACATGCTGTCGCCATTGTGAGGTAAGCCACTAATTCGAAAATGAAGAATTCCTTGCTTTCTGTAACTTATTAAAACTGGGCTTTAGTTTTGGTTTATATCTAATTATTATTCTATATTTAATCGATGTAAGTGCTTCAAAATAAAATACAGTAAAACTTCGATTATCCGTCACCCGAACATCCGTCAGTTTCTATTAACCGCCATGGTGGTGAGCCACAGTGTGTGGGAGGTGTAGGAGGAAAATCGCGTGCATTGCTTATCACATGGTGTGTAGTGTGCAATTAAGATAGCATTTTTTTAAATTTCACCTATTCTGTCACGTTTATATGTAAATACATATAGTGTAGTATGTTATATAATAAAGAATTTTGTTCGTATGACGCAGTGTGTAATTTTGAAGCGCCTATTCTGTTATCCGTCTATTCTTGTATCCGTCGTTGCTCGGTCCAGGCCCCTGACGGATAATCGAAAGTTTTACTGTAGTTACTACATTGAATGGAATTGAGCAGATTCATACGTATTTAGAGAAACAGGAACTTACGTGAAATTAGAGAAATCTGTACAATGAAGAGTTTCATAATAGCTTATTGGTTGATTATCATGGAGAAATAGCTGGGCAGGGTATGTGGCATGAATGGGAGAGGTGAAAAGTACCTACAAAATTACAGTACGTAGAAATGTACGAAAGGGAAACTACATCAGGGGAATTCAACAGCAGTTAGGAGGAAAATAATAAAACTGATAGTAAAATCATATTTTGTGAAGGTATGGACTGGTTTCATCTGATCTAGGATAGCACATTTTGGAGGTCTGTTGTGAACATGGAAGTGGGACTTCGAGTTCTACAGAAGCAGGGAAGTGTCACATCTGCCTGACCAACTAATATTCTTGATTCTCCTTCCAAAATTTTATTTTTTATTAAATTTGTTATAGGAAGCTAAACAAGAGCGTTGTGCAGGAAGATATGTTAAACTGACATACCACATATAGGCGTATCTGCGTATTTAGAAATTCTTCAGGAAGGGGAAGAGCAGGTGGCACGAAGGAATGTATAATATGTTACTTAAAAATTTAAGGAACAAATGTACCTAGGTTTAGAGTATTAAGATTTTATACACGGAGGAATGCATATTCGATCAGAGGCATTACTTTGGATTAGTGGACGTACCCAATAAATACCACAATATGTCACACTGATCTGTGGTGGTACATATTTTATTTTATTTATGATATTTCAAAGAAAAATAACATGGAATTAAATATAATGCGTCCCACATTAAAAAGGGCAAAGTAATACAGAAAAAAGTGTATTAAAAATTGGCGCTCTGAAGACATACAAGAGGTACAAACGTGCACACATGATAGAAGAAGACACTTACCTCGTGTTGGTGTTTGAGATCCAGTTTCCTGGAATTGTGACAAACGTAATGCGTACCATATCGAAATACATACACTGACCATCTGGAACAGAAGAGGATATATTGGCATTTAACGTACTGACCACCTGAAAGAAAATAGGATATGCTGACATATAAAACAATAACCACCTGACAGAAAATAGGATATAGGTCTAACTGACATTTCAAACACCACCGGGAACAAGGCAGGATGTACTGACATTTAACTGGACTCTGCAGGTGAACCAGGGAAGTGATTTCAGTAGTCTGCTTGAAGTGCCAAATTCCATTAGGCGACCCCTATTTATGAAAGAGAAAATCCCTCCTACCCCTCCCCTCCAAATAGAACACTGAAATAAAAATATGTTGAAACAATTTTGATGTTCGACATCCTCGTTGGCGTGTGTTAGCAATTATAGTATAACAACAGTCAACAGCCAACAAATATTTTGTGCCTCACTTTATTATCTTATGAGGTTAGAACGACCGGTTTCGGTCTATATGAGACCATCATCGGGTTCTACTTCAGGTTCTTCTCTGACAAGTAGAGTTCTGATGTCAGTGATTGAAGTAGAACCTGATGATGGTCCTATATACAGGCCGAAACCGGTCGTTCTAACCTCATAAGATAATAAAGTGAGGCACAAAATATTTGTTGGCTGTTGACTGTTTTTATACTATAATTGTGTTGGAACAGTTTACTGAGGCCAAATATGGGTCTAAAAAAGCCAGTAGAACTGTGTAATTGTACATCGCTAGACAGCTTAGTGTCTTCGAAATTTGATTTCTCGTAAAGACTGCAGTCTTCTACGAAGTGACAGCATCCAGCCTGATTCGCCCAGACGTGTTCTTTACAGAGTAACATCCGTTAACAGGTCTCAGTACGTCTAAATTTGTAAAGGATAATGATAAAAGTATGATGTAAACATCAGGCTTGATTTATCTAGCTTTTGTGTGAATGTGCTCATGGAGTCTGAGTGAAGTCATGTTTTTGTTACTTGAAATTATGTACATGTTACGCAGTATGTTATGAGTGTTATGTAAGGGTCATCAATATCAGCATCCTTTACGTAGCAAGTGTTACATGTTATGGATTATTTTTCTACTTTGAATTTGTTGGAGGTAAACTCAAAATTTTGCTCCTTCGTCAGGTTTTTGTGCACTTATAAACAATGTAATATATATAGTTTTTAGTTAGGCCCTATGTTTTTATGGTATATCCTAGTACCAAATTTCACTTGGCTGGCTTCAGTGGTTTATTAATCTTTATCCTGCTAATGTGGAATATATGGTGAGCTGCTAATAATGCCAGCATCAGTAATGAGTAATATTTGGTGACCTACATTTGGCAACGCTGAAAGGAGCCTCTTTGTCTCTCTCTCTCTCTCTCGCTCTGCACAATGTCTCAATGGCTACCAACTAGGCCCTAACTAGGCCCTAAGGGCCTAGTTGCTAGCCGAGTAAGTGTGTGCACACAGATATGACATAGGACGTCTTTCACGATTGATTCAGTGTTGAGACACTGTGCACAGAGAGAGAGAGAGAGAGAGAGAGAGAGACAAAGAGGCTCCTTTCAGCGTTGCCAAATGTAGGTCACCAAATATTACACATTAGTGGTGCTGGCATTATTAGCAGCTCACCATATATTCCACATTAGCAGGATAAAGGTTAATGATCGCCAGGACAACCGACTCTGAACGGACAACAAATTGGTCAATAAAAACTTACATACTTTTCTAATTTGTATTATTCTAATATTTATTTACCTTCTAAGTTATATTATTCTAATACTTGCCTAGAAAATTTCAGGACCCTCTGCTACGTGGCGCTAGTGTCGCGCCACTATCTTAGCTTTTTTACGTTACAATTTATTATTTCCGATTGTTGGCTGTGGTTAGAAATAATAGTATAAAGTTCACACGAAATTTCATGAAAATTAGACCAAAAGTGAAAAAGACATATACACAAACGCACAATATGGTTAAAAAGAGTCAATTTGCTAAAAATTACAAGAGAACAATACAGAGTTACTTCCCAAATAGAAAATCATACAAAAAGTCCATCTGTGTGACCACGAATCCAACAAATGAAAGGATATGTAAAGCCAGACTGGCTTACTTTGAACACAGTGCATGCTTACTGAACCTCCACCACCTGTGATCAGATCGAAGGACGATCATGACACTCACTAGGACGATCCATCCTATGACCTTCGTACTCGACTTCAATGAAGCTGTGCAGAGGCAGTAGTCAGAGTCGTGTATCACGGGGACGCATCGCAGAATCAGCGGCATTTCCGTGCACCTGTAGCTCCTTATAAAGAAAACAAACTTGTTACACCAGTCAAAAATTAAGCCAACCGGTGTTTGGATACTTCACGTAGAGTTCTGTATTACCATCACAAATTAGGGAGCAGTTGTAACTGAACACGAATGTTTTGATTTTGAATTTAAAAAGAAGAGAAGGAAAAGAAACAAAGAAAATAAAAGTAAGATTCGAAATAGCGAATGAAGGAAATAAACAACTAAACCGAGCACGGTGGCTCATGCGGTAATGCTTCTAACTTGAATTGTATGGGTTCCCATTTCGAATATCAGATGAGATAAATAACTGTTCTCACTACTGAGGCTTCTCATAGATATCTCAATCACTGTGTACGTATACCTGGTTAGACCTAGCAGGCAACCATAAATACGCAACGACCACATCCTTCACAGCTCATTTTTCACTAATGATTTTACCATTAGACGCCATGTGAGCTGAAATACTGACAGCGTCTTTGAACAATGCATAATAAATAAATAAATAAAACAATTCATAATAGGTGGGCCCCTTTAAACACAGGGTTTTGCGTTCTCAGGTTGAAGATGGAGGATTTGACCTTCAAATAAGGAGGCTATCTGTGAAAAAAATTGCAAAAGCATTCAAGGACATGTGACAAGGGGTGGTTCTCAAGCTTGTGGGTTGGGCGAGGGACCAACAACTCCTCACCTTAAAGAATCAGCGTGTTACGAAATATTACACAGAACCTCGGACTTGGGCGGATTTTTTAAAATCCATCTAACCAACGGAAAACGTAGACGAGATTTGGCAGTAGAATGCGAGGATTCCTTGTAGGTCTGGTTCACAGAAATAACTGCAAGAAAATTAGAAGAAATGGTAGGTTGAATATACTATAGTGGGAGTACAGGAGATTGGGAGGGTCAAAGATAGTAGTGAAGAAGCAGAGTATTAAACCCTTTTTTTCTGTGGAAAAATAATAAAAAACATCAATTTGATACAGGTTATTTCTATACAAGCAAATCATATTGGCAGTTAAGAGAGCAGATTGTGTTACTGGTAGGATGCCATATATATCGCTGGTGTGATATTGTTTTTCTGAATGTCCACTCTTCATCTGGGGATAGAATTGACGGTAGGATAACAGGGAGAGTTGCCATGAGAAATTCGACATCCTCGCCAGCAAATATAAGGATATAAATGAGGCGTATGAGACCAATGTGAGATAAGAGAAATCCATGCAGAACTTTGGTGGGAACACATGAAGGACGAGAGGACTTGGAATATCTAGACCAGGGGTATTCAACCCGCGGCCCTCTGAATATTTTTGTGCTGCCCCCAAACAAATTTTGAATTTTCAGTGTAAAAAGTTTAATTCAAATAAATAAATGTTAAACAAAATTCATTCTGAAATATTTTAAATTTTGTACTAAAATTTTAAACTAGTTTTTTTTAAGTATGAAATCTCGGTTAATGTCGTAGTAAATACTGCAAGACTATAGTAGGGAATGTTTGAAGAGTGGGGAAATAAGCAAATAATAATAAAAATAAAGCATAAACCATAAATAAATAAATAAAATAACAAAACTGTCCTATGTATGTTTACGCAGGGGAAATAATGGGCATGTCCTGCAATAATATGCACACTTTACTTTGCAAAACGTGAATGCGGCCCGCGAATCTTTCTGCCTTTAAAATGTGACCCTTGAGCAAGTGAAGTTTGAAGACCCCTGATCCAGCTGTAGGCCTATATTGTAGTACAATATTAAGATGGGTCTTGAATAAATAAGATAAGCGTGGCCTGGATTCATCTGGCTCGGGACGAGTGGCGTGCTGTTGTGAACACGGTAACGAACATCCCAGATTCACAGACTGTGAGAATTTCTTGACTGACTGACTGACGGAAAAATATTGGCTTTTGAAGAAGAACTCTGCTCCTTACAGTTAGTTAGTCAAGTAGTTAATTAAATACTGTAAAGAATAAACGAACGAAACAAGTACATCTAGAAAGAAACTTCATCAATGTTAAACAACACGAATTAATTCAACAAAACTTACACACTAGCCACCAAAAAAAAGAATTGTCACGGCAAACTTAGGCTGAACCACAATCCATGTGCAGTGATAAATTATAAGAAGAATGGCTACTCACTTTATAGTGTTCTGTATGTAACTCTCACTACTTAACGTAGGACAACCATTTTCTCACATTTAAGATGGCAGCCAGAATATTCTCACGTTAATATAAATTTACATTTCATCCACCACAGAACACTACATAACCAAATATGTACACCTGCAAATTCACTTGACACGCCTTCCTGTCTTCTAATGGCGTCACTCCCGTGGACCCTTTCATCGATTGGAAGCAGCTGTATACATGCGCACTCTTACGGGTATGGGAGTAAGCATGAGCGATTTAAGGCTCTGTGGTCACTATAGTTACCGCCTGACTTAATACAGGAAAAATATTCATCTTTCCCACCGAGTTTCTTAAGGGTTTCAGAAAAAACAGCGAATATTTTCTTAAACAGCCTTAGTTCGTTAGTAATTGCAAAAAAGGTAAAAAGAGAAAGACAGCTCTCTTTTGTGGTAGCAACTAGATATTTAAACATTTTTATACTAATTTAAGACTTTAAGTAATTATTTGCTTAGTTATTATGTCGAGTGTATGGAATGTTTATTTTTCGTTAAGGGCTCCAGCAAAAGCATTCTGTTTTGGGCTGTACAGGTAAATAACTGACAACAACCTCAAAATTAATTTCATACTTCCTTTGGCTACAATATCTACCTCACAGAAGAATGCGCTTTGTGTGATTGAGTGACTGATTGAGTCACATCCAGATTGCCATGGTTGTCAAGTGTCCATGATTGCGATAGATCTTCGTCTTTTTGCTGACGTCACATATTGGTTTGTTTGGTTTCAACGGCAACCAGACGAAAATCATAGCTACTTAACACGTCACACCTAGAAGACAGCGTTGCAATAGTTGGAATTAACGTTTGATTTGGTCTAAGTGTCTGACGGTTGGCATTAAGGCTTTGTTAGTAAAGTCACCGGTATTTTAATGACGCCATGAATAATTATGAATCAAGAAACATCGTGCAGGAACGCGTAAATATTATATCAGCACCTTTATAGTTGGTGTTTAGAATGATATTCTGGAAGGAAGAAAGGCGGTAGACCTAGTTTCTCTTTGTCGATAAGGTTCATATGGCGCTACAACCTACAGGCGTATGAACTCTGGCCCAAGTGTAGACTTGAGTAGTCCTGTCAAATGTCTAATCTGTGGAAGAGAATGATTTTGAAAAGGCGGTAAAGAGGGGAAACAAGGGGTGGCAGCAGGACTACATGGGCGACATTTAAGATACAGCAATTGCGTTAATCATTGTAACACTCATCTATTGAGGTTATTTTCTTTCGTGTACCATGAAGTTCACACATTAGACCTCTTTTTAAGAACATAAAACAGACAAGAAATGACCCCCCCTTCTACAAAACCCGAAGGTTCATTACGTAAGGTAAAAAAAGATACAGCAGTCCCATCAGCTCCATCATATCACAAGATGGAGTGCTTTGTCCTTTGAGAGTAGGTCGTCTATTTGTCTCTGACGTTCCAATGAATCGCCCTGAGGACCTGTGTGATCAACAGTACATTAGTTCGATACCCGGTCATTTCGTGATTCTCGTCGGACCTTACGGAATTGAACATTCTGGTACCTCTAATGTAGCGCTGGTTGCTTTTAACTTAGTTTTTCCTATTAATATTGGCATATGTATTACCGTCAAATACAACAAACTTTTAATAATATCATCAATAAGTGCTACATGTTTCGGCCCTTAAGGACTAAGATACATTATTTAAAACATAAGTAAATGTGCATGCAGATATTTTAGCATTTGTGAGAACTCATAAATTTTTACAAAATTTTTGTAAATTGTCGTAGCATTGAAGTGTATGCATTTTACATTCCAACGAATAAAAACCAATCAACACAGCTTTAACAACTTTCACAATTTTAGGAACATATAATAACCAACAAATTCGTCAGAAATATAAAACATCGACACATCAGTACTACGATAACTTCGCAAAAGTTTGTGAAAATTTGTGATATCACACAAATCTCAAAACATCTACATCCATGTTTACTTATGTTTCAAATCGTGTATTTTAGTGCCTAATGGCAGTCCTTAAAGACTGAAACGTGTAGCATTTATTTATGATATTATTAGAAGTTTGTTATATTTGACGGTAATACATATGCCAATATTAATATGTCTCAGCACAACTGGATGGATTCCAACAAAATTAATTTTTCCTGTTTGTCCCACTTGACCAGATTCACTACGTAAAAAATAAAAGTTAGTTTTCTGATAACTGAAACAGAATTTCAACAACGCGTCTACAAAATTCTACTATTTGACCAATTACACTGGGCAACAAAATTAAATTTTTTTTGGCATACGAGGAAAAATACCTGATCCTAATAGAACTTTTCACACTGAATTCAAATATGTAAGTAGTTTTTCACGGTTTTTTGTGAGGCCCAGGTTAAGTGTGAAAGAAATGTCTATACTTATATACCTTCACGACACTATTCACTTACCTAAAATGTGAGAGTTTTTGATTTCCTCCTGTGTTTTGCATCTGGAACATCCCTCTTCAGCATCCGACAGTAATCAGAAAGCATTCTTGCACTCCACTGTCCCTGGTACCTCTTTTCCATGGCGGAAATATCTTGGTGGAAACGCCCCGTGTTCGTCACTAACGGCACCAAGATTTTCAGGGAAGAAAGCCAGGTGGGAGTCCAAGAAATGCATTTTGAGGGACATATTACACCCCATATCTTTGTATGAATTTAACAGTTCACCCACAATGTCACGGTAGTTGGAGGCTTCAAAATTTCCTAAAACATTTTGCACAACATTTTTTAATGACCTCAATGCTAATTTTTCAACTTGGCTTACCATATGTTCAAACTTTTCATCTCTAGTCAATGCTCTTATTTGGGGGCCCACAAAAATTCCTTCTTTTATCTTAGCATCACTTACATGAGGAAATCTTTCCTTCAAGTAATAAAACCCAGCACTATTTTTATCCATTGCCTTAACAAAGTTTTTGAAAAGCCCTAAATTTATACGAAGAGGAGGTAGAAGAATCACGCCTGAGTTGACTAGAGGGGGATGTATAATATTTTTCTGTCCAAGGGTAAATGTTTCACGCTTTGGCCATCCCTTCTGGATGTAATGATCTTTCTTGTCCCTGCTGTCCCATTCGCACAAGAAACAAGAAAATGTTGTATAGCAAAGCTGCAAACCCATTAACAATGCAATGACTTTTAAATCGCAACATATGGTCCAACAATACTTGTCATATTGAATTTTTTCCAACAGGATTTTCATATTTTCATATGTTTCCTTCATGTTAGTTGCATAAGCTAATGGCACAGAAGGGAATTTGTTGCCATTGTGCAAAAGGACAACCTTCAAACTAGTTTTCGAAGAGTTAATGAAGAGTCTCCAGTCAGCTTTTTATGTTCATGACCAAGGACATCCATCACAGTGCAAATATTGTTACAATACACTAAATATGCTTACAATAAACTAAATATGGTTACAATACACTAAATAGTTTTCGTCAGAATACAAATCTTGAAACTCGTCCTGACGGTTACGAAAGAAACACACTTTACTGTCATTCTGAAGGAGATTCCAGCCTTGAAGCCTAGAACCCAAAAGTTCGGCCCGTTTTTTGGACAATTTCAAATCTCGAACAAGGTCGTTTAAGTCGCCTTGAATTAAAAGATGATGTTCAGAGGAAGAGGTACTTGCTTCAAAAGTAGCGTCATCTTTCTCGTCATTTTGAAGTTCAGTATGTGCCTCATGTTCTGATTCATCTTCTGCAGTTAGATGTGTGGAGGGTGTGGTACAGGTTGGCCCTCACTGTGAGGTACTGGCCTCATGGCAGGTGGTAAGTTTGGGTACTTTACAGTGTGTTTGGATTTTCTACTTATTCCTTTTATGTTCGTAGTACAAAAATAACAGTCTGATGAATGATCTTTTGGTTCACGCCACACCATGGGAATGGCAAAGCTCGTGTGCCGAGAACCCTTAGCCCAATCTGTCAGACGTTTCACACAGGTCGAATAACAGATATGTGGGGGCCCAGTTTTCATCTTGAACTCCCACTTTACGGCCAAAATATAGTTCATAATGTTTTTTAATTAGCGGCGTTAAACTTCGTTGTTGATCTTGAAATGTCAAATCCCCACATACGTAAAAGAAGTTATCTGGGTCGTTTAAATACTTCCTGGACATATTTACTCACTATCTAACACAACACAAATCAGAATACAACCTCACTCGGTGCATACACACTGAATGTTTGTTGAATACTGAAGTGTCTTTTGTGATAGAGAAGACTGCTGTCCGGCGTCATGTCACGACATGGCGGTGCATGACTCATCCTGCACATTCACTTCCTGTTGCTGAGCACAAACAGCTACTGCCTTCATAATGGTAAATTATAATTTATTATAATTATAATTATTATTGTTTGTGCCCTCCCTCTATTTGAAATCATTAAATACATTGTTTTATATACATCAGTTATCACTCGAAAAACACTCCAAATCCTGGAAAAGCAATACTTAAAAAAGTCATTACACAAAAACTGTGGGTAATAGAAAACTTCTGATTGCATATTTGAATTCGGCACAAAAAGTTACATTAGAAACACAATAAACCTTTCATGTGCCAAAAACTGTGTTTACCAGTGTTATTAGCCACTTTAAAACCAGTCCACATGTTCAAAACAAATTTCTAAAAGAATATTTTAATGTAATTCTTATTTCCTTCGCAGGAGGCCAAGGCCCGATGTCGGGCTGTCGCGCCATAGAAGAAGAAGAAGAAGAAGAAGAAGAAGAAGAAGAAGAAGAAGAAGAAGAAGAAGAAGAAGAAGAATTCTTATTTCGTTCTTAGACTTCCAAGACACCTTAAAAATTAGTTACAGGATTTTTGCGCTAATTTACTCTGTTCACTATATAATGTAGGCCTATAGCCTATAATTAAAATAATGCAATCCCAGTACCACTGTTTTTGAGACATAACGGGGGGAGTTTATTTCAAATGTTGGGTTGAGACGCCTGTAAGGCAAGTTAGTGTAAACACAGATTTGAATACAGTCACTATCAACCATCAAAGTAGACATACACATATAGATAACCACATTTAATTGTCTATCTTTTGCATGTTTCATCCATCCTTCTTCTTCATCAGGGAATTCGTAAAATTAAAACGAATAACAAACACTTCACATAAAAAATGTTTAGTGTCATTTTACTACGGTTGTTATCTACATAAAAGTGTATATTTTGAGGGATGAGATGCAATGGTTGGGTACATATACACACGGTTAATGGTGTCCAAATATAAAATTGTTTGATTATTTTCCTTAATGAAAAGGAAGCAAATTTTCATGATAGGTCTTTTATTGAAAATGCGTGAGTAATATATATAGTATCATTTTACGTATTCCCCTGAACATGACAGCAAGGCAATACTCTTTACTACGTACGTAGATATTATTATAAATATTTACCAGCTCTTAGGTTACAAGAAATCTGAATATTTATGAAATATACTTTGAATAGTCTCTTATGAAAATATTTTTATACTATTAATGCAGGCTGACGCAAAAGACCATTAAAATAATTACAGTGGTGTAGGAATAACAGATTTGCAATCTGAATACATATTACTAAATTATACAGTTTGGTCATATTCTATCACAACTTACAGGTTTGTATGCTTATGCACACGGCTGTGAAAAGGCAAAGAAGGCCCCTTCAAATATAATATAATCCAAAATATTCAAGTTTCATACAGCCACAAGTGTTTGATTTTTCTACGAAAATATGTATTACGTACTAATTGTCAAGAAGTATACCAGTTTACTTATGTAAAAGATCTACTTAACGTAAGCCTTATTAAATTATTTGTCAGACCTTAAATATTAACCCAAACCGAAACACAGAAATATTAATTCAAAATCTCAACGTGGTTTTATACTTATGTGTGCTAATGAAGTCATTTCTTTAAAAATGACACATGGACACAATTTAAATAGTCACAAGGCATATCACAGTTGTAATCCTTTGAATTTACTCACAAAGAGATGACCTAGACAAGGAGTAATTTAAATAATCCGAAGCGTTATACAAGACTAAGCGTTGAAACCTGCTCTTATTATGCACAGTTAATTATATTTAATACACACACACACTCAAGGAATTTTATACGCCTTTTAGTTTTGGTGAAACACAGCGACTTGCATGCATGCAAACAAGAATTTCCGCTGAAGTTTTCTGATTACGTGGGCTATTCCAACAGTGTGATTACTAATTGTGGAATTAAAATCCGACTTACGTATGCGCCTTCACATCCTTTCAAGCAAGGTACTTACTTCATTTGAAATGCAGGCTAAATCAGTCCAAAGTTACCGCACTGAATCACAGGCAATCCTACATCGATTATCGGTGTAACGATATACTTTGTTCTGATAAAACATAGAACTTCTTTTCAACACGTTACATACATTATTACAAATACGTACTTATTTTTCACCTGCATACATCTTGCGTTAATGACGGAAAAGTTGCTGAAGAATGATTAGGAAAGACAAGTCACTGTTACCTACTGGCATGTTATGAGGATAATAATAACAATTCTGTTTTGGGTTGTACAAATATTGTAGGATAAGTGTACACGAATTTTCCAAAATTCTATCAGCCATCTCCAAAATCTAGCCTTCAGACTGGTTATATGGAAAAGTTTCACAGTGATTACCCACAAATATTAGGTGTCACCGTACAAAATTTGGTTTCCCGGACGACTTGGTGTCCGGGATTTGTGCACTCCAGTTTGAAGCCACATGCTTAATAATTTGATATGCAAGACACTGAATTTTATACTGCGTATCGACTTGGAGAAAATGTTAGAGAAAAATAAGTAAGCTATGTAGGCCTGTGTATATCCCATATGAATTTTAAATGCAAGAGACAGTACTGAGGTGTCGGGCAGTCAGTTTTTCGAGCTGGCTGAAAGTTTCGTAACATTCCTGCTCAGCACAAAGCCAAAAAGCAGTTTCTGCTGCCGATGTGGCATGCAAATTAATCTTCTCAAGAGACCACATAAATTCTATACGATACTGATTTCTTACGCTAAACGTTTCAATTATAATAGACAGTTTACATATATGCAAGCTAACTAACACCACGGGGATGGGCCCTTCAGAATACTCACAGGGTAGATGATCGGAAACTTGAAGTACCCTATCAAGATTGGGGGAGGGGATATTGCCAGTGGCACGGTGTTTATGCTGTTTTTCACAAGAACTGACTTCTTACTGAAATGAATCACAGCATCCAACACTGTTACATTATTCGATTGACTAAATATTTAAAAACGAAATTTTGCTCCACTATCAGATGTTCAGCATCAGGCTGATCCATTATCGCTCAGCTGCATGTTTACATAAGTTAAAATGTCTGTTGTATTTCAAATGTAAAATTAACGCTCCATATATAATTGAGAAGCGAGAAATTTTTCTACGAAAACAATTATAGATATGATACATCATAACCATAAATTGCTTCGCGCTGCTATCCTTTCAGGACCCGCAATTTGATTTTTGGCGTTTGGGTATCGGTAACTATGAAACATAGTATGAGAGGACATATACATTATACAATAAATTACAGTCCTCTGGGGGTTTTGTTCCTTATCATGAGTGAGTCATATGTAGTCGCGGTGATAGTTGACAGATTTGTGTGCTAGAATGTAGGGGAGTCATGGAGATTCGGGCCTTCAGATATATTACGGGGTGGAGTTGGGTAAATAGTTCCCGACGTTTCGAAGAATTGTAGTGCCTTCATCTTCAGGTTCAAGCAGTATTTTTTGGACTACTTGGACATAAAATCACTACGACCCTCTGGACAGTCTGGAGGTGTTTACCCACCAACGTAGCCTACCATTTCGGAAGAATTGGATATCTCACAACACCGCTGTGAGAACCTAAAATATCGCGTAGCTGGACACTATCTGGCAATGGGGATGTTTCATATCCACATTCCTTCTCTTAAATCATTTGCTCCGGATTTTTGTCCACGTGTAGAGGACGTTATCACCGTACAGTGAAGATGCAAATTTGAAAATACTGTATTCCCCTTGGAATTGTTTACGAGCAGTTAAATCCTATTTCCTTTTTGGCGCTTTAGAAAAATTGAGGAAAGCTACTATTAGCTTTGTCATATCCGTCTGTCCGTCTGTTTCTCTGTGCGTCCACATGGAACAACTCAGCTCCCACTGGAGGATTTTCATGAAATTTGGTATGCATTTTTCGAAACTCTGCCAACAAAATTCAAATTTCTTTAAAAACTGACAAGCTTGATGGGCAATATACATGAAGACCTATGTACATTTATGATATCTCGCTCAGTTTTTCTTAGAATGAGAAATGTTTCAGACAAAAGTTGCAGAGAAAACCAAAACACATTTTATGTTTTTTTTTTCTCGAAAATCGTGCCGTTTATGAGATAATGTAGAAACGTTTTTTAGAGCTGGACAGGCCTCTGAAAACAATATAATATGGCGGGCGCATGCGTTACATGCTGGAAAACAACGGCTACAGACACACACTCTGCAAATGTAATACTTATTGCTTTCCCACGGCGACCATGGTTACGCGAACGCGCCTCGATGTTACGTTTATACGTACAGTGCCTGTCTTTTTTTTATATGGAAATGTGAAAGTTCTACGGAATGTCCGTAGAACTTTCCCTTGGGTATGATATCTAGTTTTTTTATGGTTTCATCAATTTCTTCCAAAGACGATAATTATTTAGGTTGCGTAATGCAAGTTTTGACAAATTGTATTGTATTTTAATAAATTCTATAAATATTAACAGTATTGAAATTAAATTAAATTTATCCATACGTGTCTGTAACGTTGGCCTTCGTAAGAGTTAAATTTAAGAGGACAGACAGAAAGACGCAGAAATACATGACGTTCTCTCGTGGGTTTAAAAAAAATGGTCGCTTTTCCTTATACCCCGTAAACTAATATATTCCAAAGCACTGAAGCATATATTTAAGCTAAATTTGGTCTACATGTAACAAATCAGTTCCTACCTTACAGGAGCAGTGTCTCCGTTACAAGCAAACAGGTCATCGTATGTGGGAAAATATTCACCCTCCAGTTTAAGAACCATAAAGACCATATAAATACTCTGCATTAATAAATTTGAGAGATCTGAATCTTGAAGTAGCAGAGGCATATGTAGTAATCACTGTAGTTAAATGGTTAAAATTTATTTGATCTTAAATTGATTGGTTGTTAATCATTTTACCTCTATTCTCTGAAAAACAGTTCAACATTTTGAAAGGAATCAAAATCTAACTTGAGGTATTTGTCTTCCTTTCACACCATTTCTCTTCTACCTATGAAAAAAAAAAAAAATGAAACGTAGTACGATTATAATTGTAAAACTACTGATTTTAATGTATTTCAAAATAGGGAATGAAATTAGGACCAATTTCTTGCAGACGAAAATCAAGGTACTTATTTTAAAAGACTTAGAATTTAGTTGCCTTCACTGTTAAGCTCATCAGGATATACGCTAGCATATGCACGTATATTTAGTGGCTGGAGCAAATAACTTGCCTCAAATATTAGACCCTTTACCAAGAGTTTCATTATTTAAGTTAGGCTCCAGTTTCGATTCCCAGCAGCACATAATTGTATAGAAATCAGTATTTGCTAATAAAGCCAAGAATAAGTAAAATTACTTTATAATATTGTCTCAGAATTAGTAGGCGAGGTTCGAGGATGAGTGCTTATCTTCCTCGAGGAGGCCTGTACTGTATCCCGTTGGTTTCGTCAGCGAGCTGGTCTCGAGCTGCGCCTGGGTTTCTGTCATGGCCACCTCTATCAGTTGCCAATAAAAACTATAGATTACTAGCCAGCAGTATCCGGCTATGGCTGCAACAAACATATGCAATAATGAGATTTCAGTTTCTGTCATGGCCACCTCCATCAGTTGCCAATAAAAACTATTGATTACCAGCCAGCAGTATCCGGCTATGCCTGCAACAAACATATGCAATAATGAGATTTGAGTTTCTGTCATGGCCACCTCTATCAGTTGCCAATAAAAACTATAGATTACTAGCCAGCAGTATCCGGCTATGCCTGCAACAAACATATGCAATAATGAGATTTGAGTTTCTAAGGCTGTGGAGAATTAGACTGTGGGTTTTGAGTTAAACGTGTAACCTCTAAGATGGTTATTGACGGTTTGGAGGAACTTGCTGTGTCTGTAATCAGACGTCGGTGAATATGCCTATCAAAACTCACCAGGAACTTACGACACTGTACGGTTGCTGAATCTGAAGACCTATGAGAACGTCGTAAGGTTAATTGTTTAGAGGGGAGTCACAACGTGCGGGCAGCTCTCGAAAGATTCCGAGGTCACAGGACTCTTGGTCGCAAAAGACGAAAACTAAAGGAGCTGCTTGTGCAGTGTGTTACATTACTCTCCCCCGGCATTAACCTTTTAAAGCCTAGCGGTAACTTTACGTACCGCCAGGTTTAATATTAAAAAATTCTACGTGGTGCCCACATTGCGTTTATGTGTTTTGTACGGATCTCAGAACAAACAGCAACTTTTGCCTTACAAAACATTAAGAGATTGGTTTTTATAACCGAAGTGGGAAGTGTTTACAGCGCGGTACGCACTGAGTCCTTATATAGAACAGATACGCTTCGTCTTTAAAGGGTTAAATTATGCTATGAAAAACGCGAAAAATATAAACAATCTACAGATGTATGTAGCTAAATTTCCTCCATGCAAGCTGTAGAACTGAACATTTGCAAGTTTACTTTTTTCTTACATTTCTCTATACACAACATGTTTAAGTCTTGTAATTTATGAATTTCCTCAATGTATGATCTCCTTAACTCCTGTTTCTTAATACTGTATTGAGGACACACAAAAAGTCCCATGGATCGAATTCCTCCACATATTCCTTGAGCTATTAGGCTTGTCCCTCTAGCACGTACTTCCCTATATTCCCCTCCAGTTATTTATATATTCTTTCTTTTTACAACACTTGTTAGTGCTATCCATGTTATAAACTCCGTTATCGACAAGCGCTTTCGGCTGGTTCAGATAGGCTGGAGAATGGGGCTGCAACAGAGGAGTCTCAAGCGCCGTCAACCATGGAACTTCTTGACGTGGCCTCAGTGTACATTATGACCTTTCCACTTAGACCAAATCGTATACATATAAAACACATTTCGCACCTATGATAATGAGGCCGATGAAAAATAAAGTTGCTGTCCTGTAATAGACGGACAGACCTATCATAGCAATGACAGTCAGCACCAGGCTAACGAAGTGGTTCATTACTGCGTACTTCACCCACTGCGCCTTGCCCTGCAACAAACAACAGACACGTTAGGCCCTTGTGTCTGCGAGCATCAGCATCCTCTTTCTATCATTTACATTCCTTAACGGACAGACTCTAGCTTTAAGATAGCAATTTCCGAACTTTCAACATCAAGTTTGCCTTCCAATGCTTTCTGTTGTAAAAGAAATATGGATTTTAAATCAAAGTTTTGAAGGAGAAGAAGAATATTACTAAATCTTAGTAACACAACAGTTGAATTTATTAAGCACTGGTCTAGACACAAGAAAGCAATTGTTGTGTAGCGGAAGGCAGAGCAAGTGGGATTTGCGAGTCACAGAAACTGAGCTACATCCCGCGTAGATAGGAACAAACACGGAACAGCGATAGACGGTGCTGTATGGGAATCCATCTTTTTCACGTGTATTGTCAACACTTTTCATTCAGGGACGTGTTATATATCTAGTTTAAAGGAATGTATTAGTTTCCACATATTGGGCCTAATTCTAGAGTAAAATTGTGTCGATTCAACATATTTAGTATCCCGCTTTACACTTAGAATTCTGTGTAATCGAATGGCGTAGGCAGATATGAAAGGGGCCATTGACTGATTAGGATGGAGAACTTGTAGGGTCAACACAGGACGTTGGATATGCATCACTGGTGTGGATCATCTTCTCGCACCTGGTCTTGGTTCTTTTCTCAAAATGAAGTCGCACGATTTCAGTTGCAATGTACCTTGTCGGCGCCTAGCAGCAGCAGACCGTCGCCAACGAGATGCACTAAGCTTATGCACAGACCTATGAAGGATCCCAGTCGGTGACCTGCAAAAGGCAGTAGCATTTATATACGTGTTTACTGGAACAAAAGTAAGTAAAAAAAGATTTACGTAATCCATATTCCGTGCAATAGATTAATTCTATAGTTTAGTGTGTTCCATGTCCGTGCTCTATATTATACAAAAACACTAATCACCAACAAATGCACAAAGAGAGTTTTATCATCAATCGTAACACACTCCTACATGTTTCGACCCTACTGGGTCATCTTCAGGTAGAATTTTCGTTACCGTTACACTAGGGTTGCACTCTACAGTTGAGTGAGAATGTGCTGTTGACTGTGTACTGCGTTGTTTTTGGAGGCGTGAACTCTCTGCGGTCCGCCGGACCGCAGAGAGTTC